>CM054816.1:27408424-28008424 GCA_028984105.1 Lavandula angustifolia | reverse complement strand
ACAACTGATTCTTCTGAAAAGCCTCTCTCAAGGACATCTCCTTTCCACAGAAAATCTGGAGATAATTGTTGATCTCTGACTCCTTATGACCGATAGGGCTGACTCCCTCCCTCACTTGGTAAGTGAAAATTGTCCTTCAATCTTTGCCTCATAAGCATCTTCGCTGCAAAGGTCTTCCAGTCGCTAGGATTAACTTCTTTAGAATAGTCGAAGGTGGTGACCTCCGTTGATAAAATTAATAGATTGCTAGCTGCATAGTTTGTTGGTTTGATAGATTAATGGATAGTTTGTATCTGATATGTTCTCAAAAGTCTTCGATTATCCTCAGTAGATATCTGTTGATACAGAAAAGTAGACATATGATCTTATGAATTCGAACCACTATAACTCCTTATGTCTTTCATATTCTGCATTTTTATCAGCTTATCTTTATATTCACTGTTACATTAAAATTGATGCATAGAAAAATATTTTTAAAAGGGCCCACAATTATTCCTCATTCATTAACTGACTCAACATTAGTTAGACTCACTCTGATTTGAAAAACAAACGAGTTTTGGAATTAGGTTCCACCCCCCTCCCCTCCAACCTGAGTTCACACTGGGATATCTGGAACCTAAGAATGGAATCTCATCAATCCTCTATTCATGACTGCATGTAGGACTTCATCACCGAAAGTCTGATTGTCATCACTATACCAAGTATTTGAACACTGCAGTTTGACTCCAAAAGCGACACCAAGTCCACAGTTACTAGAGATGAAGTGCCTAAGGCCAAAGTTCAGCTCAACGCTAAAGAAAGAAAGATAAATAACCTGGATAAGGTGGTCAGGAATCAGATACTACTGACTATGACTGATAGAGATCTTGGAAGAGTCAGAACATACAAAACGGCAAAGGAAATGTGGGATACACTCAAAAAGATGAGCGAAGGAAATGAGAAATCAAGGATAACAAACTTAAAGCAGCAATACGTAAACTTGATAATTTTATTTTACAAGATGGAGAGCAGATCGAAGACATGCATATTCGACTAACGAATCTGATGAACGAAATCAAAGATCTAAGAAAGAGGTTCTCAAACAAAGAATTGAATGAAAAGATCATTCAGGATCTTCTCAAGGAGGAATAGAAATACATAACCTATACAATTCAGCAATCTGAAGAGTTCAACACGCAATCACTTGAGTCACTCTTTTTCTGACCTGAAGGCAGCTGAGATCGAGATCAAGCGGCCTGATATTTCAAAGAAAAAGAAAGAAAGCTAAAAAATGATTGTCTTCAAAGCCTTTGGGTAGTTTGTATATGATCTGTTATGATTTGTTCTCAACAGTCTTCGAGTATCCTTAGTGGATATCTGCTGATACAGAAAAATGGACGTAGAATCTTGTCAATCCGAACCACTATATATTTTGTATCCTTAGTCTTCCACAATTTTTTAGATTCTGCATTTTTATCAGCTTATCTTTATATTCACTATTACACTAAAATTGCTGCAGAGAAAAGTATTTTTAAAAGGGTCCACAACTATTCTGTCTTCACTAACTGACTCAACATCAGTTAGACTTATTCTGATATGAAAACAACAAATTTTGGAAATTGAGAACGTTTACACACAAAATTTTGGTATTTATCGACAAACAAAAAAGGGTCGACGTTTACCGACGGATTACCACGAAAATTGAGAACATTATTTACCGACGAAATAACGACGAAAATTTAATTTGTCGGTGACTATTTTACAAAATCCGTAAGTAAACTTAAACTTCTGCATCCTGTTCAAAAAAATTATGTCGGTAAAACTTGTATGTCTAATATACTAAGACTTTAGATATACAAGTTTTAGTAATTCTGTTCAAATTATAACATAATTATAAGACATATGTATGTAATTCACGTTGTGAAATTACTTGTGAAATTATACATACAAAGTAATTCTGTTATAATTCTGTTTTAGCATGCTCCGACGGATAATCCAACAATATTTAGACATACAAGTTTTAGTAATCCGTTCAAATTATAACAAATCATCAGAGCTCGTTGTGAAATTAATTACTATACGAGAGTAAAAGCAATACTGCAATTTGGTGCTGTACCGGCGTCAATGGTCGACTGACTGATGCTCCGGCAGTCGACTCTGAACGGACAAGCATCCTTCCTCTTCCCCCCCATAATCATATAAATCCGCCCCACCAAGCTCACATCTATCGTCAGCACGTGTGCCTCTGCCCTGCTCCGGAGATCACGTGCCGACCGGTCATCCATCACCACATCTTTCACTGCTGCCACTACGAGGGTCGTCGAATTCTTCGGTGGCTGCCGCATGTCCGGCGGCCAGACGCCGGCGCGGAACTGAACGCTGCTCGCCGCAACGTAAGCGTCCATGCGACTGTAGACCAGACCCATCTCATGATCGCGGTTGGAGGCCTCGAGGAAGACGGCCAAATTAATCGTCACCTTCACCACGGCGTCGTTATTAGTCGCAACAACGTCGATCTCGCCAAAGTCGATCCGCGTTATGCGGATGGCCGGCAGGTGCGATTTGACGAACCTATATTGCATGCGGGCGACGGTGCCGCCGCCGATGATGGCGATGAGAATCATGAAGAAGAAAATAATCAAGAGTTTAGAGTTGAGGCGACGGTCGTCATCATCGGGAAGTCGTGATTCTATGTTGCGGCGGCGCTCCTGCTCCGTAAATAGGATCGTCTTGTCGCTTCTTTGACCTTCATTGCATGAAAACAACAAATATAAATTTAGGTACGATTTAACTATCCAATAAATTACTCTCTTCGTCCCGCTTGACCTGTCTTATTTTTCTTTTTGGGTTGTCCCACTTGATTTGTCTTGTTTCTTAAAATGGAAAATAATTACTACACAAAATTTTAGTTTTTCTTTGTGGGGCCTATTTCTTTACCCACAATCATCCACTCATCTACATACAACCATCCACTCATCTACATACAACCATCCACTCATCTTAATCTCCGTGCCGAAAAAAAACAAGACAAGTCGGGCAGGACGGAGGTAGTATTATAATACATAGTATCTATAAATGACGACTTTTACAAGTACAATAAAAGAATTAAAAACCAATTAAACATATGAAATAACCTTGACGGTAAGAAATGGTCTTGAATGCAGAAATTATTTTGGGAGAAAGAAGCTTTTTGTTTGATATGAAATGAATCATAGTATAAAACATCTAACTTATTTATAAGTTAATTAGCTAAATTATCGACAGATTAAACAGAATCTCCTAAATAAACTCCACTACTTCTACCCAACGCTAAAAAATAGAAACAGTAAGAAGATTAATTCTCACCAAGTAAGACTAAAAGAACACCTAATTAGTAAAACATAATTAAATTAAATAAGGTACTGATGAATTGGAAGATTAATTTTTTTTTTTGGATGACGATAATTCTCGAATATCTAAAGATTTATTTTAAATAAACTCCGCTACTTATATCTAATATTCCCTCTATTTTGGATGTTCCATCATTTTAAGAATGGTTTCGAATAAGGAAAAAAAATCAATTAATCTAAACAAATGGGTCACAGACTCACACTACTTTATAATTTTATAGTCCCTCCGTCCCACAATTCTCGTCCCTTCTCTTTTGGGCACGAGAATTTAGGAGAGTGGTTTGTTATGAGTAAGATGGTGGGACCCTTAAATAAAATGTATAATAATTTGCTATTTTAGGTAAAGGAACAAGAATTATGGGACGGAGGGATTACATTTTATTCATTTTCACAACTACCTTAATTCTCATGCCGATGTTTATAGGACTTGTTCAATGGGACGGAGGGTGTACTAAAAGATTGAAACAAGAACGAGTCACATCTTCGAATTGAGTTAGTAATCATTCACAATAAAAATCAAATATTGATTTTAAATTAATCCTAAGTTTTAAATGCAACTCCAAAATCTTGATTTTATATACCTAATCGAAACACCTTGATGGAGAAACTCTTTACCAAATGTCTCCCCGACATTATCAAGTTAAATAAGATGCACTTACAAAACAAGTCTGAATTAATTTATACTAGGGATTTTCAGAATGTTATGTTTAACAATAATTATCCCAAAAGTGTTACCCTAAAGAAATTAATTTTTAAAATATTACTCTTCAAAGAGTATTTTGCAAACTACTCATATCTATCGAAATAAATTTCATGTGAAAATAGTTTATCTTCATAAATTTTACTCCATCCTCCTCATTTAAAGTGGCGCATTCATTTTCGACACGGAATTGAGAAAGTGGTGTTATACGGTGCAGATAACACAATTTTTACATTTTTTAGAAACATGTCACTTTAAATTGAACATTTCAATAAGGAAAACGTGTCACGGAATTAAAGAATTGAAGGGGGAGTGCGTTTTATGCCCAATGATTAGTTGATTAAATTTTGCGAAGAAAAATAAAAACTAATCCCGTTATTTAAAGAGAAGCATATTTATGCCCCCGATGATTAGTTGATTACCATTCGTACATTTAATAATAAAGTTCCTTATATATTTTGACTTATTCTTTTAACAAATATTTCAAGTTGAACCCTTTTCTCGAGAAAAATATAATAATAATAATAATAATAATAATAATAATAATAATAATAATAATAATAATAATAATAATAATAATAGTGAATAAGATAATAATATGGAGAGAATGAAAATCAAAGGCGTATTACTATTAAATCAAAGACATCTATTTATGGATTTATAGAGTTAGGTTTTTTAGTCTTTACGTTTTACGTGGTTATTACTATGTTTTATAAATATTCATAATTGTATTTACAACATTCCATCTTTCTTGTTGTCTCGTTAAAACCTTGCTAAAAAAATCTATTGAAATAAAAACTGATCGAAAAAAAACAGGTATAGATAAAATAGTCATTGTAGATATCGATCTTTTGTACCAAGTTTTTGAATGTTAATGTTGATCATGCATTTCTAAAAGAATCCATTCGATCATCAAACGAGCAAATCTACTGAATACTGATGTCGTCACTCTTTTGAAGATCACATGGAAGATGCATGTTTAGTTTTTTTGTGAAATTATTGCCAATGATCCATTTACTCATTTTTTTTTTTTTTTTTGTTGCGAGGCCGTTTTTGCTTGTGTTTTATTTTTTTTTTTTTTTTGTTTGGTTCTTTCTATTATATTTTTTTTTTTACCCCCATTAACACTCATTTTTAAGTTAAACATTCTTAGTGTTATTGTGGGGGTGTGACGGGGTCCACATGCGTGCAGGTGGGAAGAACCGACTATCTGGCCGCCTACCCATTCATTGCCATCCAAGGGACATCCATTTACTCATTATTGATTCATAATCTAATTAATGGTGTGGAAAAGCATATTTTTATTATGTGCTATAATTGGAATAGAAATGGTATTATCAGTGCGCCTTTTTGAAGGATAAAAAAGTATCGCATACCAAAAGGGGCAAAATTTGAATTGGCAGGACCTGAAACGTGTCCCGCGCCACCAACGAGGTGCCGGCCGGCCGGCCACGTGTCGGGGAGGCAGACGAGTCGCGCCGAAGAGAGCCACCGGGGGTCCCGCCATGAAAGCGAGATTTCCTCCGCTGCGGTGGGTGCACCCCATTGGTCCACGTGCCCCGGCGCTAAGAAGAACTGCTGGTACACGCGTTGAGTTGGAACGGACGGGTGGAACGTCGCAACAAACATCAACAGCGGTGACTCACTCCTTCATTAGGCACAAGCTGCTTCCCCCCATGCCAAAATACATTCCCAATATTTAATAATCACAATTTTCTCTCTCCTCTGAATTGATTTTTACAAGCATTGATTGATTGTACGCTTCGGTTCAAATTTAGTGTCTGTTAATCTGTTGTTGTTCATTTAATTTGGTTGAATTGCGAGATCGGAGGTGGCGGTGGATGGCAGAGATCTGCTGCGAGAGCGAGGGTTCGTGCGAGAGAAACAGTAGGGCAGCGAGGAGGCGGAGAATGGAGCTCCGCCGCGTGAGGGTGGATCCAGCTGTGAAGCTGAAGCGTCGTCGTTTGGAGTGCGATAACGCTCCTGAAAACTGTGGTGAGGATAGAGATGGAGATTCGCGAGCGGTTTTGGAAAATGGGAGACAATTGCCGGCGATCCTTTTAACTACAATTCTGAATCCTCTGCTATCAGCTTCCACGGCTCTCGGCGGCGGCGATAAGGATTTTCTACCCAAGTTCGGGATCGCCTCCGTTTGTGGACGGCGGCGGGACATGGAGGATGCCGTCTCCGTACATCCTTCCTTCTGCCGGAGAGAACACGATGCTGACGCAGGCTTCCACTACTTCGGCGTCTACGACGGCCATGGATGCTCTCACGTAAATCCGCTCTGTCAAACCTAGACGCAAATTGATACAAAAATCTACTGATTCTCAATGTAAATTCGCGGTTATTTCAGGTAGCCACGAGGTGTAAGGAGAAATTGCACGAGATGGTGAAGGAAGAGCTGCTTCTCGAGGACGACATCGCCGGAGAAACCCGAAACAGTAGCAAGTGGTGGAAGTGCGTGATGGAGCGAAGCTTCACGCGTATGGACAAGGAAGTCGTTGCATGGAATGAAAACGTCGCCGATGAAATGGCCGTGACCTGCCGCTGCGAGCTGCAGATGCCGGAGTGCGACGCTGTCGGCTCCACGGCGGTGGTTGCCATTGTCACCCCCTACAAAATTGTAGTCGCCAATTGCGGCGATTCGAGGGCGGTGCTGTGCCGGAACGGCAAGGCTGTTCCTCTCTCCACCGATCATAAAGTGAGAAACTGAGAATCGAATCTTATCATGTTGTTAGCTTTAACTTGCTAATTAATGTGTTAATTAATTACAACTTGGTATTGTAGCCGGACCGGCCGGATGAGCTGAACCGGATACAAGCCGCCGGTGGCCGAGTAATCTATTGGGAGGGTGCTAGGGTTCTTGGAGTTCTTGCCATGTCCAGAGCCATTGGTATATACACATACGATTCACCTAATTAATTAAGTTGTGAAATCATGACGTTTGTTTAAATGTGTAGGCGATAATTATTTGAAGCCATACGTAAGCTGTGAGCCGGAGGTGACGATGACGGAGCGGAGCGAGGAGGATGAGTGCTTGATACTAGCGAGCGACGGGCTGTGGGACGTGGTGTCCAACGACACGGCGTGCGGGGTTGCGCGGATGTGCCTGAAAGGCAGCGCCTCCTCCACCTCCACCGCCACCGCCTTAGAGCCTCTGCTACTGCCTTCCTCCTCTTGTTCGGACGCCAGCTCCGACAAGGCGTGTAGTGACGCTTCGATGCTGCTGACGAAGTTGGCTCTGGCTCGGAGAAGCGCGGACAATGTCAGTGTTGTCGTCATTGATCTTCGAAACCCCACTTAACTTGGCTTCGCATGTACTTAGCTTTCTCTCTCTCTCTCTCTCTCTCTACTCTCTTGAAGAAAAGAGTTGTTCTTCTCTTTGGACTTGTTGATAAGGTAGTTTTATTTGCTACAAGTTATGGATCTTGCTGTCGCCTCGCCAACATATGATGCGCTACTTACTCTCGTTTTCTATTTTTGCTAAAGTTTTAATGCACAACTTAATTTACAGAAAAAATGCGTACATACACATTCCTTACTACTCTTTCATAAAGGTTATAACCAAACTGTTAAACGGTTAATACACTTAACCGATTCCAGTACCTGCTTGGAAGGAAGATGAACTGACCACGTACGCACATAGTCACATAATCATAGTTGGCTTTAGTTTTTAAGTAATGAACTAATGATATTAATAATATTAGTATATATTTATTATTTAATAATTAATTAAACAATTAATTCGATTATAACCGATTAACCAAACGATTAAACGTTAACCGTTTGTATCCTATATCCATTAATTGATATTGCTATTGTTAACCGAAAAACGGTTAATCGGTTTTGCACCCCTAGTTATGCACATATACCATAAATTAAATAATGATAAAAGAATTAACATAAAGGCTTGGGTATACCACAATTGTGTACTCTTATGTTTACTATACTACAATGATAATGGAACATGTGGCGTTTTTCATTTAAAAATGTGGGTCACATATGAACAGCCTTATAGTATGATACACACAAGGGTAGACAATTGTGGTACACCTCCAAACCTTTATGTGAAGAATTAAAGATTGTTTTGACCTTTCATTAAGTTGTCGGTCTGCCTTGATTTTCACATTAACAGATTTGTTTGTATCCAGATGAGTGAGCAAAATAAGAGTGGATAACATTCACCTGCAGGGGAAAATCCATAACAAGTCATGACAAGCGCAGCAGCAATCGCACAGACTTAAAACATGAAGCAGCCACTTTTCTACATCTTCAGCTCCTTCAATTTTCTGTAACCCTTGTCAGTACCAAATATCCTGGAATATTTGAGTACAGAGAAGAAAAATGAATACACCATATTCCACTGTATATCAATCTACAAAGCATGTTACAGCAAAGCACTAGGAATCCTCTCTTTATGTGAGAAATGTAGGGATCAACATGTCTTTCAATGAAGTAACTTGTGAAAGGTTTTAATCGCTATTTCATCATTCTAATGAAGCATCCACACTTACGAAACATAATGATCATATAAAATGTGGAAAGTATTATCTCTCGAGCACAGGTTTAGGTTCGGCCTCAATGGGAAAAGAAAATGGAGCACCTAACACCAGAAGTATTAAAGGAATGGCCATAGGAATGGGCGCATCATGACATCGTAAGATGTCTCGCCCGAATGAATTAGTTGGTACTAGAAATGTTAGAAAAAGTAGAAAGCAGTGTATAACAATCTTACCAGTCCATGTAAACAAAAGTTGATGAATAGTTGCCACTCTTTGTGTACAGTAGTCGGTGATGATAGTCATGAAAATCAGCACTGAGAATCCAGATATAAAAATATCAGATGTGAAAAAGGCACATATGATACAAGAGTCGAAGATACAAGAGTACAGACCCCCCATATAAAGGCAAGAAGTTGGAGAAACTCCAGGGGAAATGGTATCCACAGTGGGCCTCAACTGTTTCAAGGACTCTAAGTGCCATCCATAACCACAAAGTTACCAGATGGGGTCCAGTGATGGCTGGACCAAGTATGGTAGCAAACCCGAGAAATAGAATCTCAGCAGGGTGCGCGTATTCAGAAGTTAGGCCAAAAGGTGTTGCGTATCTGTACAGATATTGGTAATCACATACAACGCACAAGGGAAAAAGTATTCGCAGCCAAAGGGCCAAATTGAAGGGTTACATGCCAAATGCTACTCACTCGTGGTGGACGCTGTGTACATGCTTGTAAAGCCATTTTGTATGTAAGATCCTGTGGCCCCAGTAGAAGACAAAGTCCTCCAAGACGAAGTAGAACAAAATTTGAGTTGAGATTATTTTCCTGCAGAACCATAATGAAATCAAGAAACAACATTGACAGTGCCAAAAATTAAATAAATTAGTGTGACATCATAACATTTTATCTAGTCTTCGTTTATCAACTGCTCAGAGGCTTCTTGTTATGATCGATCACTTTAGGGATACCTGGGAAATGCATAACTTTGCTAGTTCCACTAACATCTAGAGACTAGAGATTATGAAATCCAGGGTAAATTAGATGTGCCACATTTCCTCTTAGGGACTGAAACTCGACAAAATGCAGAATCTTATATTTGAAGATATTGATTCCATGAAGACGCCTATTATGTCCACGGCCTGAAACTTTGCGAAACTATTTTGAAAGTACTCACAGATTCCATAAGGACTTGTAATTCTAGGCATCCAGCAAAAGAAACCAAACATATTGGTCTAGCATTCTATGGTATCAAGAAATCTAATGATCAAGTTACAAGCTGCTAAATAGTATCAATTTGGTGAATCAAGATTTAGTACACAAAGAACCTGAATATACCAGGACGGCAGAGGAAGTGTAGTTCGCATCCCCATGAATTTGAAGACAGGGTATGATAGAATCATAACAGGTAGATTGACTCCAAAATGATAGAGCAATAGCCGAGAGATGCATTTCTCTTGGGCAGCAGGTGTGTTATTCTTAGTCTATACCAATTAAGAAACAACAGTTATCATGTATAAGAAATGTTTCCATTCAATTGCTATGGGTTGAGAGAGAGAGACTGATTGTATCAAGTAAGTCAAGAAAATGAAACCTGAATTTTGTATTTGCTAAGCCACCCAGCCCTTTCCAAATATATAAACGGAAGTCCAGACAAGAAGAAGATGCTTTCATGAAGAAAGAAACTTCCAAGACAAGCCAGTTGGAAGTCACTAAAATGGGTGACGAGGTACTGCAGAGACAATGAGATAGCAACCCTAATTAAAATCAAGGCAGTGGATGCAAGAAAGTTCAGAAGACTTGTTTAATAAGCTACAAGTGCCCTTAATGTACAGCATAGAGCAGCACCAACAGGGCGCTGATTATCAAAATCCTTGAAGCATATCTCAATAGATTAAATTTATCCAAATCTTAATTGCCTTCGAGCCAGTACTGTTCTCGATCGAGCAAGTGGCAGATACTTAACTAATCCTTTCGGTTTCGGAACAACATAACAAACAATCTCACTGAAATCTATTAATCTGAACAATCATATAGGATTTCGATGACACTGGTAATTCAGATACTTGCATTGTTTAACATCTTCAAAAGGCTTGAGCATATCAGTCAAATTTGAACAAATAGAAACAGTTTCTTTCATCTATAGTACAAAGAAAAATGTGAGGGATAAATTGAACTCCAGTAAAAGGAAAAGAAGTGGTGGCGACTGAAGGAAACAACGCAATCGAATAGATTTGAAACAAAAAGCATAATCTAGAATAATATGGAACTGGAGCACTCACCATCCACGAAGATTCGAGCATTGAAACCATTGAAAATGGAGAGTTTGACGCGATCCAGAGAGGTGATAGTGTATGTGTGTGGGAGGAACACTAAGTGAGAAGTGAGGGCGGCATTAACTATGGGTCCATTGAGAGATGACAGAAGTCACTGGTCGACAGACTGTCAAATGGGAATCTAATCTCATGGCCTGCCCTCTTGCCTCTTATATACTCTTATTATTATATATACTTCCTTCGTCGACTTCATTGATCCCATTTTTTTTCGACACGGAGATTGTGTGTAAAGTAAAATAAAATTGAGAAATTCATTGAATATGTTAGAGAAGTATTTTAATTAAAAAAGAAAATGAGATTAGTGGAGTAGAACAACAAAAAAAGGAAAATGAGACAATAGAGTGGAACGGAGGGAGTATCTATCTTTACTTACTCACGGGATTCTCATTTTTGTCTGGAATTTATCTCAACTATATTAAGATATTATTAATTGGGCAGAGGAGAAAGTTAAAAACAAATGTTTGATTTAGGATTCAAATCCAAGATCTCTATAATACATGGAACTAAGTAGTGTTCTATACTATATCTTTCTATCTTGTTTTTTATGCGAAACAAAGGTATATATAGCAATTTACGGTCTTAATCCTTAAGACATGTACTTGACGGAGCCTTGCTCTTGGTCAGGGGCCTAAAGCGGTAGCTTCACCGACTTTACCCCTAGAGCCGACCTTGTTCTCATTTTTGTCTCAAATTTATCTAAACTCAATTCTACTCCCTCCGTCTCACAAATAATGTTCATTATCTTTATGGTACGAGACTCGGAATTTAAGGAGAGTGGTAAGTTGTAAGTTGTAATGTGCAATGTGCACCCTGGATATTGCCTATATTGCAAACTGGCACCTGCACCAGGTCAGCGAAAATTGACGCATTAGTTAGTTTATGAACTCAGCTGACTTGTCTTATTTGATTTTGACACAAATATTTTGGTGAGTAAGTTGTTATGTGTAGATGAGTAGTTAATTGTGTGTAGAAAATAGGAATTTGTGTAGTAATTATTTTTCTTTTAAAAAAATAAGACAAGTCGGGTGAAATAGCCCGAAAAGAAATACAAGACAAATCGGCCAGACAGAGGGAGTACATCGCTTTTTCTTTTTGCCTTTCCACGTTGACTATTTTAAGTAAAGTCTATTTAAGTAAAATGGACCCACAAATTACCGAGAGATGATCTTCTACCCCACTGTAAGTCCCACTACATGTCCTACCAATAAGGTGAGGATATGTGTCGTGCGGTTATAAAAACATGGTCCACCAATGCACGCGTGACGCCGCGTGATTGGTGGGCCACCAAATGGGACACCACTTTATGGGGCAGAGGATCCCTTCCACAAATTACCTACCCTAGTTTCATTTATTCACATTGAGAATCCAAAACCACATTCATAAGACTGTATCGTAAATTTCATGAGACAAATGCAAACAGAGTCCAACTGAATTTAAGCAACCTTACAACATGAAAGATTCACCAGAGTATTTTTCAGGAGGCAACTCTGCAAACATAAATTGAGTCGACGAAAATATAAAAACTAATAAGCCACAAACAAAAATACAGCAGTTGGGGGCTATTTCATCAAGCACACCGCCGCAGTTCCATGTTCCTGTCTCCTAGTTTGAAGGATCCAGTAGTCGCCCAACGATACGAATCTGCATGCAGTTTTGTAATAAAGGTTTCTAAACAATTTGCAAGGCGGAAGCAAACCCAATGCCAGTAACAGAAACATAATAGCTAAGGTAAATTGCAGAGGCCAAGGCCTTGGTCTTTTATGACATATGCTGTTCGACTGAACTCGTTGGCAGCACAAATCTATATACCAGAGTAAGGTGCAAACAACCAATAGAATCCCACTAGGATAATAGTTCCTGATCATTATAGTTTGATAAGTATGCCACCTATAGAGAGTCGGAGACAATACTTAATGGGTTCAAATGAATCCCCTTCATCTAATGCGAAATAGAATTAGACAAGGATGTAAAATCTCAATTAAATATTGCAGAACACGCAGCTAATCACCATACGGGGTTAGGGATTACATCATTGAGAATAGAACTGACAGATGCAAAATATGGCATATAAAGGTCTTACTTCTCTATATATTAAAAAAAAAAGAGTGTAGCTAAGTCATGAACCGGGAAAGAGAGCCAAAGTATCAAAATGCCGAGTCAAATGGCAAAACAATATAAATTTCCTCATGGAAAATCTAACAAACCAAAAACAGAAAAATAACAAAACTTATATGAAATAATTACTGGAATACTTGGCAATGTCAAAACCCATGTTGGAAAGTAACAAGATTAGACCAACCTGGACGGCACTTGCTTCACAAGAATCGTTTTCTATCGGTTGGTTTCAGGATCTGAAACGAGCACATCAAACTCTCATCAACACTCATCATAGCTCCAGCATTGTCAAACTCACCACAATAGTTGGGAGCAGAAAACACAGTAACTAGCTGCCTTTCAGCAAAAAACTCATAGCCATCTTCTACAACCTGCTCAAGAAAGCATATGATCATCACATGCTAGAATTGCCAGATAAGAAAAATTAAAAGAAAGCAAAAAAGCACTAATACCTGATGGGCACGACAAACAAGGTCCATATCATGTTGCATGAGAAATTCAGCCACCTTATCTTGACCAAATGTATATGAGACTCCCCTATCATTCATCCCCCAACCTTTAACTTCTCTACTAGGATCAGACCAAAGTAGATCACACAGCAGACCAGAGTCGGGAATATCAGTTGGACGAGATAAACTTCTTATCTGATCCAAGTTTGTTAGGTCAGGAGAAAGCCCGCCATGCATGCAAAGTATTTTATCATCTATAAGAGCCGCTACAGGAAGGCAGTTAAAACAATCAGTGAAAACTTTCCATAGCCTGACGTTAAAACGGCGTTTACACTCGTCATAGAATCCATATATCCTATTAATAGAAGCACACTCGTGATTTCCTCTTAAGAGAAAGAAATTTTCAGGATATTTGATCTTGTAGGCGAGCAGAAGGCATATTGTCTCTAAACTCTGTTTGCCACGATCTACATAATCCCCTAAGAACAAATAATTGGCCTCCGGAGGGAATCCTCCATATTCAAAAAGCCTCAAAAGATCTCCATATTGGCCATGAATGTCCCCTGTAATCCACAAAAATGCGACTTATCCCAACTTTCTCAGTGAAAAAAACATAAGTGCTTCCAAACAAAACCAAATAAGGGTTCCAATTCAAAAGCCAAGGAGCAGGTGTCTTTTATCTTTTAACAGACACTGATTGGTGGATTTATTTGTTTTTTGGTTTTTTTCACCGGTGTTAAATGCATTGCTGCCTGATCCAAATAAGGGAAGCAGTAATATACAGGATTAAGGAAAGAACAGAGTAAGCAATAACTAATTAATCCACACAGATAAGTATGAAACAATATTGTGAAAGCTCAATTTCTTATTCAGTCCTCGGAAACGGATTAAAGATGGAAAAGAAAGTAACAAAAAACATATCAAATCACCCGAAAAAAGAATGCTAGAATATCAAGTTGGTACTTTAGATACCGCATATCTTGATAGGCGCTTCCAGCTCGAGGAGATTGGGCTGGGAGAGGAAGATTTCCCGCGACGTCGTGCAGAGAGCACGAATCTCATTCTCGGATAGCTGAACCTGGCGGGCGGTCCTTGCGTTCCTAAACTCCAACAGGCGATTGATGATGTCATCCAGGACACCAGGCTCTATACCCTGCCCATTCCCCGCCATTCTATCCCCCTCCCACGATTCCAGAAGTCCCCACACAAAATAAGAAACCCTAAATTTCACAAAACAAAATTACCAAAAAAGGGAAAAGAAAACCCAAATCCTTCTGCTCTCAATCCGCTGCCGTCGTGAGCACGATACAGACAACAAATGAGTTGGGCAATAGCATCAAATAGAGATGATTCTTGAATTCGATAAAACAAGTGGAGGTTAGGTATTGAAGGCTCCAACTACGGTGCGGCGGAGAGGACTAGACCTCATGCAAATAGAAGCAGTAAAATAAATCGATTTATTGCTCAAGAAGGTTTGCATTTGATGTTAAATAAAAAGGAGAAAGGAATCTTCGGAATCGATAAATCCGCTGCTCCCGTGCGGCTGCCTATGCAACTCTGATTGGAGGTTTTTTTGGAATGGACCACCTCCTCTTCACTTCTATTCTTCTTCTCCTCTCTTTTATTGGATCGTGTTGGTGCTGCGCCCAGAGAGAGAGAGAAAGAGAAAGAGAGAGAGAGAGGGCTGTTTGTCTGAATTCAAAATCTAGGGTTACAACGAATATTCAACATTTCAGCTCTCCCCCTATTTTCTAATTGGCTTTAAATATATCTCGCACAAACTCCGACTCGATCATGAAAGAACGGTTGAAATATGTTACACTACCTGCTATTTTCTGAAATTGCAAAAACGCCCAAAACCTAAACCAAATGTACGTAAGACTCACGTTAAAGAATTTTAGTTTAGTGCCTATTTTATGAGTTTTAATTGTATTAAAGAAAAACGCGAATTTTGATAAAGTGGAAGGGAGGGGGGAAAAAAAATAAAAATTATCCAAATTTTTGCAAGGCTAGTAAAAGCAACCGATTTTTATTTTTTATATTTTTTTTTATATTGTATTTGAAGAAATAATCTAAAGTTTCAAAAAGATAAAAATCATAATTTTCCGAGTTCGGAAATGAACATAATCGAGTGGGAATAAATTTTTGAAAGAGAGAAAGTATGAAAAATGGGGGGTTGAGAAGTGAATAAGGGACCCACTTCATTTAATGTTTAAAAGTAATTTTTACTCCCTTCGTCCCAACAAGTAGGGCTCGTTTCCTTTTAGTTTTAGTTGGTCTCCACTCATCCGTCCTCGTTTCCAAAAAAGGCAAATTTTTACCACAATTACTCACTCTCTTTTTATGGCACCCACCACTTCACTCACATCTAACAACTCCCTTAATCTACGTGCAAAAAAAAAAAAATGAGTCACAATGGGACGGAGGATACTATTTTAGAAAAGATGACGTAATAATCGGACAAAGACAGCAAGAGGACAATAATATGACGGAGTAATAATTTGAATCAAAACGACGACGTGTTAAGACAGCACTGATGCACATGTAGAAAAAGAAGCCACGTCACATTTTCAGTTATATATGATCAGGCCTAACTTGGACATAGAATGGCTTTGCCGGCCAAACAAAACAGTTTGTCTTAATGAAAATGGACTCATGAGATGTGCGAGTTAATCCAATATGTATCTTGAATAGTGATATTCATTACTCTTTCTCTTCAAGATTCACCTTTCGTATTACTCTCTCCGTTCCATTTAATATCACACGTTTCTTTTTCGGGACGGGAATTAAGAAAGTGTATGATAAAATATGAGAGAAAAAATAAATGATAAAATATGTGAGAAAAAATAAATGAGTAAAGTATGAGAGTAAATTATAAAATATTAGAGAGAAATGATAAAATAAGATATATAAATGAAAAAGTAGGATAGAGAATTAAAAAAGTAAGAGATAATTTAGTACTCCCTCAGTCCCATAGAAAGTGTCTTGTTTTCCTTTTTAAATTGTCCCATAGAAAGTGTCTTGTTTCTTAAAAAGACAAACAACCAAAATTAACAAACCAAAAAATCAAACAATATACATAACACAATTTCATTTTTTTAATCTCCGTGCCTCATAGAAATGAGACATACGAGAGAGTAATATTTTTTAAAGTTATTTTCTTTTTAAGAAACGTGCCATTTTAAATAGAACGTCCCGAAAAGAAAAACGTGTCATGTTAAATGGGACGGAGGGAGTATTAATGAAAAATACAAGTCGAAAGCTAAAACCATTCAAGGGAGGATTTCTTCACTTTGATCGACTTCACTTTCTTAATATCAGTACTCTTCGACTGTTATGTCTATCTAGTGATTATCTATTCCCAGAAGTCTATGGTAGTTGTTTTTTACGCGGGCATGTCCGTACTAATGAAACCAGATGAAAAAGATTGATGCAAGCCAACTCTAATGAAACAAAAACTATCTTTAACTCATCAATCTGACATATCAAATTCAAATCTAGTAACTTTTCAGTCACACTGAAGTAATATTCTACAAGAATTCTGGAAAAGAAACAAATTTAACAGAAGAAAAGATTTAGGTAGAGCAGCAGCCTCTCTTCACATTCCCAGATGAATCGCCAACATTGATGGCCATACCCTGACCCGGAACCGAAGTCGAAGCAGCAGCTTCTTCTGCTGCCAATGCCTTCTTGCTCATAATGTGGTGTATTTCTGTCAAAACAGTCTGGAATGCCTTCTCAACGTTGAGTGCCTCCAGTGCTGATGTCTCCAAGAATGAGAGTCCCTCCTTCTCAGCCAAAGCCTGCCCATCTTGCTCTGCCACGGCTCTCAGATGGTTGAGATCGGATTTGTTTCCTGCCATCATGATGACAATGTTGGAATCTGCATGATCTCTCAACTCCCGCAGCCATCTTTGGACGTTGTCAAATGTCTGCCTCTTGGTTATGTCGTAGACAAGAAGTGCGCCGACTGATCCTCTGTAGTAAGCACTTGTAATTGCTCGGTATCTTTCTTGACCTGCCGTGTCCCAAATTTGGGCCTTCACCGTCTTCCCTTCGATCTGCATCATAAAAGCATATATCCATCAACTTCATGAGAGCAGATGGCAACAAATGAGATCCAATACTTCATAACCAAGAATCATGGCACCTCAAGAAAAGAAATGTTTAAATAACTGAGTCTGGAACGGTTTGTATGTACCACATTCGTATACCCTTGTGTGTACCACACCACAAGGGTATTGACATATGGTACACCAAAATGATATTCACATTTAGCATTTTTCATTAAAATAGGTGGCTCACATTTACCGCGTGTCAATACCCTTGTAGTGTACGTGTGGTACACACAAACCTTTGTGAACTGAGTCAGTGGTTGATCTTGAGATAATCAAGAATCATGGCAACTCAATGGATAAATGTCAATCCGAACTCCTAAAGGAAGCCTACTACATACTTGCTAATCACACAGGTAGACATTTCCAACACTAAAATCTACCTTACAGGGTCGACTCAAAATTTTCGGGGACCTAAAGCGTAATATTAAAATATATTTTGTTACATAAAAAGTACAATGATTTGCTTTGTTTTAATGGAAGAATACTAATGATTTTATTAAGTCACCCGAATTTGAATCTTCAGCTCTCATATTTATTATTTTTCTGTGTAAAAGAAAAAAATTCTTAGAAATAGGGTTCGAACCCAAGAATGCAAAAAAGACACATCCTCGACGGGGCCTTGCTCCCGGCCGGGGTCCTAAACCGGTGGCTTCACCGGCTTTACCCCTACAGCCGGCCTTGACACCTTATGACAATCATAGTATCATAGTTTTCAAGTAGAAAATTAGCCCAAGAAAGAACATAAACAATGTATGGCAATAAAGTAAATTAATACTCGGAAAGCAGGATTCATGATCCACCTGAAGAGTTCTTGTGGCAAATTCAACTCCGATCGTCGATTTCGACTCCAAACAGAACTCATTTCTGGTGAAACGTGATAGAATGTTGGATTTACCAACTCCAGAGTCACCGATCAAGACGATCTTGAACAGGTAATCGTAATCGTGATCCACTCTACTCGCCATCGCCTTTGCTTACTCGCCTTTACTATCTCTCGTTTCAGTTCTTCTCTTTCTCTACTCCCTCACATACCTGAACGCAAGAGCACCCATTTCGAAACGAATCAGATCTACAAACCAAAACCCACAAAGGAAATCATCTAAAAAGGAAAGAAAATCAGGTAAATAAAAATATATAACGCCGAATCGGAAAAAAAATATGTTCTTGATGACCTACCGCGAAGGAGAGATCTCGAGCGGATACTTGGAGAGCAGCACCTGAGCGGTAGAAACGGAGAAAACGAAGGGGAAAAGAAGTATGAGCAAAAGATGGAGTTTTTAGAAGGGATGTATGTGAATGGGTGCCAATTTTTCACAGAAACAATTGAGAGATTTGCAAAAATAGCCAAATTTATAGATTATATTATAAAAATAGATATGTAAATTACACCAAATAGATAATGTAACTATTTTAACCTTTAATTTAACTTTATTGAAATTGTCTGTCATATTCAGAAATGTTTCAATGACGTTAATTTTATATTTATTGTTTATTTTATAATTAATTTTTGATTCCTTATTAATTCTTTATTTAAGATATTATTTGCAATTCAAGTAGATTTTGGCTATATAATTATAATCTAATTATTTAATGCAAATAATTTATGATTGTAAAATAAATAATAAATATAAAAATCAAGTTACTGAAATCGAAATGACTAATTTCTGATTTTAGTCCTTTTGTGGATGAAAAATTAACGTCCTAACCTTATTTGAAGGAAAAAGCAAATTCATCGTTGTTGAATGATTCATGCATTGGGAATGCTTCCATTAAAACAGTTCTGAAAATATGGCAGACACATGTCCATTCCAATCAAGTCAAATTGAAATTGAGGGCTAAAATAGTCACATTGTCTATTGGATGCAATTTACATCCAATTTGTCTATTTTTGCAATATAGTGTATAAATTTGACTATTTTTGCAAATCTTGTTTTGGGTTTTGCCGATTTGGAGATTTTCATATTAAATTTATTTATTAAATAGGGCAAGGGCCCACGCGAATAATTGACAATGGCAAAAAAGGGATGATCACATGTTCAATAAATCTCTGTTTAATTGATGTCCGATTCAAAACGACGTAGTTTTGTATTGAAAAATAATAAATTAAAAGAATAAGATTGAAAAAATGATCTAATAAATAATTAAAAAGTATATTTTTTTAATACAAAATTACGTTGTTTTAAAATCAAACACCAATTAGACAGTGATTTATTGGACATTTGATCTTAGCCTCAAAAAAAATAGTTCGAAAGAAATGAGTGGGAGAGAGAAATAAAGTGAAATTATTTATACAAATAATTTAATTATAGAAAAATAATAGAGAGAATTCGCACTTAAATATTAATATAGAATCAAAAGAAAAGAGTCATCTTAATTCTCCACTATACTTGAATTTCACATGCACATACATAAAATCAAATAAAACAAATAATTAAAGAGAAAAATAAATTCCTTTCTTGCCATGGATGAGGATGAGGAGGAGATCTCATTCTCAACTAATCAAGGCTGAAAATCCACCGCCCTTCATCATCTGCCGGAACTCGTCGAAGTTAACCCTGCCGTCGCCGTCGACGTCCACTTTCATGATCATCTGCTTGCAGACCTCAATCGTCCGGCCCTGCTTGAGGCCGAGCGAGGAGAGCACGGCCCGCAGCTCGTCCACCGTGATGAAGCCATCGCCGTTCTGGTCAAACACGTTAAACGCCTCCCTCATATCCTCGTCCTCGTTTCCCCTCCCCTCGTCCTGCATAATCGCCGCGTACAGCTCCCCGAACTCGTCCACGTCCAAGCAGCCGTCGCCGTTGGCATCGATCTTCTCAATCATCTGCGACAGCTCCTTCTCTTGGATGTGGATCCCCAGCTTCTCCATCGACTCGCTCAGCTCCTTCCGGCTTATTTTACCATCCCCTTTGCGGTCGAACATGCCAAATACCCTCCGCAGCTCCGCCGGATCCATATATGGATGTGTATTTTTGGTGTCGTTCGATTTAGTTCGTTGTGATGAGGATGAAATGATATTAATAATTTTACGTGCATGTGCAGAAATGATCACCAAGGAGAATGATTTTTTTTTTAAAGTCTAATTTTTGTAATGGAAGGAATTTTGATGTTTTTCAATGTACATGCATGGAGAGAGGAAAAGGTGGAGAAACTCGTGGAGAATCCACTAAATATGCGAGAGCATATTTTGTCAAGAGAATCCAAGTCTAATATTAACAGTAACACATATATATATATAGAGAGAGAGAGAGAGTGGTCCTATGTGAACAACATATTGTGTGAACGTGTGAACAATGCACTTTCAAGACAAATGTACATTTTATCTTAAAAGTGCAGTGTTCACACGATAAAAGCATCCTTCTATATATATATATATATATATATATATAAACCAGCACTCACTTGCAAGATAGTAACTACATTGAGTAGTGTAGGGTGAAGGAATAACATTACCAGTGAGAGGCCTTCTCCTTCGTGTCCAGCAGCTCTCACTTAGGGCTTTTAGTAAAATCATGTAACGATTATTGTATTCGTTTAGCGATAGTTGTATATCGTGTTGCCATTTTATTATCGTGTCACGATAGGAAACAACCGTTACATATTGTGATATGTATTTAAGCAGGTTTGCTTTTTCGCCCGGAAACCCGGCAGGCTCAGTTAGGAATTTGAACGGGTTTTTTTAAGCTTAGAATGTTTTCAGGCCTCCATTTTTTGAACGCAAACCAAACCCTATTTTGGGTATCCTGATCGACCCGTTGGGCTGAGCTCATTTTGCAGGCTCTAGCACTAAGGACCCTCTATGTCATTTATTTTGTCTCATTCCATGTCTACTAATAGAATGACGATATAATTTCATTTTCCTTAAATTAACACAATATTCCTCCCTATCTCCACCCCCGTCTGATCAGAATGATCTCAAAAGAGTTTATTCAAACCATGTTATGAGTGGTCCACAAATTGCTGTGATTACAATTTACAAGTCAACTCCAACATGAGAGTCATTACAAGGATCTTTATGAAGTGTGAGATCAACCATAACCGTTGCTGATTTCCCATCATTGTAGCAGTTCAAAATCAGAGATGCAGTCAGATTGATTTCCAGGTCAAGAATGGTCATCTAGATCATATAAGCAAGCAATGGAGCTACTTAGTGATAGAGAAAATTGTCTGCCTTATTTGAGCACCAACGACACATCAGAAAGTGAAGAAGCAACCTCCCACATGCTTCAAGAGCGGGGATAGAAAAGTATGATACCTATTGCTCAATCTCAATATGGACTACACACGGTCGGGATGCTTACCAAAACGCTCGAGTTTTTTTACGTGCGAGGAAAACGGTACCTCCGAAAGGTGCTTGCAAAGCTGGTCCATGCAATTACTGTGGAGTGTGGAAGGAACTAGAATGCAATCTCTTGAAGAATTTGAAGTGTATTCTGATGAACCTATAACAAGACCAAGAATTGGATGTCAGCATCTAAGCAAAATCACAAGCTAGAAACTACATTTGGTGGAGAGAGAGAGATACCCATTCTAGATGCTGTGCTGTGATCCCAGATGTATTTCCTGCATATATGCCACCTAATACCTGATTTCCCAGTTAAGTAATAGATTAGGTGAATCAAAATTCCTTTAATCAAATCAATTAGTCCAAAGAGCCTAACTTTTACCACTTCACTAAGCATAGAAATATCAGAAGAGGAATTAAAGAATCATCAACTTTTACCTTGGAAACAGTTTCAAGGAACATGCCGGGGCGCACGGGTAAAGGTTTACGACCAGTAACACTTGCCTGGAAATCAAGAGTTGCAATGCATCACCTACCTCAACAGATTCTTATAGAAAGAATTAGAGTAAGGAACAAACTAACTGACCCTTCCTGCTATTCCAGAAGACCTTCCGTTTATAACACGGTCTTCAGCTTCAGAATTATCCGCACCTTCATCTTTTCCTTGCATTACACTTTTTATCATGTCACGCACATTTTTTCCTGGTCTTAAAGCAACAAGCTTGGTCAAGAAATTGACCTGTGACAATATGCACCACATTAGTTAGAAGGGCTTTACCTTTATAAATTAATATGAGGTTATAATGATCAACATGAAAATATAGACCTCCGATTCAGGAAGTGTAGTAAGACCACGATCGTTTCTTTCATCTAGTATTCCGCCTCCCATCATGTCCCTGGCTTCTTCTCTGACTAAAACAAGCCTTGCAAGTAGCTTCCGATCCGGGATGACAGGACGGGTTTCCATGGTCTACACAACCGTAATGAACAAAACGCTATTATTAAAATACAACACCTAACCCTAACAGATTAATAGCACCTCGAATACGAACACACCTCCAGAAGATCATCAGCCTGGTTAGCTATATCATTTAAGTTGGCCCCTGGAAGATGAACTTTGGTCCCATGCTCACCTTGAAATACACCGCCTCCTGCAGCCACTCGCCTTAACAATTCATGTCTACTCTCTTTTTGGGGTGTCCTACAGAGAATGCCAACAACTTGAACCTGAAACCGTGTACAAAAAGAGTTGTTATTCGACAGGAGCTTTAAAGATGCGAGACTGAAGAAATCGATGGTAGATTTGTTACATGAGGAGGGCATTTTTTCGTGAGATGAGATAATACAGTCTCCTTAATAACCTCCAAGAGAGACTTCCTCTGAAAAGCAGCACATTAATCATACATGTCAATCAACTTAGAAAAAATCACTAAAGCCAGAAAAAGCTAAGACGAATCTGCTATAAACCTCTGAAACACAGACGACACAAGTGTACATTCAATCTCAGACAATCTCAATTGTTACCTTCTCATCCTCATCCTTTTCAGCAAGCTGTATCATGTAATCAAGAGCCATCATAAACCCCGACTCCATCTCATCAACTCTCTTGCCAATCACTCCCTGTGCAGCCAATTGGACTGCCACCTCTTCTGATGCTTCATCCATGTTCATGTCCTCCAACTGCTCATAAATTTAAAGAAACTCATTTAACTTAATGTTTGAGAGCTCAAGTATAAGAACAAGTTTCAGAGGTACACTTTCATCTACACAAGTTGCAAAAGAGGGGCGTCAATTCTAATAGACAAGAAAACGAAATTGCTTCAACCACCTCCCCTGCAAGATTTCTTGGAGGAAACTGAACTGAAACATTTTAAATTCCTTATCTATCTCTTGAAGTTAGTTTCAGTACAAGGAGGCACAAAATATTATAGTGAAAACAAGTATACTAATCTCTCCAATTTGGCAAGAATTCAGTTCCAGGAAAGATGTTGGCAGCCCAAATAAAAGCATATTACCGAAGATGGAGTTTTTCAGAAAACAGAATTAACGAATCCCTAGAAAGAAATAAAAGCAATGAAGACTTACGAGCTTAATCATTTCTTCAAGAACAGAGGTAACCTGCTCGCCACCGTTGATCAAGGCTTCGTACTGAGCAGGACCCCACTTTTCTTGGTCTGACCCCTTAGATGATTCGTCGGCGTCGGCAAAGAACTCGTTCATCGCAACGCCGGCATGAGCAGCGGAGATAGTTGGGAATTTTGCTCGTCTAGAAAATTGTTTGAGGTGGAGGTGGTAACAACGGGTTAGGAGGATTGATGGGTCTGAAGTTGAAAGAGAAACGGAGGCGATAGCTGTGGATGGAACTCCGGCGAAGGCCATGGTAGAACTGTATGGCGCGTCCACTCAAAAGGATAATTATGTTGAATTTGTAATAAGAAAAATGTGCTATTGCAAGGTGGGCTTCTTTGGGCCTGACCATCATTGCCCACCAAGTCTTTTAAATTAATTTTCCTTCAAAATCACCAAACCATCTCATAAAGAGGCCCATTTATAATTCACAAAAACTTATGGCGGTTCGACCTCCCGTGCAACTTTACTTTCTTTTTTTTTTTTTTTTTTAGGACGAGGAATTCGCAGCCGCTATCTTTGGTGTGCACAGAGTAAACCTCACTTCTGTGCAATAGCCTGCAAACCACCCAGGAAAATTAAACCACCCTTAAGGTGAAAACTTTACTTGTTTTTCTTTTTCTTCTCATCCATCATCTTGTTTTCTTTGTCATCCACTAATGATTTTGGATTGAGAGCTCACATGGAGTAGTGCCAATAGAGAATTATTTACCCAATTCGTCTTTCGACTACGTCTGGGGGCGCCACCAAGGCAAGATTATGCATTATAATTTTTAGATATAGATTACAAGAAAAATTATCTATAGAGGAAAATAGTTCTACTATCATTCGAGCCTCTAGAATATGTTCATAGACCCATAGACTAATTCTTAAACGGGCATAATAAATAATGAGAAAATCAATCTATTTATAAGTGAAATTAATGATGATCCTTATTAATTCTCTAATTTGAGATAATACTCAATTTCCTTATAAAGGATTTGAGTCATAAATCATGCTCTATACTCAAAAATCTGAAACCTAGAGACTGTCTTCCTTGAAACCTTAACTCATCATCTTCCCCATCATTACTGCATGGTAACGTCGTGCCTACTTCTTCAAGTACGTAGGCTAATTGAAGTTATCATAACTTCAATTTCTCCAAGATCACAACTTTAGTAAATAATACGAATAAAGCACTTTGACTATTAGAGTTTAAAGTACTATTTCGGATATAGGTTACAAGAAAATGTGATTTTTTATAGAAGAAAAATAGTTATACTATCATTCGGGTCTATAGAATATGTTCCTAGTCCCAATAACTACTTCCTAGATGAACATATTAAACAATGAGGGGCCTCTAGAAAATAACGTCTTGAAAGAGCCAAAGACAGGCAACAAATTACGGAAAGAATAATTGGAGTATAATTTTAGGATTTTTTAATAGACAAGACATAATAATAAGTTATAAGACGTTGCCATTTGACCGTAGATTAGACTGTGAGAGGGTGGCAAAAAGTAGATAGCGAGATTAGCGTATGTTGTTAAAGTAGTGGTCCCAACAGTATGGCTATTCTGAATTCTGAGACCATAACCTAGAGGCATTTAAGTTAGTCTCCAGATCTAAACTGGCTTCTTATTTCTTGGTCGCATTTACTGTTTACCCTCTTCTCAACCGCTGGGAATCTTCTGGCTCATTTCCGACGGAGCACTTGGTGGCCCACCAATCACGCGGCGCCACGCGTGCATTGGTGGGTCACCTTTTTTACACTCTAATATTAATTTATTGCTTGGGGGTCCACCAATGCACGCGCGTGCAGCGCGCGTGATTGGTGGGCGCCACCGTGCTGGCCCACCTGAAATGGCCGTAAGATCCGGACCGCTTCTCAACGACCAAAAGATTTGTTTCGTACTTTAATTCCTCGAGATAGATACTATTTTTCCCAGCCTTTTCTTCAATATGCTATCACATACATGCTTCTCTCTATTCCATACGTCAAACCGTATGTTACATTTTCTCTAGTTAAGGAGAGAGAAATTATGTATGCATGGGTTGAAAATAATTTAGATGTACAAACTAACAGCAAAAGAAAATTATAGTAATTGAGGAAATTAGTAAAAGAACGTCTCGTAGTACAAAAGAAGAAAAAAGAATTTGCAGGGTTTGACCCGTAAAGTTGGGTGCAAAGATGAATAAGCATGTGAATCTCTTGACTTGTTTTATACGTTCCCTTCAGACGTTTAATCTCTCCCACATGATTTCATGTCACACCCGCCTAATTTTTATTCTTATAATCCTATTTCCTAGAAAGAGAAAATGCCACCATGCATCCTCACGTTTTACAATGAAAATCTCTCTCTCTCTCTCTCTCTCTCTCTCACACACACACACACAGCTCCGGACAAAGAGTGTTGACGAGACAGAGAAATGAAGAATTGATTATTGATGGTCGAAGGAAAGAAAAACAGAGACTTGTTGTCCGTAGCCTTTTTAAATGCCTCTGCACTGCAAGTTACATAAAGGGTATATAAATCACTGTTTCCAAACAGTGGTTGAAACCAGTGATGGTGGATGATGCCAACACTGTTGACTTCCCACACACTCTCAGTCTCTCACCTCCCATCCCTACACAACTCTCTCTCTCTCTCTAGATTGGTAGATGCGTTCTTCATAGTAACATATAATAGTAGTATTAGTTAGAGAAAATTTAGGAGGCAGTAAAAATTTGCATGTGGGGTTAAAACTTAAAAGGCCTTTTTTCAACCTCTAGTACAGATAGTGAGTCCAATGAAAATTGAACTCATTATCTATCGATCCCGGATCATCCACCTTCACTGTTATGCCATTTTAAGGGGACTTCTCTAGCTTTTTCTTGTTTTGGCTTCTTGTGAGACATGGGTTTTGAGTATTTGGACACTTTTTTATAATTATAAATAATGACCCTTTCTATCTTTTCATTAAAGTAGGTTCATAAAATAGTTAATCCAAAACAATTATATATTGTTTATAATGACTATGCTTTACAAAAGGGATCATTGTCTTTTATGGGAATTCTTGAAGTGCACAAGTGGAATGGGCAGGGTAGGGTTTATATTGTCTAAAGATTTTCAGAAATTATGAGGTTATAATTTTTAAGACTATTAAATTATAAATAATAAAATACTCCATTCATTTCACTAATTAAATCTCATTTTTTATTTGGGGTATCTCACTAAACAAATTTTATTCCATAAATGAAAAAAAATGAGTGGGCAACAACCACTCTAAACAAATAGACCTCACAACTTTATATTTTTTCATCATACTTTTTCTTTTCTACCCACTTTTCTTAATTTTCGTGCCAAAAAATAATGAGATTTGATTAGTGAAATAGATGGAGTATAAAACAATGTATATTTCAAAATTCAGCAATATAATTAACTTTGGACGATTTGTATCTATTGTGTGGTATATATTAACTGCGGATTTCCCGTATGTTAAAAACAAAAGAGCAAAAACAGCTCAAGAAAAGTAGTTGCTTTCGAAGTGCTTTAAATTGTTTCACAAAAATAGCTTGGCACAGTTAAAAAAATAATTAAAAAAAAGTAAAAAGGCACAGCTTTTCAACGCTTTTTTTGCTTCAATCAATTACGATTTATGAATCCATTTGCTTTAGAAGAAATAGAATTTAAAGCAGCGTCAGAAAATAGACAAAATTCGTGTGATTTGAGCAGAATAGCTTCCTAATTTTGCAAATATTTCAGAAAATTTGAGCACAATAAATATGTATGACCCATCCGTGAGCAGCGGATCCGGGCGAGGGGGACGGCGGCCCCCCAAACTCGTGACGAAACGCGATTTTATATATGTAATTTTTAAGAAATTTCGTATTTCGCCTCCTGAATGTATACTTCACCTTCTTCTCTATCAAATTTTTAGTTTCGCATCCCTCCCTCATAATCCTGGATCCGCCCCTACCCGTGAGGCAGACAGACAATTCAATAAATAAAAAATGAAATCATGAAATACATTGCTGATTCAACCTACTTCCTTTCTTCAAATTTACTGTCATGCATATTTAGCAATATCATAATGACCATAATGTGTTGTTTGCAAGTTAGAACACATAAGCGAGATTTACCCAATACGCACTTCAATAGCGGCTGCGGTTACCCTCGTCATAAAAAAAAAATATATCATAATGAACCTACAAAATATGGATCCATGAAATCCAATTGAGTTGGATAATAAGAATAGGAATAGGGATGCATTGTCAAAGGAATATGCAGATTGAGATAGGAGGGACAAAGAAGTCACTGCTCTGGTTAAAGTCATAATAAAGATATCTCCAAATAAAGTTTACCCCCATCTGGTTTCTCTGTCTGCATTGATATTTCGGCTTTTCCTTCTTTTTAACTTTTTCTTTTCATCTATTTCGCCCTACACTCATTTCGTTTCCATACCCTACAACCTTTTCCTTTACTTTCACACACACACAGACACCACTGGTGATATATACAAAGTCAATTTGTGTTGGGTGGGACTCGGGGAAATAACAAAAAAATACTATCTGTTTAGTTGAAAATGCACAAAACTATCCCGCGTTACTTTTATTGCAAAAAACACCATTGTGTTCTTAAATGTATTGCAAGAAAATTCCTAACACCAAACATGTATATTTCAATCGCTTTGAGGGTATCGGAATAAGATTTTTACAATTTTTCTAATATATAATGACTAAAATATTCTTATAATGTTCATGTAATATTTAATTTTTATAAATTCACAAGCATATGCATTAATATTGTTGCTCGCAGTTTGAGTTGATTAATTCTCAGTTATTTAAAGTTCACGTTTTTTCACCATTCTTATTCAGTGTTTTAAATTTTGTCTCATCTAATTTAGTAAGTTTATTTAGATACTAAAACTCTAGAAAATTTAAGAGCGATTGAAATAAACGAGTTGTTAATTTTGATGGGAGGGTTTTTCATGCAATATTTTATAAAACATAAGACAATATATATTTTCCACGTTTATAGGAGTGCGTCTATGTTTTTGCTTTACGAATATGATATTTTTTACACACATTGTAGTTTTACGCATTTTCAGTTGAATACGGATTTTTTTCTTATAATTTCCCCGGTGGGGCCCAGTCAAAAAGGCCATGCCCATGCCCATGCCCCATACCCCCTTGTGTTTTCCCTTTAAATGCTAATCCTCCTAAAGCATGCGCCTCTAGCAGCAGTCAAACATCATTCTCACAAAAAATTCTATATTCAACACTTCCAACTCAATATCCAACATTTCTTTCTTCTCTCAAATTCCACCATGGATGTAAGCAATCACCACCAAAATTGCACTACTCTCTCTCTTTCCCTCAAATTCCACATCGAGCATTTCTTTCTAACCTGATGAAACTGTATGTCACTGCAGGAATTCTACTGGAGGAGCCACGTCCCGCCTTTCGGAAGCTGGGATTGCAACGACGACCTCCCATTCACTCAGTGCTTCGAATCGGCGCGCCAAGCCGGTCTACTCCGCTACAGCTACTCCGAAGACCGCGATTTGTACGTCGCCGGCGATTTGTATGACAACGATGTACTCACTCCGGCCGTCATTGTCGTTCCTCGCCGCCACGTAAGCTTTACTTTTGAATTTTGCATCTGCATCTGAAGTGAGATAGAAGAACAGAGTAATTGAAGGAAATAAGTATTTGTCCGCAGGTATATCCTATTCCTAGAGAGAAGGAAGGGAAGAAAGATGACTGGGCGATGTATGAGTGTGAGTGCTCGCCGCCGATCCCTGCCCCTCGCAGAGCAGCACCCAAAGCCGTTGATGAAGATCTGTACAAAATCTCACCTCACCTCCTCCGTCAACAACCCAAAAGGGTAGAATCCTTTACCTTTATACTACCTCCGTCTCGTTATTTCCGGCACACTTTAAAATGATATATGGGTAGATGATAAAGTAGGTTAGAACATGAGTGAGAATAGATAATAAAATAGGAGAGAGAAATGCATGTGAGTGTAGATAATAAAATAAAATGATAAATAATATAGAGAAAATGATAAAATAAGAAAAATTAGGCGAGATAAAATGATAAATTATGAGAGATGTAGTTATTTCCAAATTAGAAAGTGTATCAGAAATAGTGAGAAATTTATTTTGGAAAAGTGTGCCAGAAATAGCGGGATGGAGGTAGCGAGTTATGTCTTGTGGTTTCAAATAATTCAACAAAGTCAGTATTCTTTTTGTTGTTGTTGTGCAGAAGAGGGGATGGGGAGTCTTGAGGAGCTGCTTGCGGCCGTCTTGCGTTTCTTAGCATTTGGGAAGTAATAGTAAATTATGGCAATCATTATCCCTATCATCACAATCATACCTTCATGCTAATTGCCCATCTTTCCACATATCTTTTTGATAATACAACTGTAAGTTATTGTAAGCATGAAGGCAACACCATCATTACTTTGGCTAATATGAATCTTATAGTATTCTCTCTCTTCCTTGTGCTATTTTCAGCCTCTTGCTTGTCTCGCTTTTTGCTTTTTAATGTTTGTGTCATTTCAATGTACAATGTAGAATGCACGTATGATCCAAATTTGACTCAATCATGAATGATTAAAGCCGCCAAAATGTCGTAAATTAATTAGGCATTTTTACTATTAGTGGCTAAATCAAGAGCAATTTGCAATTAACTAAATAAAAACACAAAAGTAGCTATTTTTTTCTCATCCAATAATTGGATGATGTATATTGTAGGAATTTGTGTCATTAATAATTTTGTCTCATTTGAAACGCATAGGATTTGGGGGGGGGACAGGGGGCTGAAGGGGGTGTCCATCAGCCCTCCATTGACCAGAAAAAAAAGACCGAATAAGTCTATCGATCGAACAACTTAAATCTACACAAGCAATTACCAAGTGTGAGGGCCCAAGGGGGGCCAAAGGGAGGTGCCCATCAGACTAATTACCGGGTACTGCACAAGCAATTACTGGTTGTGTTTCTTGTATATCTCGAAGGCGCCGAAATGTCGTAAATTAATTTCAGTTCTGATAACATGTCAAGTCGTAGTCTAATGAAAAGAAAATAGCAGAAACAGAGCTAACACAGACACTGTAAAGTGCACATCTCAAAATGCAATTAAATTAGGAAAACTGCAGTTTAGAAACATAGCATATATATATATATATATATATGATCTATATTTTCTGTTTTTTTGAAATACGAATCCATGAATCAAACAGAATAAACCTCCAAATATGGAATTTCCATAAAGCAGGCAACAGGATTTACGTTACTCGACATTAGCAGTACCATAATCCATAAAGAAACACCACCAAGCTTATGGATACAAAGTTACGAACAATATGCAGGTGGTGGATACACAAATTACAATCATAAAACCGAGCTAGTATGGCCAAAAGGTGATGGCTTTCTCAAATTAATTGTTAGATGAAAAAGAAAATTAAAAATATGAAATGAATGTAGTAAACGAAAAAAACACTTATAAAAGTGAAGAGGTCACTCTTCAATGAAAAGACAAGATTGAATGGTTATGACTCTTCTAAAGCAAGAGCCACCTTTTCCTTGCAACTCAGACATCTATAAATAGATGCCCCCACTTGAAGAAAAATACTCAACTCAAGAATATACATTCTAGAATAGTATGCTTCGTATACTCCGTCAGAGTATCTAATAGTTTGCCGGAATTACGATAAAGAGTGCAACTTCTCGTATTCGTAGAAATCGTAGTATCTTGGAGACAAATGTTGTAGTCCAAGATTCTAAAGAAGACTAGGATCAGCCTCCTTCATCTTCTTCCAAGGAAGAAGGACCTGAAAGGAAAGTCTGCTAAGGGACATTGTCATCTCTCCAAGCCTACCGTCCTCCACCGAACCTTCATCTACTGCTCCTCCCAGAGGATCGATCAAATCGTCTTATACTGTTAAGCCAGTAACGAACCATTTACCATCAGGGTCATAAGAACATGAAGCTGGCAAAGGACATTCACACTGAGTGGTAAGAGTCATGTTCGAACTCAAGATCAGAAAATATATACACTGAGTGGTAGCGTTTGAGGTACTATTCTGTCCCCTTTTACTAGGTCTGACATGGCGGTCTGACGTAGGTCAATGTTGATTGGGTACTCGTATTTCAACAACAACCCAAACTTAAAAGATAGGTTTTGAAGTTTTTTGAAGATTTATCAAGGAAGGGCGGATTGATCAAAAAATTAGTTGGATACTGAACGTGCAAAACAATATTCTACAAGAACTAGAGAAAGTAATGCATATACTCCTTCATACAGACAAAATCAAACCAGTACTGAATATAACTTACTTGAACAAATTGTGTAATTCCAATCAACAGACCAGAAAAAACAGCATAATCAAAACTTAACTGATATAACCCATTGACATGGCATCAGTAGGCCTGCCTGCTACTGTTGAGAATGGAACCCAGCGTCCCCAGAACGGCGAAAGCCAAGAGCGGGCTGACATCCAACGTATTGAAAATTGGGGGAATTATGTTCCTGAAGAGGTTGAGATAGGGATCGCACAAATCCCTAATTGCAGACAACGGCTGCCTGTCCCAAGGGATATTGGGGAACCAACTCAGCAACACTCTCACCATCAACACCCCGCTGTACAAATCCAGCCACTTCGCCATCCCCGCCGCCACCACCGTGAACGGCGTGTTCAGAGAACCCGTCGCGACGTCCCTCGCAGCCGCGAAGAATGCGGGACCAGCTGTGCGGAGAAGAGGCTCCTTCAATTGCAACCCCAATTTGAAGAGTCCGTGGGTGACAAGTTTCGAGGCGGCTAGCCCCACGGCCACCAGGGTTGTGATGGTCCGGGTTGACCCGGAGAGGATTTCCTCCGCCGAACTCCTTGGCGCTGAGGAGGCGGAAATTCGTGATTTTAATGGTTTCGCGATTGGGGAAAAGCGGAGCAAATTGGGTCTTGAGACGGTCAGAGAGAGAGGGCGAGAGCGGGGTACACGTAGGGGTAAGGCGGCGGCGATGCGGTGATCGGCGGTGGTGGTGGTGGGATTAGGGCGAATAAAAGTGGTTTGAGTAGCCACGAGAGAAGAAGCCATTTTTTATTATCGTTTCTTCTCAAACCCTCAGAACTGTTATTGTGCGATATAAACATCCCATTATCAAAGAAAATTAATAAAGAGAAATTAAAACTTACCGCGTAAAAAATCAAAATAAAAAATAAAAAATCTCAAAAACTTCCTAAAATAACAAAAAAATTTACTCCCTCCGTCCCGCTATTTATGGCCACGTTCTTTTCGGCACGAGAATTAAGAGAGTAGATGATAAAATATGAGAGAGTAAATGATAAAGTATGAGAGAGAAAATGAGTAAGATAACGAAAGAGTATGAGAGAAAGGATAATAAAGTAGAGAGAAAATGTAATAAAGTAGGAGAGAGAAGATGATAGAGGAGAATATATGATAATAATTTTTTACCAAATTAGAAAAGTGACCACAAATAACGAAATACTCCTTTCGGAAAAGTGAGCCACAAATAGCGGGACGGAGGGCGTGTTAAACAAAAAAATAAAATAACCTCCCAAATTACTACTCATCCCCATGTTATTATACTTTTTCTTTCTAAAAATTTATTTTTCACCCGATTTTACTCCAAACTCAGAAATTTATAATTTTTTACTTTTTAAAACTCTTAAATTATTTTTTAAAATACAATATGGTAAAAAATAGAAAAAAAATTAATTGCCTCAATTATACATTTCAAAAAAATTGAATAAATTCTCATTTCTTCCACTAATCATTCTTTGAAAATTATTCTTATTTTTTAATACAATTAAAATTCAAAAAATACACATTTAAATAAAATATTTTAATTTTCATATTGAAACCAAAGAAAACAGTAAGAACAAGTAACAACAACATTCAACATAAAGGAACGAGATGGGGACGTAGAAAGGGTAGAGACCAGCAATAAGCCTCGACCGATTTCCCATTGGCAGCCATTCCAACGATCAATTTCTTCATCACTCGGACCCCCCAATGCACCACCGGCCGGGGGCGAGGGCTCATGCAGAACCCTCTCCGCCGCTTCCCCAGCCGTATCGTGCAGCTGCTCCGCCGCCTCTTCCACCCTATTACCACGGTGGAGTTGGAGAATAGGGAGATAGTGAAGGTTCTCCTCAGCATTATCAGAACAGCTAAGTTTTTTCACTTCAATAATTTCTTTATCTTAATGTAGTCTTAAATTACGGAAAAAAAAACTGAAAAATGTGAAGTAGATGAGAGAAATTATAATATTATGATTATGAGTTTCAAAACCAGTAACTCCTCCGTACCGATTCCATTGTCTTGTACAAGAATCTGTTGGTGTTTTGAGGAAAGAAAACATAAGAAACCTGTGGTTTAGCAACAATGCTATATAACATAATTCTTCTTATTCCATTTTATTAATTGGTAAATTCATGACTTCAGTTCTGGGAGGGAGAGATGAGAGTCTGTAAGTATTTCTCGACGCTGTTAAGGCCGCAGAGTTTCTTAACAACCGGCATAGTAGCAGGAACGTCGAGATGGAATGCCAAATCAGTCCCTTCGACCGCTCCCCACGATTTGAGTTGCTTTCTTGCCTCGGCGATGGCTGCTCTCGTCGCGCAGTGAACTGATCCCGCCAGCAGCAGCGGGGGTTCCCCAGAAGCTGCAGAGCAAATCGACATAGTTTTTCAGATGAGTCGATGCAAAAGAGCGGCAGAGCCTTATATGAGCAGAAGACACGTAACGTACCCTTGGACGAGAGAACACGGTTTTGATGATGCCCACTGTTGAGAACTTCAACGTTGAACTGTTTAGGAATCGTATCCATAGTCGGGACCTTGTACGTCCACGTGCCATCCGAAACCATAGTTCCGTCTGAATCGAACAGGTACTCTTCTTGCATGAAGAACCCAAGTCCTTGCACAAAAGCTCCTTCAATCTGTGAAACATGCCATTTATGTATTCATAACAATGCCCAGAACAGAAAGGTCGAATCTCGAATCAATTCAATAAATGTTGAGGCAACGAACCTGTCCCAAGTCCACAGCTGGATTCATACTCTTCCCACAATCATACACGATATCCGTTCTCAGTATCTTTGTTGCTCCAGTTAGGATATCTACCTCAACCTGAAACATAACCCAATATCGATGACTCGTGTTTTCCAGTAAGCATATGTTTACGTATTTATATGTATGGATCCAGTGAGAAGGCATAGTTATATAGGATGATAGGAAGTACTCCCTCCATCCCACTATTTGTGGCCACGTTCTTTTCGGCACGGGAATTAAGAGAGTAGATGATAAAGTATGAGAGAGAGTATGAGAGAAAGGATGATAAAGTAGGAGAGAGAATGTAATAAAGTAGGAGAGAGAAGATGATAGCGTAGAAATTAGGAAAGTGGCCACAAATAACAGGACACCCCTTTCGGGAAAGTGAGCCACACATAGCGGGACGGAGGGAGTATGCATATTCCTTATATGTTTTATACATATTCCTTAATTTTTTTATGCATAAATCTTGTAACTTTTACATTTTTGCCCTTATGCATAAAACATACAAGGAAATGCATAAGGAATATTCCAAAGCATATTCAATCCAAACCATCAAATAATGAAATGAAGGGTGCAGATTTCTTCTTATTTCTTATTTTAAGCAGACTTCTTATATGATTCATTCCCTGTATTTATAAGTATATAATTTTGAGGAGAAATAATGAGGATTACTACCTCACTCACAGCAGCACCGTAGTTCAGGTATTGAGTAGAAGCGGGGTCAGGAACGAAGAAAGAATTTGCAGCTAAGTTCACTTCTGCATAATGAGCCTGCATCCAATAAGAACAGTCTAGAAGGTTGGAGAAGAATCATCTATCAGGATTAGAACTGAGAGGGTGAAAGTAGAGACCTGGACAATCAGAGCTTTCCAATTGACAGACCCTGTCTCAACTTGCATCTTTTCCCTAAGAGGGGTTAATCTTTCAACTAGGATATCACAGCATATTTTAACGGCTGCACAGCTCGATTCGGACGTTGTGCTACCAGCGGTAAATCCTCCTTGTACTAAGCTCAACGTGTCTGCCTGTACGACCCTCACTTTCTCGACAAGCTCTTCGGTTCCATCGCATTCAATTAAGCTAAGAGAATAAGCAGCTACTTGTTTCACCTTTGTCAAAAGCCCCTGCCCCAGTTCTATCCCTCCAGCTTCTACGACAATCGATCCATCCCATAGTATACTCACTTTCCCAGGGGCCGATCTCACATACACTTCATGCACAATCGGTATTCGAGAAATTCCCCTTTTACGCCATATATTAGATCGATTAAATTTCTCTACCGTCAAGATCCTCTCGTCGAAGCTGGATGTCCTTGCAACCTTATCCCAAATACAAGGCAAAGTGAACTCCATGGATTCCCCAGAAGCACTCCCGTAGAAAAACTTCAAGCTGTCGTACGAGTGGAGATTCCTCTTCCTGATGTAATCAACATCCAGTGACAGCCAGGAAGCTACGTGCTCTATGATAACTTCGGCAATGTAAGACGCCTGCACCTCCCCAGGGGCGCGCATGGCAGATTTGCTTGAAAGGTTCGTCTTGCATACTTTCATATCGAAAGATAGAGCTCCCCAGTCGTACTTCCTGAGTATGCCCATCATGTTGCTTGGCACTGCGGGGCTGATGTCTGCACCGATCCCTGCGTTAATCAACACGTCAAGATGCAAAGCGGTGATCTTCCCATCTGATTTGAACCCGACACTGTACGTTATCTTCATCGGATGTCTTCCTCCAGCAATTATCATGTCAGTCTTTCGATCTAGATATATTCGTACAGGACGCCGCAGTTTGTAAGCTGCAAGAGCACATGCTGTAGCAACCTGAAAAACCACTCGAAGATATTATACGTTTAAGTTGAATGCAAATACGGGCAGACATAAAATAGTGCGTGCTAATCACACTCACAGGCATTGCTCTAATTGCCTTTCCACCAAAGCCACCACCAACTCTCCTCGTAACAACCCGGACATTATGTTCAGGAACACCGAGGCACCGTGCAATTACTATTTGTGCAGACTCGGGGCATTGACTTGAAGTATAAACCACCATACAATTGTCTTCATCTGGTACTGCAAGAGCGGTTTGAGTCTCCATGTAGAAGTAGTACTGCGAACCAATTTTCATCTGGAAATGCCAATTCAGATTACGCATTATAAATGACATGATTTTTCAGTGTAATCGACCATTATGCATACATATATTTGGAGAAGATGTATCAGAGAGCTAATAAAAGCACTGATCTAGAAGTTCGACAAACATGATTGACCATAATAGCTAGATTAGTCGGAGAATATGTGCAAGGGACGAATGGACTGAAGTGGAAAACTGAAAGGACTCAACGTACCTCAGCGGAGAGAATCTTGTGATCGGCTTCAGCCATTCCTTTTGAAAAATCACCGACTTGTTGTGGATAGAGAAAAGGAGGAACATCAAAGAAACTTGAACGTTTCACGGCCTCTTCGACAGTTAAAATAGGGGGATCTAATCCTTCTGTATCGTAATCAACTAAAGCCATCTTTGCAGCCAGATTGGCATTCTTCTGTGTCTCTGCAACCTGAGATATTTCCCGAGACATCAATAACAGGGAAGGTTATAAAGTCTAAGAAGATGAGGAAGTGGGAGTTACCACTAGAGCAATGAGATCACCAGAATACTTAGCGATATCATCTGCAAATAAAGGTTCATTACTAAACACGGACCTACTTCCTACATTCTCGCCTTCCTTAGGGATATCTTTGGCCGTAATAACAGCAGGTACTTCAGCTAGTCGGGGGTGATTCTTGAAAGAAATGCCTTTCACTCGAGCTAGTGGCTTGGTGCTACAAATAAGTGCTCCGTGCAAACAGTCCGGAGGTGAAGGAATGTCATCAACGTAAACAGCTTCACCTACAAATTGAAGATGAGTAAGTGGATGGGAACACAAAGAAACTCTTGAGGTTTACAACGTATTAGTTCCGGAAACACGGCCTATGTTCTTTTTTTGCTTTTTGAGTTTTCATTTGAGGTAGAGGAAGAAGGTGGCAAAAATCAAAATTTAATACGCAATGAATACGAAGAATGTCATGCCAAAAAGAACTACCCAACATAACATATTCAGTTTCTTAATTTGGAGGCATTGAAGGGTCGAATTTAAGTCAAAAGAATATAAACAAAACGAAGCAACAAAACAACGAACCAGAAGCTTGGATTGCAGCACCAGACTTGGGCATCGGCTTGCCCACCGGAGAATATTCTGTGCCAGATTCGATAACCTGTTTTGCTGATGACAGCAATGACTGGTTTCCTGAATGACTAATCTCACTGTGATTGTTAATATTCCCAGCTTCTTCCGGCGGTGATTCATTCTCTCCCTCATAAGATAAACCACCAGATATTGTAGAACCAAGACCGGAGAAGCTGTTAAGAAATTGAAAAAGCAAATCGACTGCTAAACTCGTCCTGTAAGCAGAATGAGAAGAGCCTTCTTCAGATACAACAACACCTTTCAGCAATTTGAATGCTTCTTGAAGAACTTCAACGCTAAGTATTTTCCCTGTTAGATATTCCTCAACTTTCTTTGCCCTTTTTGCATGTTTCGTCCCGTAAGCACCAAAAGCCAGGTGGATATAATTTACCAGAATTTGATTTTCACGAGAAGACACATCAGCTAAAAAGGCAGCATTCAAATAGGGCAATGCATTGCCAAGAGGCCGTGGTGCAGCCCGATAGGTCTCAAAAAACAACCTTGAACTAGTTTGAACAGAACCATCGATTCTCGTTGGTTCCAGAAAAGGGATATGAACAGTCAACAGCACGTCTTTGGGGTCCAACGGTGGTCTTCTAAGGAACTCTTCCATTTGAATCTTCTCACGTTTATGACCCGACAGCAGGCTTACACTAGCCCCCACGGCAATAAGTAACGTAACAATATCCGAAGGAAAATCTTTCCTTTGTGCCATAATCAAGTTGCCACCAAGACTAGCTGTGTTCCTGATGAAGCCAGCTGCTATCTTTTCCATATGGTCAGCAATTTTGCTGAACACGAGTTCTCCACTCGAACATAAGCTGGCTTTACTATTTCCTTTCAAATAAGATACAACTTTGGAAATCGACAAAGCTGCTCCCAGCTCGATTTCTGATTCGTCCTTTCTAACTACTGAAAGCTCGGGGATGTACCTAAGATCAATGTATTTGTCATACACCTCGGTCTCTTTGTAATAGCCGTTGGCTGTGTTGCCAACGACTAATCTGATGCTTCTACCATCGCCAACTGTATCAGAGTGCAAGAAACTCCGAAGCTCCTCCACGGATGTCGGACTATACCATGAGTTTTTTTTAGAATTCAAGAGTTTAGCTGATTTGCATTCAGTATATGGACAGGCATGATCCTTTTGATTATAGGGTGGTAAGCTACCGAGTTTTACTTCGTTCTTATCACCCTTTCTCCAAAAAGAATTGAGTCCCAAATCCTCTAAGTCGACGTCTGCAGCAAAACTTTTGCAGGCATCAGCAATGGGTCTATACCCGGTGCACCTGCAAAGATTTCCTGCAACTGCCTTCTCAGCTTCAGAAGCTGTTAGCTTGGAGAATCCGTTCGGAGGCTCCGGCAGTTGTGATTTTTCAGCATTAGCCAGTGCTGAGAAAAATGACATGCATATTCCTGGAGTGCAAAAGCCACATTGAGAAGCATGAAATCCAGTAAACCTTTGATGGATGGGATGGAATCCATCTTTACTGTTCCCAAGGCCTTCAGATGTAGTAATCGAACAACCATTTATGCTGCATAGAAGTGTGAGGCATGAACTAATGTTGAAAGTTTCGACCTTCTTGAGTACAGCGTCGTACTTTGATAGCACGACGACACAAGCTCCACAACCACCTGAAGAGGTCCGGTTTTGTTAAATGCATAAAGAAGTAGCGAAAGCAGTTCATATACACAAGACCGAAACCGAAAAGAAAATCGATCTTCCAGAATTTTGAAGAGGAAGATGCTGAAGTTTCTGAAACATGATTGAAATCACAGCATCTTAGACATGTCACAGAAATCCCTTGAAGATTAACCAAAATCAAGTGATTACTGATAATCATTTCAATGTGGAGAGAATTAGCAGATTTACAGAAGCTCACATTAATCAATCACAAGCGAGGAAGGCCGGCCATAATTGCACAGAGCAGTTACATATCAACGAAAAGAACACAACTTTTTCAACAATGGCAGCAGAAAAAGGAAAGGAAATAAGAACACGATCTTTTCATTAGCCATCACATACATCAACAACTGATAGGCATCGAACCAACAAGTGATGGACATCAAAGAAAGATTGGAACAGCCGAACGGAAAACCCCATATAGCAAGAATCACAAACCAACAGACACACAGAGGGAGAGAGAGAGAGGGAGGGAGAGAGAGAGAGAGAAACCTTCTCCACAGCCAAGCTTGACACTCTTAAAAGGGGTGCGGGAGCGCAGAAACTCGAGCAAAGTGGTGGAGGGGTCAACCTCCGGGAGCTCAAACCTCTGCCCATTAACCTCAAAAACCAAGCTATCATCAACTGCGAGTGGCGGCGCCGCTGCAGTCCCCATCATCTGCTGCAATCACTCAAACTCTGCTCCCTTAATTCTACTCCTTTCTCGTATAAAAAAAAAGGAAATTAGATTCTTGCTGACTTGTATTCTAGTACAATTTAAATGGCAACTAGTCACTGAAAGCTGGACCTTCCAAGTATGATTCCCTGCCATTTATTACATGCACATCAGTTCTCTTCGCTTCCTTTTTTTTTTTTTCATTTTCTTTTTTCACTTTTTGTTAGCCGGCGTATGAATTGTGAATTACTCGGGAATTGAATATAGATGGTTTGAAATGAGCAGGCGGTTGGAGACGCAACCCAGGCTCAGACAGTCGGAGTTTCGGAGCCATCTGGGACCCTCTAACGCTAATTGCTCTAACTTTTAAATTTCATTTCAATTTCATCAAATCGTCAACTGTCAAGTCCAACCATTTTAGGTTCAGTTTGCCAAAACTAAAATACAGTATTTAACATTTATTGCCTTATGCTTTAATTTTGAAATTAAATTTTAGTCTCTCTCAATATTAATTAATGGAATAAGATACAAATATACCTTTTAATAGTATTTCAGGAAGAAAGATTTCTTGAAATATATTCAAACTTGAAATTGAAAGCGAAAATACCCTAAGCTTATATTTTAATACATAAATATATAAAATTACTCTCATCTCACTATTTACCTCACACTTTCGGATTTTTCTACCCTAGACTAGGTCCACAATTTAAGTTGTGGACCTTGTGGTTTAAAATCATGCAACATAAGATATTTTAAAAATACAGAAATACAAAAAAATGCAATCAAAAATATTATTTAATTGAAGTTAAATCCTGGACCACAAGGTCTTGTGGACCTAGTCTAAGGTAGAAATTTCCGGTTTTTACTGTTATTTTGATGTGCACACAAATAATGTTATTAATGAGATAGGGTAATTTTGCAGATTTGTGCCCTAAAATACAAGTGTAGGGTATTTTCGCTCTCAATTTTTAAGGTATCATTGCTCTCAACTACAAATTTCGAAGGGGTTTTTGCATCAAAACATATTTTAAGGGAAACTTTGATTCCTAAGGTAAAGTTTAAGAGTATATTTTCACTTCATCCCTTAATTAATTACAAGTTGTAATTCTCAATGAAATGATTCGATCAAAGATTTTGAAAAACTTTATTTCAATGTAACCATTGGATTTGCACATCGAGCACTTTTAATCTTACGATAAAAGGACAGTCATCCTATGAAGAAAGCTCGGTTGGTGATTACTTATATGTATGTATATATCTGTGGTGAATATTATCTTTAATTCTATCATCATTAAAGAAATAGTATTTTATTTACCTTTTCAGTGAATTCATTCATCATCTTTTCATGGTAGTCATAATATCCATTTCTCTTAATAGACCAGACCCTAAACTCAAAAACCAATTCGAGTTAAGAAGTATGATAGGAAAAAAATACTTATATTTTATACTCCTTCCGTCCGTCCCATTCATCTTGCAACATTTAAGATTGGATGCGGATTTAAAATAATGGGGTAAAAGTGTAAAGTAAAAGACAATGAAATCTACCTACAAACCACACAGGAGAGTTCAACTACCCTTAAAGGGTGACAGACAAATCACATAGCGGTCTTGGTGGGAATTGAACTCAGGACCTATCAATCTCGGGCTACCCACCTTAACCGCTACATCATCCCATGGGGACTAATGAAATCTACTTATTTAGGATGATTGTTGTCCACTCATTTTTTTTCTATTTTTGAAAACATTGCAAGATGAGTGAGACGGCCCAAAAAGAAAAATGTTGCAAGATGAATGGAACGAAGGGAGTATATTTTACTCCCGGTTCCTTTGCTATTAACTACAACTACTCCGACTCTGGTCAATAAACTGTGGCGTTGTCCCCATGGGATGGCATAGTGGTGAAAGTGGATGGTCCGGGACCGATAGGTCATGGGTTCAATTCCCACCAACACCACTATGTGATTTATCTGTCACCCTGTCACATTAAGGGTGGTTGAACCTCCTGTATGGTTTGCATGCTATTGCACAAGGAGCGGAGTTTACCCAGTGCGTGGCGTCAAGTTTCAGGATTAAAAATCATATATCAAATCGTCAAGTTTCAGGATTAAAAATCATATATCAAATCAGTAATACTGTACTCCAAAACGACAAAATATACATTATATGCACAACAAACAACATATATCAAATTAATTACTATAAGAAGCAATCCCTTTAAGAAGCATTAACAGAACTCACAGAGCTTGCATGCATTAACAGCCTCAGAAGATCTATTGACTAAAAGATAGAGTGGGAGTGGCCCATTCGTTTATTCATGATCCCTGCGTAATACTCGTTATAATCAAGATAATCCCAGAAACAGGAAAGACCGAATTCACCGTGTTTAGGTGACTGGAGATGGATTGAGTACAGCTCTTCCAGATTCTTGGCAAATGCTCTCCTTATCACCTGAACCTGCAAAAACTACATTATTAACAGCAGATGGCGGAGTGAACTTCATATCTTAACCGAATGTAGTAGGTAGAATACATGCATTATTAGTATTACAGCTTACAGAGAAGTCAGATAAATTGTTCTCCAAACATCAAAACATCAGTTTCATAAGTTTTGCATGCTACTGGTCATGGTATTACGAAGATCCAGATAGAATATATTGCAGGATGCCAGGTATAAGTTTACTCATGAATCTCGTCTTTACTTTGGAGCCCTAGCATACTACTAGACATGGATGAATTCAATCCTACCAAAGGCTATTAGCTGAAAAGATTCTAGTCAAATACTACTTCCGTCCCGCTATTTCCGACACACTTCATTTCGGCACGAAAATTAAGAAAAATAGATGATTAAGAATGAGATATGGGTAGATGATAAAGTAGGAGAGAAAAGATGGTAAAGTAAGAGAGAGAATATGATAAAGTAAGAAAAAGTAAGAGAGATAAGATGGTAAAGTATGAGAGAGATGATAATTACTTCCAAATTAGGAAGTGTGCCAGAAATAGCGGGACGTCCATTTCGGGAAAGTATGTCAGAAATAGCGGGACGGAGGTAGTAGCAAACAACTCAATAATTTAATGACTTCATTAGTCATATTCGCAGCTTCCATTACAGAGGTAAGGTTAGGGTAGTGTACTATAAAGTGAGGCCTACACCAAAAACGATCTTGCATGTGCTCATACTTATCATCATAAAAGCATGAAACACAGCTGAAACTACTCGCCACTAAAAATGAGTGAGTCTGAGCATTCTAAAGGAGAGTGTATGGAATATTGTTCAGGATCACCTGAGAAATGTCGATATTGCTGGGAAATTTTTCACCATGAGCTGCAGCTCCCAGAATGCTACCATTCAAACAGGACCGGAAATCCATTGCACATTGCAATATGTTCTGGATAGTGCCAGCAATAGATTGTGTTTCCTTGGACAAGAAGCATCTGCAAGTTGACCACTAATGGTTAACTATATTCATGAAAGAGTTCATATCATTAAGAGGGAAAATAAATAATGGGTAGAGGCTGGTCCCAGCATTATAAGACTCAACATTCAGGTCTATCCAAAGATATGGAGCATTAGTATACTCAGATGTCTTCAACAGCAAGCATCTTGAGAAGAAACAAAAGCAATGGAAAGGAGGTTAGGTTGGCAGAAAAGTTGCTGCTGGAGGACTTTAATATGTCAAACAATTCAAGTTGAGATACCTACATCATTCACTAGATTGAAACTTTATTACCATTGCAGCATCCTTTCTTCCTTTTCGTGCACTGGAATAAAATTCATAATTCAAATTTTCCAAAATTCAGGCATGTGATTGGACCTTACAAAGATTCTCTCTCTTTACCAAATAGAAAGACTGGATGTTCTCGGGAGTAGGAAATGAGGGAAATGGAAGGCGTGGTGATGTACAAGAAATTCAGTTTATTTCTGATTTTGTGTGGGTATGTACTGTGGGTGTCTAAGAGAGTGAGTGTGAGAGACAGGGGGCGTACATGTGCAGTGACTCGGTCAAATACACCATATGCACTGATTCCAGATCCAACATGTCTTTAACCTGAAAACATATGTTAAAACGGAATAATGAGTTAAATACACATAGCAGAAGCCACAATCAAAACAGTAAATGTTGCTGTTAAAAAAAAGAATCCGAAAGGGGCAACAAACCTTGTGCTTAAGAGAATGTATAAATCTATACCAGGACACTTGGGATAATTGTGACAGTAAATATTGCTGCAATGTACACACGAAATGGTTGATCTTGAACCTGCAATGAGAGATAGATCTCAGATGTGTACAAGAGAAATGGATCTCAGAGACTCCCTAAGCATCGAAAAGCGACTTTGGATTCCAAATTTCTTTCTAAATTTAACCAAAGAAAAACATGTTCATTTTTCTTCCTTAATGATACAACAATCAGAGAATTTATCATAGAGCATACCTTGTTTCAGTTAACATAGTGAATTGTTGTGTTTTGTCTTTTTGTTCCTTGAAACCCTGCTTGACAAACAATGCGAATTAAGTTCTCAAACAGATTGACAGTAGAATCTCATTTTGACACAAGTCACAAGCATATGAAACGGAGACATCAGATTTGTCTCAAATGATGTATTACTATAAATGTAAAGCAATAGGAAGAGTACCTTCAGCGAGCACCATACATCACTCAGCGCAAAAACAGCAAGCTTGACTTGTATCAAAAAGTTGAAAATATCAGAGTATATTTTCAATGCAGCTGGAGTCAGAATTATGTTGACTGGCCAATCAACTTGGTATCCAAGACCCAAATAATCGAAAGAGTGAATGCCTGCTAAAAGTGAGATTATATTTAAGAGACAAAAGATCCACATGGAAAGCGAAATTAAATTTAATGAAGCACACAAATTAACAGAGGAGTAGTAGATAAATCAGTTCTATGTAGTGTGTTTTAGGTGTGGGGCAGAAGTCCTAAGAACCTTGAGGAATATTGAGATTTTCTTCAATCAGATAAATGCTATGTAATTTGAGGTACACACAATCTGAAGAATGAACTCGAGTTATTGGGTGCATGCAGGGATCTGTGTATTAGAATTTTTTTTTCCTCTGTTAACTGTAAAGTGCTCAAATGTCATTTTCATTGACAAACTTTTACAATTGAGTTACCAGTGACAGAAGGTGATATATATCTGGTGTCATCCACTTTCAGGTACATAAAAAGCCGATTCTTATTAGGGTCTTGTTCACATGAAGACCTCCGGACTGCCTGCTCAAGAATTCCTTGAATCTCTGGGATCCTTTTATCGACCTCACTAACATGCCATTTCTGATTTGACTTGAAAAATCAGTAAGAGATCCCAATGAAGAGGATAGGATAAATAACTGAGAAAGAACATACACAATTTTGTAGAGACATTATAAATAAATCAGCCCAGTCTGCTAGCTCCATGAAATGATAAGACCGCAGTAACTGTAAATGTTCTTGCAATTTGAACCCTTCTATGAGCATCTTGATTGCCAGCTTGCTTACATACGTATATCTAATTATGTCAAGGAATTAAATGTGCAGATGTGTTTTGAAAATGAATAACCAAAGGATAAATTCAAAGGGAAAAAAAAGATGAACGAATAGAAACCATCTCTTCATCAATGCTTAAACTGAGGATCGGAATAAGGCAATATTCACATATACTGGGAGAAAATGCAAAAACAGTTTATAGGATATGGAGACAATATTAACTCCCCAAAAGATATGCTCCATGACCAACTGGCTAGTATATCATTCAACAAGCTTACATTCACCCAACACCCCCCAGCATCCCTTAGAGGACTGCTTCTAGGCAGCTGAGAACCCAGCCAAAAGAAAATAAACGAAGAAAAGAGAAGAGCAAAATGTGATTCATAAAGATAACTTCTGCCACATAATGCCTGTGTAGGTTTCTTTTTTTTCAGTCACATGGCTAACTGGACAGTGGCAAAAGCTAGTAATGATTAGATAAGAATGAACCTTAGTGATGGTAACTGGACTCTTTTTCCATACTAAAACAGGAAAAAGTCTAGGATTATTATCAAATATTAACAAATTATAACAAAAATACTGATTAAGATTGGGATATGAAACAGTAGTGTAGACTAAATTTGCAAACGAACCACTGCACTTTCTGTTTAGAACAACCAAAAGAACTAGCAGCAATACTAATCAAAACATCAAATGACAACAAGAATAAACAAAAAACCATATATAAGGATACTGAAGCATAATCTCATCCAATACACATTTTTCAATCACAAAATCCAGCGGCATGTCAGCTCCGGTCACCAGCTTCCTCTTCTGATCACTAATGGATCTGTTGACAGTATTTTGGGATCTACCAAGCAAACTCTCCCAAGCACTGCCACCTAAAATATTTGGGAGCAATAGATTTTCTTCATCCCCACAGTTGTGTATAGGCGATCTAACATAAGAAGACCTTGTATTATTGTCAACGAAATTATCACTGCAGTATTCTACATTAAGGTGATTTCTAGTATCTATAACAGCAGCAGGAGTTTCAGATAATACTGGAACCTCCATGCCAAAATTATTGCCACTTGCAAATTTGACTGCATGTGTATCCACTGGAACTTTCACGGAAGTAAAATCAAAATCTGAACTATTAAGAGTTACATGGCCCCTTTCTCCAAACAGAGACTTTCGACTGAAAAAAGAGCTTCTGTTCAGTATTGGGTTCATACTGAAAAATGTAGAATCGTATTTCAGCTTTGGAAATTGCAAACTAGAAGTTTTCGAGGATGCATATGTTATGAGTGGGTGTTGGTCTTTGTTTCCGGCATTGTTCTTCAAGGTATTCTCAGAGAAATCAAAGTTCATCCAGCTGTAATTTTCCGTGCTCAGCTTCGATAGATTGTGCAACAGATCATGTTCAGCCCTGTCAACAAAGTGAGAGAGACCATATTTCCTATTTGAAATCTCGGTTTCAAGAGTTTGTGGGAGCTTTTCCTCGATACTCATGCGATATGTTCCATTATGAGAAGGATGTGCACTGCAATCAGATATTCTTCGTACTCTAAACGGGAAGTCTTCCACAGAGCATGAAATCTCCCCTCGATGGCGACTTTGTATTCTGTTGTTAGTGGATAAACTCAAGGAGATATCTAGAGCAGACAAATAACTTGTGTCTGAGGTATGAGATGAGAAAATCAGTTTTTCAGCCTCATCTTGCTCCTCGGAGCTTTCATAAGAAGATGAACACTCAGACGATTCTAAGAGATCTTCAGCATTTTGATGCTCATGCATGATGCTTGGTACTTCGGCATCCACTACAGTGTTGTGCCTATGAAATAAATAGCAGTTCATTGACAGAAACATCAAAGAAGCAATCAGTCTCATAGTCCACTAAACAAGGATATGAATGGTGTTATTTACGTGAGTCCTAGAGGCTTTTCTGACTGTATCAAGATCGTGTCAATCAAAAGGACGGACAGAAGGAAGAACTCACATATTTTGATTTTTTGTATCAGTTACAAATGGTATCAAGCTTTCATCTGCAACAGAATATGCTTGGTGGTTCTGGTTCTTAAGATTATTCACGAGACTTAATGAAACACCTGGGCAAGAAGCCTGAAAAATAGACTGTTCAAAATAAGTAACATCTCTGTGAACACAATCATTCGTAAAAGGAACGATCTTGTCACGGGAAATTTTGATCTAGAAAGAAGCTAACCGTCATTCTTTAAATCACCCAGACACACAAATTCGTTCAACAGAAAAATCTCAAGAATGGGCTAATATTAGAGACTAGCAAAAACAATAAAGCACAACAGAATGGCGAACAAGTTATACAGGTGTCATCCGTCCATTAACAAAGATTGCTTGTTTGCTTCATAGGATAATCCCACCTTAAGTGATCAAGTAGGTCAAATGAATGTAATCACATAAAGGCAATATACGGAGCTCACATAATAACCAATGAACGGTAACAAAGTCAAGAAAACAGTAAGTTTAGCATAAAATTACCTGTCGAGAACTAAAATCGAGCTTATCTAAAATGCTGTCAACCTTTTCCAGCAGTTGCTCATAATAACTAGTTCTGGCATGTATTATTGCTTCAATAGCCTGTTTGTCAAATATAAGTGGAAATGACCCTGGGTATACACTTGTCAAACCAGCCAAACTGGGTAGGAGCTTTTCGTGGCAAAAATATGTACTCAGATCAAGCAACTTCATTATCACTTGAAGCTGCTGACCAGTTCGACAAAGTGGAATGAGACACTCCTTGAGAAAACATGGAACAGAAACTCCTTCTCGCACCTGGGATAAATTAATCCAAATGATCAGAGATGCTCTCAAGGAAAAGGAAGTAGCATCTTAAGAGTCTCTAGATCTAGAGCATTGTAGGTGTTATTACCCTAATGGTCGGCAAAGGCAAGTCAGAGCAAATTTCAGTGTCATCCAATACATCAATCGAAAGATCACTGACGCATTCCACAACAAATTCACTGTATGGGTCACTAATTGAGCCATCATATATCCACGACCTTATAAAATCACAGTATGGTTCATACGACTGGAGAAAGAGGAACTTGAGAAGGGAACAATGCCCTGGATCAGCAACCTGAAAGAAATTGAGATCGACTTATGTAAAGATAAACTAACAAAGTGAACAATTAACAACAGAAACAAAAATCTTTTATATTGGCATACTAGGTTAACTACATGCAAATCATCCAATGTTTCTGGCATCACTACCATGTTCCCAACTAACCACTTGATGCTGTTGATTGTGTGTTACATATAAATTGCCTGGCAAACTCTGAAATACACCGATGCTATACTGAATTTTGAGCGCAAATTTGGTAAAAATGATATATCAATAAACAAACAAGTGAAAAGCAACTCAGCCTGAAGTATATCAGAAGAGAAGGTGAACAAATAAGTCAGAAGCTTCATTTAGGTAGACAAACTAAAGCACATATAAATAAGTTGGAAGCTTCAGCTAAAGCACATACAAACTAGGCAAGTAAACTGGTTTAGACAAGCTAACCTTTAGCTGAGCGTATAGAAATGAGAGTAAAACTCCACTTCTTGGGAAGGCACTGAACTCTGAGTTTGATTTATCCTTCATATCTTCCAAAGGAGATATGGGAAAATTGGCGGTTAGATGAGTAACATTACAGAGATTTCCAAGGACTTGCATCTGAGTCCTCAATCCTGCTGTGTGAAGGTAAACCTCCAAGAGTGTCATTTCGAAATGCCCAATGCTAGTAAGACATCCAACATCTTTAGTTTTCAAGATACGCCTTAAACTAACAGATGCAGATAATGTATTAAGTGCAGACATATAAGCATTTATGACCTTTCCCACGGAAATTGCAAATGCCTGGTTGATCAAAGTGAAACCATGCAGGGGGGGATTTCCTTCAACGGCTGGATTTGTAAAGTAATCGGCAAATTTCCGGAGGAGGAAAATCATGCAACCAAACTGACCAATGGAAGTAAGTAGATTTCCTATAACAACAGTACTTGAAGAGCGACTCCACAAACTTGGGACTCGATGAGAAGTTCTGTCTGCTGAACTATAACAAAGTAATGCTGAGAGCTTTTCAATAGATATCAAGGCTGATTCCACACCTTGGAGAGCATTCATGGCCAATCTCACCAGACTAGGCTCCTAAAATCAGTCGAGGAAGTTTAAAGACAGGCAAAAAGATGCAAAGCCATGCGGCTGAGCCAGAAAGAAAAAAATTAGCAACATACTTAGTAATACATAGAAAGAGAACTGATGCACGTTGATGAAAACCCAGGAAAATGAAATGCATTATGTAATAGACTAGGTCTATTAATCAATCTTTTGGCTTGACTATGCTGTCTCAATAGATCTGTTGGAACAACTTGTAACAAGACTATGAATTAATAAGATAAATACAGAGAACGAGAGAGAGAGATCGGAAGAGATAAAAGAGAAGAGTTTAAGGGAAAAGAGAAATTGATTTATTGCTTAAACCAAATAACGAGTTCAGAGGATATATATAACCCTAAACCCTAACCTTAAATTTAGCTAAAAAACGTAATAAGGAATAAAACGATTCTAAGGAAAAAACGCATAAAGGAAACATCTATTTAAGTAACTAATATTATTTAAATCGGGATACGTGGATACGATCCCGTTCCTTCCTGCGCGAAGATATTTCTGATCCATCGGTTGATATTGCTTCCTTCTCGACCGTTGGATTAATCTCCCTCTTATCTAAGGCTGTGAATTTATCATCTGTTTCATAAAACATTTCTTCATTATCTTCATCTCCACTCACTTCCTTCTCTCGAAACTTCAAAGAACAACATGTAGTCCTTTCTCTTCTCCTTTCAATTTCAGATCTTTGATAGTTGTTATCTCCTTCTTAGATGTCAGATCTACATGGTTCATGACATTACCTTCCCCATTTTCAGTACCTTGACCCCAAGGTACAAGTTCGGGGTGGATCTTCCGCAGATGAGTTTCTTCGACCCACTTTTCTTGTTTTAGTCCTTCACCTTCCCATTCCACTAGAAAGGAATGGATCTGCCTTCCCTTCCTATTTTTCTGACTTCTTTTTCCTTTTACTGTAGGTGTACATATTACAGATCCGTCGGCCGCGAGTCTCGGTAGCTCCGAAGATTGGACTTTTCGAGGGTCTACGGAGCGTTTGAGGAGTGAGACATGGAAGACCGGCCAAATTTTGGCCCCGACGGGAAGCTGTAATCTGTAAGTTACTTCCCCTACCTTCTCAATTATTGTATACGGACCGTAATACCGAGGGGCTAATTTTTGATTTTGTCTAAGAACCACACTATTCTGTCTAAATGGCTGTAACTTTAAATATACTTTGTCTCCAACTTCGAAGTTTCTATGTGTTCTGTGCTTGTCTGCTTGTGACTTCATCTTGTCTTGAAATTTGTTAATAAATTATCTCGAAACCTTTGTTGCATGATATTACGCTCTTCTCGCGAACCGTAATGAATACGTGGAGGTGGGTTTGGGGAAATGGCCCTATAGAAAATATAGGGGGAATATACCCATATAAGGCTTCGAACGGGGTTAGTTGAAGACTGGTATGATAATTCGTATTATACCAGTATTCAGCCATAGCTAACCACTTGAACCAATGTTTTGGTGTTTGTTTAACCAAACACCTTAAATATGTTTCTAAACATTGATTGACTCTCTCTGTTTGACCATCCGATTGTGGATGGTAGGCGAAGTCATATCAAGACTTGTTCCCGTAGTTTGAATAATTACGCCTGAATATACTAATGAAAATAGGATCTCTATCGGTCGCCCACACTTAGTGGTTGGCCGTATAGCTTAGTAATATTATCTAGGAATATCCGAGCCACTGTAAGTGGTCATATAAGGGTGATTGAGCCCCGGAAAATGGCGTACTTTGTCAACTGTCTACTACTACTAGAATTACTTGTTCGCCTTGTGATTTGGGCGGACCACTCAATAAAATCCATAGTAATGTGTGACCAAGCTTGTGTAGGAATAGGCGGTGGGCCGTAGTAGTCCGGGTTTTAACCCTCTTTCTGTTTTATTCTGGGAACAGGTGGGACAAGCCTTAACCCACATTAGAACTTGTGCCTTAAGTCCCTTCCAGTAGAAATACTTTTTAACCCTCTGATATGTGCCTCCTTCCCCCGAATGTCCACCCATGCGAGAATCATGAAGTTCTTTAATAATTGTGTCTCTTAATTTGACATCATTTCCTACCACAATTCTTCCCTCTTTCCGTAGTAAGCCACCGCTTAGACAATAATCTGGATAGGAGTTAGGATCAACTATCTTAGCTGCCACTCTTTTCTTCAGTTCTGTATCTCCACAATAACTATCTCGCCACCCTTTCAACCCAGCACCGGAATCACCACACTAATAGCCGGACTACGATGGTTTTCTTTTCTTGATAAGGCATCGGCGGCTAGATTTTCTTTTCCTTTCTTGTATAGTATAGAATAATCATAACCTAATAACTTAGGTATCCATTTTCTTTGTAATGGGGTGGTTATTTTTTGATCCAACAAATATTTAAGAGCTTGTTGATGCGTGCTTGATTAGGAAATGATGTCCTTGTAGATAATTTTTCCACTTCGAACCGCTATAAGAATGGCTAAGAACTCCTTCTCATAAGTGGATAAATTAATATTTTTTCCGAGATAAAACCTTACTAAGATAAGCTATTGGCCTACCTCCTTGCATCAAGATCGCTCCTATACCCTTTCCACTTGCATCAGCTTCTAAAATAAATTCCTTTTCAAAATCAGGAAGGGCCAAAACAGGGGCTGTAGTCATAGCTCTTTTCAAATTTTGAAAAGCTATCTCAGCTTCTGGACTCCAAATAAATGATCCCTTTTTCGGTAAGGTGTGTGAACGGGCTTACTTATTATTCCATAGTTCTGAACAAACTTTCTGTAATAACCAGTGAGTCCTAAGAATCCTCTTAGCCCTTTCAAGTTGGTAGGAGACTTCCAATCTACCATTGCAGCCACTTTTTCAGGATCAGTAGCTACTCCTTCATGTGATATAATGTGGCCCAAGTAGGATACTGATTCTTTTCCAAAGGCACACTTACTCATTTTAGCAAAGAGTTTATTTTTTCTTAAAATTTCCAAAACTTCCTCCACATGTTTCAAATGCAATTCCCAAGTAGAACTATAAACCAATATATCATCAAAGAAGACCAACACATGTTTCCTCAGTATTTCTCTGAATACCTGGTTCATAAGAGATTGAAATGTAGCCGGGGCATTGCACAACCCGAATGGCATAACAAGATACTCATAATGACCATTATGAGTTCTAAAAGCTGTTAGATATCTAGAATTTGGATCCATAAGGATCTGAAAATAACCAGATCTAAGATCAATTTTAGGAAAAGTATCTTGCTCCATGTAGTTCATCTAATAGCTCATCAATAACTGGAATAGGATAATCATGCTTGATTGTCAATTTATTTAAATACACGTAATCCACACACATTCTCCAAGTGTTGTCTTTTTTTCTTTACCAATAAGACCGGTGAAGAAAATGGGCTCCTACTTGGTCGAATCTCCCCGATTCCAACGGGGCCTCCACGGTTTTTTCTATTTCGATTTCGAGCATGTGACACTCTATATGGATATTGTTGTTTTGGAATACTCCCAGGTCAGTATCGGTATTTTATGCTCTACCCCCTACTAGGTGGTAGCCGCTTTAGGAACTTCAAAAACATCTTCAAATACTTGCATAATGGCTCCATAAGTGGGTTGTTCTGCTCTTCTCCTTCTTCTAATGACATTAACAGAAAATGTCCTGGTGTAGTTTGCCTTTCCTGTAGCCTTTGATAAAAAGCCGCTGCAGACATTGGGGAAGTTGGCTTCTGTCCACTGAATGTATTTATGTTAACTCTCTGCCCTTTATGTAAGACTGAAAAATACATCCTTTCATAATCTAATAAGATAGGGGATCCCTTTCTCAACCAATCACTTCCCAAAATTAGGTCATATCCATTTGTAGATAGGAGTCTAATATCATATTTGAACATTATATCTTGCATCTTCCAATCGAATCCTCTTAATCTTGTGTCACCGACCATAACACTTCCATTAGCTACAACCACATTTAGGGGAGTGGCTGCATCAATAGTTCCTTGTAAAGTCCGAGCCACGGTGGTGTTCAAAAAGCTTAGGGAGCTTCTCGTGTCAACCAATATTCTTAGTTTTCTCGTTTCCCGCTTCTCCAATTAATCTCATTATATGCTTTCTCGAATCTTCTTCTATGGACCTTAAGGTAATCATTGCCGTACGCCCAATTCTTCTTTAGCATCCTTGAATTCTTCTTCTTCGAAAGGCACTTCTAATTTGTTAAGAAATTCACCTTGTTCCTCTACACTCATGATCATGAAATTAACCTTATTTTTGCATTTATGCCCTGAACAAATACTTCATCACGGTTGTAACAAAGCCCCTTCGATCTTCTTTGATCCATCTCCAACGGGGTTAATAGTTTAAACCACGGACGAGTGTTACTGGAATGCGCCCTTGGTAAAACTTTCGGATAAGTTACGCCTACTGTTCTTTTACGGGACCGGCGTGAGAAGTGCTTCTAGTAAACTCCTTGATCTTCCTCAACAAAGACTCATTTAGATGTATGCATTTGCTCGCCTAAGTGGATAGCGGATTCTAGTGTCGTGGGATGTAGCATGTCCAACCCGGCTTGTATATCCTTGTCCAATCCGCTAATAAAAGCCGCAATCCAATCTTGCTCATCGAAAGCCCCACACCTACTATAGATTATGAACGCCTTTAATTCTTCAAATCGAGCAACATATTCCTCATAATTTCCTCGTATTAACCAGACTTATGCAACTCTGCAATGGCCTTATTTGTTTGCAAATCTTGGAATCGTGTTGATATCATCTTAACAAATTGAGCCCAAACCAAATCTTCTCCCTTAAGAGGAAGATTATCATACCATTCTAAAGCTTTCCCTTCAAAATGCGTAGATGCGAAAGCCACTTTTTGATCTTCGGGTACGAGTAGTGATCATAGAAAAATAACTTTGGCACCGCATCAACCATGATCTAGAACGTGTGCCGTCAAACTTTGGAAAACTTACCTTGGCCACGGTTGGCATAACCCCGATATTCGTATTAGGGCCGTGATTTACGGATCCACTTCCTCGATAATTTCCTCCACTCGGTCCGCCGTTTGAATTCAAACGATCCCTTAGCCGCTCAAACCCATCTTCCATATAATTTGAGCCTCTCGCATCATCTAACCCCTTTCCAAAATTCTTAAACCACAGGGGGCGATTGTGAGGAATATCGGAATGGAACGTTAGCATAATGTGGGGTACCCGGTAGTGGTGCCAACGAGGGTCCCGTCTTTGATCGTGACTCAAAAGCTCCAACCGGGCGCAAGATTCCCGATTGTTCCGTTGAATGAATCTTTCGATTTTGAGTATTTAATGCCATGTTACGGAGCATCGTTTTTTCATCCGATCCGCTAATAGTTGTAAGTTGGCATCTAATTTTGCGGGTTGAATGACCGGTTCTTCATCTTCAATTTTGTCATCTTCGGGAATAGAAGAGAGCCCGGAGTTCGCCATGGAATCGAACGCTACGATACCACCGTAATGTAATAGGTCTATTAATCAATCTTTTGGCTTGACTATCTTTGTCTCAATAGATCTGTTGGAACAACTTGTAACAAGACTATGAATTAATAAGATAAATACGAGAGAACGAGAGAGAGAGATCGGAAGAGATAAAAGAGAAGAGTTTAAGGGAAAAGAGAAATTGATTTATTGCTTAAACCAAATAACGAGTTCAGAGGATATATATAACCCTAAACCCTAACCTTAAATTTAGCTAAAAAACGTAATAAGGAATAAAACGATTCTAAGGAAAAAACGCATAAAGGAAACATCTATTTAAGTAACTAATATTATTTAAATCGGGATACGTGGATACGATCCCGTTCCTTCTTACGCGAAGATATTTCGATCCATCGGTTGAGATTGCTTCCTTCTCGACCGTTGGATTAATCTCCCTCTTATCTAAAGTTTGTGAATTTATCATCTCGTTTCATAAAACATTTCTTCATTATCTTCATCTCCACTCACTTCCTTCTCTCGAAACTTCAACAGATGTAGTCCTTTCTCTTCTCCTTTCAATTTCGAGATCTTTGATAGTTGTTATCTCCTTCTTAGATGTCAGATCTACATGGTTCATGACATTACCTTCCCCATTTTCAGTACCTTGACCCCAAGGTACAAGTTCGGGGTGGATCTTCCGCAGATGAGTTTCTTCGACCCACTTTTCTTGTTTTAGTCCTTCACCTTCCCATTCCACTAGAAAGGAATGGATCTGCCTTCCCTTCCTATTTTTCTGACTTCTTTTTCCTTTTACTGTAGGTGTACATATTACAGATCCGTCGGCCGCGAGTCTCGGTAGCTCCGAAGATTGGACTTTTCGAGGGTCTACGGAGCGTTTGAGGAGTGAGACATGGAAGACCGGCCAAATTTTGGCCCCGACGGGAAGCCTGTAACTGTAAGTTACTTCCCTACCTTCTCAATTATCGTATACGGACCGTATCTACCGAGGGGCTAATTTTTGATTTTGTCTAAGAACCACACTATTCTGTCTAAATGGCTGTAACTTTAAATATACTTTGTCTCCAACTTCGAAGTTTCTATGTGTTCTGTGCTTGTCTGCTTGTGACTTCATCTTGTCTTGAGCTGTTAATAAATTATCTCGAAACCTTTGTTGCATGATATTACGCTCTTCTGCGAACTGTAATGAATCTGTGGAGTGGGTTTGGGGAAATGGCCCTATAGAAAATATAGGGGGAATATACCCATATAAGGCTTCGAACGGGGTTAGTTGAAGACTGGTATGATAATTCGTATTATACCAGTATTCAGCCATAGCTAACCACTTGAACCCGATGTTTTGGTGTTTGTTTAACCAAACACCTTAAATATGTTTCTAAACATTGATTGACTCTCTCTGTTTGACCATCCGATTGTGGATGGTAGGCGAAAGTCATATCAAGACTTGTTCCCGATAGTTTGAATAATTCCGCCTGAATATACTAATGAAAATAGGATCTCTATCGGTCGCCACACTTAGTGGTTGGCCGTAGTAGCTTAGTAATATTATCTAGGAATATCCGAGCCACTGTAAAGAGTATAAGGGGTGATTGAGCCCCGAGAAAATGGCTTGTACTTTGTCAATCTGTCTACTACTACTAGAATTACTGTTCGCCTTGTGATTTGGGCGGACCACAATAAAATCCATAGTAATGTGTGACCAAGCTTGTGTAGGAATAGGCGTGGCCGTAGTAGTCCAGGGTTTTAACCCTCTTTACGTTTTATTCTGGGAACAAAGGGACAAGCCTTAACCCACATTAGAACTTGTGCCTTAAGTCCCTTCCAAGTAGAAATACTTTTTAACCTCTCGATATGTGCCTCCTTCCCCGAATGTCCACCCATAGCGAGAATCATGAAGTTCTTTAATAATTGTGTCTCTTAATTTGACATCATTTCCTACCACAATTCTTCCCTCTTTCCGTAGTAAGCCACCCGCTGAGACAATAATCCGGATAGGAGTTAGGATCAACTATCTTAGCCGCCACTCTTTTCTTCGATTACGTATCTCCACAATAACTATCCGCCACCCTTTCAACCCACACCGGAATCACCACACTAATAGCCGGACTCGATGGTTTTCTTTTCTTGATAAGGCATCGCGGCTAGATTTTCTTTTCCTTTCTTGTATAGTATAGAATAATCATAACCTAATAACTTAGGTATCCATTTTCTTTGTAATGGGGTGGTTATTTTTTGATCCAACAAATATTTAAGAGCTTGTTGATCTGTCTTGATTAGGAAATGATGTCCTTGTAGATAATTTTTCCACTTCGAACCGCTATAAGAATGGCTAAGAACTCCTTCTCATAAGTGGATAAATTAATATTTTTTCCGATAAAACCTTACTAAGATAAGCTATTGGCTACCTCCTTGCATCGATCGCTCCTATACCCTTTCCACTTGCATCGGCCTTCTAAAATAAATTCCTTTTCAAAATCGGGAAGGGCCAAAACAGGGCGTAGTCATAGCTCTTTTCAAATTTTGAAAAGCTATCTCAGCTCTCGGACTCCAAATAAATGATCCCTTTTTCGGTAGTCGGTCAACGGCTTACTTATTATTCCATAGTTCGAACAAACTTTACGTAATAACCAAATGAGTCCTAAGAATCCTCTTAGCCACTTTCAAGTTGGTAGGAGACTTCCAATCTACCATTGCGGCCACTTTTTCGGGATCGTAGCTACTCCTTCATGTGATATAATGTGGCCCAAGTAGGATACTTGATTCTTTTCCAAAGGCACACTTACTCATTTTAGCAAAGAGTTTATTTTTTCTTAAAATTTCCAAAACTTCCTCCACATGTTTCAAATGCAATTCCCAAGTAGAACTATAAACCAATATATCATCAAAGAAGACCAACACATGTTTCCTCGGTATTTCTCTCGAATACCGGTTCATAAGAGATTGAAATGTAGCCGGGGCATTACAACCCGAATGGCATAACAAGATACTCATAATGACCATTATGAGTTCTAAAAGCTGTTAGATATCTAGAATTTGGATCCATAAGGATCTGAAAATAACCAGATCTAAGATCAATTTTAGGAAAAGTATCTTGCTCCATGTAGTTCATCTAATAGCTCATCAATAACTGGAATAGGATAATCATGCTTGATTGTCAATTTATTTAAATACCTGTAATCCACACACATTCTCCAAGTGTTGTCTTTTTTCTTTACCAATAAGACCGGTGAAGAAAATGGGCTCCTACTTAGTTGAATCTCCCCCGATTCCAACAGAGGCCTCCACGCTTTTTTCTATTTCAGATTTCTGAGCATGTGACACTCTATATGGATATTGTTGTTTTGGAATACTCCCTGGCTGTATCAGTATTTTATGCTCTACCCCCCTACTAGGTGGTAGCCCTTTAGGAACTTCAAAAACATCTTCAAATACTTGCAGTAATGGCTCCATAAGTGGGTTGTTCTGCTCTTCTCCTTCTTCTAATGACATTAACAGAAAATGTCCTGGTGTAGTTTGCCTTTCCTGTAGCCTTTGATAAAAAGCCGCTGCAGACACTGGGGAAGTTGGCTTCTGTCCACTGAATGTATTTATGTTAACTCTCTGCCCTTTATGTAAGACTGAAAAATACATCCTTTCATAATCTAATAAGATAGGGGATCCCTTTCTCAACCAATCACTTCCCAAAATTAGGTCATATCCGGCTGTAGATAGGAGTCTAATATCATATTTGAACATTATATCTTGCATCTTCCAACTGAATCCTCTTAATCTTGTGTCACTGACCATAACACTTCCATTAGCTACAACCACATTTAGGGGAGTGGCTGCATCAATAGTTCCTTGTAAAGTCTGAGCCACAGTGGTGTTCAAAAAGCTTAGGGAGCTTCCTGTGTCAACCAATATTCTTAGTTTTCTGTTTCCCGCTTCTCCAATTAATCTCATTATATGCTTTCCTGAATCTTCTTCTATGGACCTTAAGGTAATCATTGCCATGCCCAATTCTTCTTTAGCATCCTTGAATTCTTCTTCTTCAGAAGGCACTTCTAATTTGTTAAGAAATTCACCTTGTTCCTCTACACTCATGATCATGAAATTAACCTTATTTTTGCATTTATGCCCCGGAACAAATACTTCATCACAGTTGTAACAAAGCCCCTTCGATCTTCTTTGATCCATCTCCAACGGGGTTAATAGTTTAAACCCTGGACGAGTGTTACTGGAATCTGCCCTTGGTAAAACTTTCGGATAAGTTCTGCCTTCTGTTCTTTTCTGGACTGCAGCGTGAGAAGTGCTTCTAGTAAACTCCTTGATCTTCCTCAACAAAGACTCATTTAGATGTATCATTTGCTCGCCTTTAAGTGGATAGCGGGATTCTAGTGTCGTGGGATGTAGCATGTCCAACCCGGCTTGTATATCCTTGTCCAATCCGCTAATAAAAGCCGCAATCCAATACTGCTCATCGAAAGCCCCACACCTACTATAGATTATGAACGCCTTTAATTCTTCAAATCGAGCAACATATTCCTCATAATTTCCTGTATTAACCAGCTTATGCAACTCTGCAATGGCCTTATTTGTTTGCAAATCTTGGAATCGTGTTGATATCATCTTAACAAATTGAGCCCAAACCAAATCTTCTCCCTTAAGAGGAAGATTATCATACCATTCTAAAGCTTTCCCTTCAAAATGCATAGATGCGAAAGCCACTTTTTGATCTTCGGGTACAGTAGTGATCATAGAAAAATAACTTTGGCACCGCATCAACCATGATCTAGAACGTGTGCCGTCAAACTTTGGAAAACTTACCTTGGCCACAGTTGGCATAACCCCAGTATTCGTATTAGGGCCGTGATTTCTGGATCCACTTCCTCGATAATTTCCTCCACTCGGTCCGCCGTTTGAATTCAAACGATCCCTTAGCTGCTCAAACCCATCTTCCATATAATTTGAGCCTCCTGCATCATCTAACCCCTTTCCAAAATTCTTAAACCCTGGGGGCGATTGTGAGGAATATCGGAATGGAACGTTAGCATAATGTGGGGTACCGGTAGTGGTGCCAACGAGGGTCCCGTCTTTGATCGTGACTCTAAAAGCTCCAACCGGCAAGAAGATTCCCGATTGTTCCGTTGAATGAATCTTTCAGATTTTGAGTATTTAATGCCATGTTCTGGAGCATCGTTTTTTTCATCTGATCCGCTAATAGTTGTAAGTTGGCATCTAATTTTGCAGGTTGAATGACTGGTTCTTCATCTTCAATTTTGTCATCTTCAGGAATAGAAGAGAGCCCGGAGTTCGCCATGGAATCGAACGCTCTGATACCACTGTAATAGACTAGGTCTATTAATCAATCTTTTGGCTTGACTATGCTGTCTCAATAGATCTGTTGGAACAACTTGTAACAAGACTATGAATTAATAAGATAAATACAGAGAACGAGAGAGAGAGATCGGAAGAGATAAAAGAGAAGAGTTTAAGGGAAAAGAGAAATTGATTTATTGCTTAAACCAAATAACGAGTTCAGAGGATATATATAACCCTAAACCCTAACCTTAAATTTAGCTAAAAAACGTAATAAGGAATAAAACGATTCTAAGGAAAAAACGCATAAAGGAAACATCTATTTAAGTAACTAATATTATTTAAATCGGGATACGTGGATACGATCCCGTTCCTTCCTGCGCGAAGATATTTCTGATCCATCGGTTGAGATTGCTTCCTTCTCGACCGTTGGATTAATCTCCCTCTTATCTAAGGCTGTGAATTTATCATCTGTTTCATAAAACATTTCTTCATTATCTTCATCTCCACTCACTTCCTTCTCTCGAAACTTCAGCAACAGTAGTCCTTTCTCTTCTCCTTTCAATTTCAGATCTTTGATAGTTGTTATCTCCTTCTTAGATGTCAGATCTACATGGTTCATGACACATTATCCTCCAAACCACTTTTAATTTATGCTGCATTGCACTTTTATACCTCAAACAGGCGCTTTGTGTCCAAATTTACCCAACAGAGAAGCCAATTTACCTTGAGTGTTCGATGAACAAACTCAATATACAGATGAAGTACTTATAGACATTACAAATTCGAAATTGGGACAACACCGATCATCTACTTGTTTCTTGACGAGATTGAACTTATTAAAGCTTCGCTTCTACATTTCATTATTTTATTAAAACAAGATTTTCCGGTAAATGACCAAAAATCTCTAACAATTTCTTATTAACAATAAAACATAGAGGGAGATGGAAAGGGAAATTTACAGAGACAATAGAAGTAGCATAGAGAGCGGCGGAAGAGTGAGGAGGAGGTTGTGAGGACGCGCCGCCTTGAGAAGAAAGGGAGTCCCACGATCTAGGTGGAACCCATGGATCATCGAGCTTTATCTTCTCCAACAGAGAATTCAGTAGAGGAGTCGACGAGTCCACCGCCATTGATACGGTGCTGCGCCGGAAGCCGACGCCTTCAGTCGGATCGGAGTGTAGTGGAGTTGAGATGGAATTAAAACGAGGGAAAAGTGAAAATTGAATTGGGCTTCAGACTTTCCTTTTTTTTTTTTATCATTCGATGCTGGGCCACCCACCTTCATCATGTCATCCCAATAAGACAATTTTCCTATTTTTCATTTATCTTCTCATTATTTATAGCATTCTAGTATTATTTAATTTTGTAAAAATAACGTCGGTCTTGGGTGTTCATGTTTTATTGTATTTTAAAAAAAAATTATTCTTTTGCAACATAATTTTGTATTGTTTGGCAGTATAATAAAATAATATTTATGCCTCGTTTGGGAAATCAGCTTAAATAAACGTTTATGACACAAATGTTTATGATATAAGCATTTATGTATAAGCGTTTAAATTCAATAAGTTACTTGTGTTTGGATGTATACATGGAGAACAACTTATATAACATCAAAGTGTTTGGATTCATTTATACATAAGCACTTATTAATATGTGAGATTAAAAAAAATTAAAAATAAAATCTACTTTATTTTTAAAAAATAGTAGTATTAATTATTAACGCCCACATCTATGTTTGCTCTTGAATTGCCAAGACACCTAAGTTTATCATATTTTCCTTTGATGCATGGGACCAAATTGAAAGCTTTCTTTGGCACGACAACTACATATACAAAGGCAATAAACGAGAAAAAAAAAATCATTCACTCACATATAATAATATAAAAAAACTAAGTCGAATGTATTTTACCTAATCATCATTAAAAATAACGCTATAAGGTCGTTGGCATCCTGTCTCTAATAGCATCTCTAAATCGCTCTATTAGCCTAACACTTTCTTGAGTTGGTTCATCTCATGTTGCATCTTCAACAATAGTGTCATTAGCATCAATATTGTACTCTAAATCAACATTCTAGTCGAACAAAATAAATTTTGCATCACCTGTGTCATTCCTTCTTACTCCCTCCGTACCACCAATCTTGCAACATTTCATTTTCGGGTTGTCCCACCAATCTTGCAACATTACCTAAAATAGAAAGAAAATGAGTGAACCACATCCACTTAAACAAGTGGATCCTACTATTTTTTAACTTTACACCACTACTTTATACTTTTACACTCACTACTTTATCTTTATACTCACTATCTTAAAATCCGTGTCGAGACCCCAATGTTGCAAGATTGGTGGGACGAAGGGAGTATGAAATTGTGTAAAGCCATACAATCTATAATGACATGAGTTGTGGTTTTCAGTGGAAAAGAAGGCATGTTGACTAGTACTTTCCATCTAATTTTGCAACACTCAAATATTCGTTCAATTATGCTTCGTAAGCTAGAGTGCAAATAATTAAACACTTCATTTCTTCGTCTAGCTTTGGGCCCTATTCTAAAATGAGGGAGATGATATCTGGTGGTTTTGTAAGGTCCTAAATAGCCCATAAAATTAGGATAACAAGGTAATATTTACATGTGGATAAATACAATGATATAAATAATTATTTTGATGATAAAATTTAAAGGAAAAAAAACCATGGGAAGGATGTGGAAAATGCAATCTAGGCGTACCCAAAGCATCCATATAGATCCTAGTGTCATGTGCAGATCCCTCTCATCCTGCTAACACAAATGTGAAACACATATTGAAATCGCAAATAACCATCACATTCGTTGTTGTATAGCCCTTTCTGGAAGTGTAAGGAATTCGATGTTCAACTGGAACTATAAGCGCCAACACAATCCTTAAAATAAGGATAATACCGTTGATCACATCTAATTTGTTGAGGTGTTTCTTTAAAGCTAGGGTCAACATGCCTAATAATATCACTAGAAAGTGCAAATACAACCTTCAAGACTCTATGAAATTGTCTAGAAATAGTCTCTCCGAAATGTTGAAATCTCTCTTCTGTATTATGAATACAGCCTGGTTGTCCTAAGATGTATAAGAAAAATCCAACTTGCTCATGAATCCACCAAGCCTCTTGTTGGTTGGAGACCATAATGAGATTCCAAAACATTACATGATTGTAAAAAACACATTTTTTTCTCATTCTGAATTGTTGATAACAACGAACATCATGCCCATTGATAATCTTTTGAACTCATTCATGTCCTGGTAAAGCAAAAGTCCTGCATGGACTTTTGTCCACATGATTAAAAAAATAGTTTGCAGCATGCATCATCACCATCAACAATAATTTTACCTTTTTCTTCCTTCTACTTTGCAATAAATGACTATTATCGCATGAACTATCACCATCTAACCCAGAAGTAGTATCATCCGTACTACTAATAGTACTAGTCGACATCCTGTACAATATTCAAATGTGAGAACCAAATTAGGTATAAGAACAAATGATAAACAATATTATCATAAATTGATAACTCAAGTTCTGAAACAAAAGTGCAATTAACAATAAGTTAAGGAACATAAACATTGTAAAAAAAAAAGGCATAACTATTAAGTCAAAGCTACATAATGAATCAATGACGAGAAACATCAAACATAGTGTGGCAATAGTGAGTTTCACTTCACTACTAACACTAATACATTGACTCTCACCCTCCTCTGGTCCTTCATTTCTGACACTAGAGTAATGTATACCTGATTCCACTTCACTGCTTGTGGAAATAATGAGTTTTGTAGTTTAAAGCTCTTGCTTCTATTTTTCTTATTTCATATTCCATTAGTTAAATTTCTTTGAAATCTAAATCGTACAAAGTCTATATATTATGGAATCCAAAAAATGTATATATTTATGATTCATTAAATTTTTTAAGATAGTTTTGTTTCTGTATTATAGAATTCAATTGGATATCAGACTAATAAGAATTCTATACGATAAAGGAAACCAAATTAAAGTAGAATAATAAGAAAACATCTAGAATCCTACACCTACGAACCTAACAATATTCTAATTCAAAATACTAAAAGAATTCAAATAGAATTCAATGAATACAAGCCTAAGTAATTCACGTATGGGAACAAAGAAGCAAGCAAATGAGTTTCAAAGGAGATGCACATTGGTTTCTGGAGAGATTAATAACAACACAACCACAAGAGATAAAATCAAAGATGTAGTCCAGATTATTATTCAGATTCTGAAGTAGCATACACACCAATATATATGAGAAACGTTGTTGTCTTTTCCCCTTCATCAAGTTAGTTTCACACCATATTTTTTAAAGCTTAATTCTATGCTCTACTAAATTCTCATATTTGTTGAATATGATTTCAGATTGAAAATTGTGTACCTTTCGTTTGGTTTTTGGTAGGGACGACGACGACAATAGGTAGATCTCGAGAGTTTGCAGACTGTGTTAATGTTAAATAGACACTTTAATAATATTTTATTATAAATATTTTAAGATTATGAGAAAACATACGTTAGCGGGATTCGATATATGGATTGTTTTTATAAGCTCCGTATAAACTGTTTCTGGCTTATTTTCATAAGCTATTCCTATAAGCTTATGAAAATAAGCCCAAAATAGCTTATTTTTTAGAATAAGCTATTTTAATAAATTCTCCCAAACGCGCATATAAGAGCTTATATTTTAGAATAAGTCCAAATAAGCTGTTGAAAAGCTCTTCCAAACGGGGCTTTAATTACTGGTTTGTTCCAAAATGCATGTTATACAACACTTACTATTAAAATATTAAACTATGAAATTTAACCTACTTTTTTACTTCCTCCATACCGTCTGACTTGTCTCGTTTCATTTTCGGATTGTTTCACTTGACTTATCTCGCTTCTTAAAATGGGATCCACTTTTCTTTATGGGATCCATTCATCTATACAACCAATCAAGTAAAATAGTACGGAGAGAGTATGATTTAAAAACCTCATCCAACCGCACATTGGGATGACATAGCGGTTAACATAGACGAAAGCACATGCAGGCAATGGATGGCAAATGCCCCACCCCTTATTTTTTACTACTCCCTCCGTCCCATTGATAATGTCTTGTTGGGTTTCGACACGGAGTTTAAGATAGTAGGTCTAAAGGTTTAAAATAGTGGTGTAAAAGTATAAGATAGTGGGGTCCACTTGTTTAGATAATTGTGGTACACTCATTTCTTACCATTTTAGGTAGGTGACAAGATGAGTGGGATACCCCGAAAAGGAAACAAGCTATTATCAATGGGATGGAGAGAGTATTAATTATGGGGGCTTTTAGTTCGCAGTTTGGGATTGGATTCGGGTTTAGAATCATTCCCTCTGGATTTAGAATTGGTTGATTCATTTCAATACATCTATTTGGTTAGTTCTTTGGGTTCAGGATCATTACAATACTTGGTCTTTGGTTTGCTGATTCTTTGAAAAAGAATATATAGAGTGATAATTTATATTATAATATTCGAAGGTCTCAAAACCCCAAGCTTTGTGATGAACTGACATATTATAATAGATGTATAGATTAGTTGAGCTCAACACGTTAGGAGCTCAGTAGGCTAGATATGCTTTCAGTTGCTACATTGTACTCAGTAGATTATTCTTTCAGTAGTTGTTGGTGTCCGTCTGAAGATTCAGTAGACCTCTTACAGAGTCTACAGTTTTGTGAAGAAGTCAAAAGAAGCAAAAGTCAAGACATTGTAGAATGTCAGCAAAGAACTTTTCCGGTTAGGAGTTCGGGGTATCAGAACAAGTCAACGCAACATCAAGGTTGATGTTTGAACAAGGCCCAACTACCAACTGACATCGACCAATGGGGAACTGTCACAATTCGATGGGACCGTGAGATTTTATTATTTAATATAGCTATTAAATAATCGATAAATTAATATTTATTAATTTAAAGAGTGTCTCAGAATTCGATGAACCGAACTTTAATTAAATGAATATAAAGAGTTATGAATTTATTTATGTATCATATTTAATGTCATTCAACTATTTACCACTATTCAGAAATAGTAAATTAAATTAATTTGTTAATAAATAATGAATTTATCTATTTAAGAAACAAGTACATAGTTAACCTTCATTGACAATGAACATTAAAAAATACAATGAATTGCATCTGACTATTAAATAACAATAAATAAAGTTCATTGATTAAATACAATTCATTGTGTTTTTATTAAAAAATACTGAATGTATAATAGTGATAGCATATAATATTCATATTATATAGTGACGCACAAGGAAGCATTTATTACATGTAGGACTTTTTACAATTTTATTATGCAGTTCGAGAAAATAATATCGTAACTTTTGGATGTACTAGAAAAGTTTTAAGAAAAAGCAAACAATACTAGAATCATATTTCACAAATTGTCTTAGTGTTATTGATAATTTTTTAAAAAAAATTATAAATTTATGATATGATGGGACCATATATATACATTGGAGTTTTTTAAAAATTATTATTTTATTATCTTATCGAATTTGATGATTTTTAACACTGGTCCGAATCGAAAAATCGGAGAATTTTTTAATCTTAAAGAGGTTCGAGTATTAAATTATAGATGTTCTATTGACTACTACAAATTGATTATATATTAATTTAACTATATATTGTATATAAATACAAGAAATAGAGTAAAGAATTTCGTGGAGAGTGAGAAAGCAAAATGTGTTAGGAGGGCAAGGGAAATAAGCCTCAATCTTGGAGGGGAGAAAAAGGAAATCTTGGGCGAAACAAGTTAAGATCCTAAGCCTAGAGAGGAATAAAGGTATATCTAATAGCAAAGAAACGTAAAATGCTTCTTATATATAACATGCATAGTTTCTCTCTTCCTCATTCATCATCAACCAAAACAATGGAAGCAATTAAGAATGAATCTGCGGCAACCAACACCACCTTCGAGCCATCTTCTGATGTCATACAAGAGGAAGATTGCAACACCCTCCTCCTGTATCTCCCTGGTAATCATTCATTCATTATCATTAATATGCTTATATATATGTGTGTGTGTGTGTGTATGTAATGAAAATGCAACAGGGTTCACAAAGGAGCAGCTGAAAGTTCAGCTAACAAGAACAAGAGACCTGAAGATCAGCGGCACGAGGCGGCTCGAAAACAACAAGTTGAGCAGTTTTCAGAAGGATTTCCGCGTCCCTGAAAACTGCGACACCGCCAAAATCAGCGCCAAATTTGAAGAAGGAATATTGTACGTGAGGCAGCCTAAATTCAAAACCACCCCGCAGCCTCCAAAACCAGCCGATCAGCCGCTGCCGCTGCCGCCGCCGCCGCCAGCTGCAAAGATCGATCCACCCACGGCCAAACCTACTGATCAGATCGAGCACACCAAAGGTTCGGCAGAAAAACCGCTTGATCAACCTACCGAGAAAATCAGTCAAGGCAAAAAGGAAGAAATTATCACAAGCAAGCCTGCGGAGGAAGGAGGCAAAAAGGAAGAAACTACTACGAGAAAGCCTGCGGCGGATGAGAAAACTGGATCAGATTACAGTAGGCTGAACGCGGCTACCCCTGCAGCAAGATTGAAGGACGCGAGGCAGCTGATCACGAATATTCTGCTGTTTCTCGTTGTGTTTGGCCTTGGAATTTATGTTGGAAAACTGCCCTGGTTTTCTAAGAGAGCTCAGGATTGACAACGCTTCGATTTAACTGAATAATTAATGTGTTGGAATTAATAAATATAGTATTATTTTCTATTTTCTTTGGGATTTTTAATTTTATTAACATAATTGTTATTATATTAAAATATCAAATTGCTCACAATATTAGCATTTTTACCTTTTTTTTTCAAGTTCAAGTAAATTAATACTCCATCCGTTCCGTTATTACCGACTCACTTTCCTAATTGAGACGTCCCGCTAAAAATAGTTCATTCCAAATTTAATACTCCCTCCGTCCCGCTTCAAGTGATACACTTTCCATTTCGGGCGTCCCGTCTCAAATGACACACTTCCAAAAATGGAAATAATTTTTAAAAAAAAATCATAAATTTTCTCCTACTTTATCAATTCTCTCTCATACTTTTTCATTTCTCTTTCCTACTTTAATCATTTATCTCTCTTATTTTATTATTTCTCTTTCTTACTTTATCAATTACTCTCTTACAATCTCACTCATCTTCTCTCTCTTACTTTATCATAAACTTCTCTCTCATATTTTATCTTCCACCGCATAAATTCCCGCGCCGAAAACATTTGTGTCACTTGTGCTGGGACGGAGGGAGTAATTTTTAATACACTCTCTCTTACTTTATCATCTTCTATCTCCTACTTTATTATTTGCTTTATTATTATCTAACTTATCTTCTCTCTCTTACTTTATCATCTTCTTTTTTACTACCTCACTCATCTTCTCTCTCATACTTTATCAATTACTTCTCTCATACTTTATCATCTAGTACTTTTTTAATAACCGTGTCGAAAAGAAATGAACCGCTAATAACGGGACGGAGGAAATAGTAATAACTATCTACATCAAGGTAGTAATGACTTGTTTTGTTCCATTGACCACGTGCTACAACTATAGCAATGTCATCATCAAATCATATTATCTCAATTAATTATATCGAATTGTAATCAATTTGGAATTGATTTGTAGTTCGGATAACTTTATGATCTAGAGGAATTATATATTGAAAAATAGATTGTAGAGTTATTATGTGATAATAATGACAACTAAAGTTGGTGGATGGATCATATTCTCTTATTGACTTATGATATAAAAATCTTTTTTTTTTATCAGTAAAATGAGAAAAGCAGTAATTGAAGTGAAAGTTATTAATGCGTATGTTTTCTTTGTTTTTTTTTTTTTTGAATAAAATCAAATGGTGAGTTTTTGACGGTGCGACGACTTAAAGTTTATCCATTGCAGCAGTTACTCACTCAACATTTGATGGTCCCCGGCCCCCACCATCTTCTTTATTATGGGCCCATGTAACATTTCTTGAATTTTTTTTATATAACAATTAATACTCCATCCGTTCCCGCTATTAGCAGTTCATTTCTTTTCGCTCGATTATTAAGAAAATAGATGATAAAGTATGAGAGAAGTAGTTGATAAATTAGGAGAGAGAAGATTGGTGAGATAATGAGAGGTAGATGATAAAGTAGAAGATAAAAGATAAGTAAGATAATAATAAAGTAAATAATAAAGTAGGAGAGAGAATATGATAAAATAAAATAGATAATACTAAAATTTATTTAATTTATAATGAGTCACTTTTAGCAGGACGTCTCAATTAGGAAAATGAATTGGTAATAACGGGACGATGGGAGTATATTTTATGAAAAATATGAAAGAATATATAAAACTTGAGATTTATATATCCATTTGAAAATTATATAAAGAGTTACTACTAAATTGCAAAACCAACACACTTCTAGTTATTTTATTTAAGTTGCTATATTTTACATCAAGATTCTTACACGCCAAACGTTTCTATCAAGAAAAATGAAAAAGAGGGATTTGGAATAAGCTAAATTTGAGAGGTGTTAAAGGTTTGAATACATTTATTATTTTTCCTAAATTTGGATAAATTTGTGATTGAATATTTATATTCAAATTATTTAATAGTCAGTACCCATTATATTTGGACCACAATAGTTTGTGTGTACCACTTTTATATATTCTTGTGTGTACCACCACAAAAGCTTGCGTTTACCACTTTCGTATACCCTTGTGTGTACCACACCACAAATGTATTGATATATGTTAAATATGACCCACTTGATTTAATAAGAAATGCCACATGTCAATTCATTTGGTGTGGTACACACAAGGGTATACGAAAGTGATACATATACGTTGCTCCAGTGTACCACACCACAAGGGTATTGACATGTGTTAAATATGACCCACTTTTTTAATACTCCCTCAGTCCCGCTAATTCTGTCCCAGTTGACTTCGGCACGGAGATTAAGAAATTTTAGTTTAGTGTGTATTTTATGAGTTTTAATTGTATAAAGAAATTGACACAGGAGTAGTTGATGGAAAGAAATGAGAATTATCCAAATTTTTGCAAGGCTATTAAAAGGCAATCGATTTTTATTTTTTATATTTTTTTATATTATATTTAAAGAAATAATCTAAAGTTTTCAAAAAGATAAAAATTATAATTTTCTGAGTTCGGAGTGGAACATAATCGAGTGGGAGATAGATTTTTGAAGATAGAGAGTATAAGAATGTGGGGGTTGAATAGTGAGTAAGGGAGACCCACTTAATTTTATGTTTAAAAGAAAGAAATATAATAGTAATAGCGGGACAGTCCGATTAGGCAAGTAGGACAGTAATAGCGGGACGGAGGGAGTAAAAAATATCACATGTTTACCCTTGTGGTGTAGCATACGAAAATGGTACATACAAGTCGTTCTGTATTTGGACACACAGTAAAATAGACCGTCTTCGTCTTAAATGCATCTACACTTTGTAATGAAGTCCAGTAATTGATTTCAGACTCATAAAATCAAGAAAACCTGTAAAATTCACACTTCTTCCAACCTCCATGTACAAAAAATTGCTGCTCCTCTGAATCTGACCATTTTTGCTCTCTCTCTCTCTCTCTCTCTCTCTCTCTCTCTCTCTGATATCTTCACCCCCACTCCACACGCTACTGTAATTACCCCTTTTCTAATGTTTATTTGACATTTTTAATCTCCTCATATACCACCTCAATAATACTGTTGATAAATTATCAGTTACAAAATCAACTTATATTTATTTATTTATTATATACATGTGTGTATAATATATATATATATACACACATATACATATAGAAAAGTCTGCCTTCCTATTCTTGCCCCGGTTGCCTCTCTGTTTTCCTATTTCCTTGTAGGGTCTTGAGGTCTCTTCTTCTCCTTCTTCTCCAAGGAGGAACTCAGTTGTGAGGCCTACAAGATTAGCACAACTGTGAGGTGAAAACACCACTTTTTGGAAATAAATTATCCTTTCCATTTTGCTACTCTTTTTATTCTTCTTTCCGATTTTGATCGTATTTTCTCGCTCAAGTTTCTTTCCTTTTTCCGGTCATGGCTTGATTTGTTTCTCTGAGGTGGGATTGGGGTTTGTGATTTTCTTGATTATGTTGCTTAATCAAGGTGTTTATTTTCTTGGTTTCTACTTCTGGTGGATCTAGTAACCGAAAGATCAAAGCTTTTTCAGTTTTTTCATGGGTGTATTATAGTGATTTTGTTCATCAATAAGGTATGCATTAATTGTTATCTGTGGTTCCGGGGGATTTTGAAATTTTCTCCTGCCAAATCTTGGAACAGCATAACACAAGATCTTGATTGATCCTTCAAGTAGGAGACGAGATTTCTTGGGGTTCTGCTGCCTGATGAGATGATGATGTTCGAGGATATGGGTTTTTGTGGTGATCTTGATTTCTTTTCATCATCTGCTCCGATCAAGGAAGCAGATGTGTACGGTCTGCAGTCTTCGGAGCCCGAGGCGGTTGTGGAGGATGATTACACCGACGAGGAGATGGATGTGGATGAGCTGGAGAGGAGGATGTGGAGGGATAAGATGCGGCTGAAGAGGCTCAAGGAGATGAACAAAGGGAAAGAAGGCGTCGACGCTGCAAAGCAACGCCAGTCGCAGGAGCAGGCCAGGAGGAAGAAGATGTCAAGGGCCCAAGATGGAATTTTGAAATACATGTTGAAGATGATGGAAGTATGCAAAGCTCAAGGTTTTGTGTATGGGATTATCCCAGAGAAAGGGAAGCCTGTGAGTGGGGCCTCTGATAATCTGAGGGAGTGGTGGAAGGATAAGGTCCGGTTCGATCGGAACGGACCGGCCGCTATTGCTAAATACCAAGTTGAGAATGCCATCCCTGGGAAGAATGAAGGTTGTACCCCTGTGGGTCCCACTCCACACACCTTGCAGGAGCTCCAGGATACAACTCTTGGTTCCTTGTTATCTGCTCTTATGCAGCATTGTGATCCTCCTCAGAGGAGATTCCCTTTAGAGAAGGCAGTCCCGCCTCCGTGGTGGCCGACCGGGAAGGAAGAATGGTGGCACCAGTTAGGTCTGCAGAAGGATCAAGTCTCCCCTCCTTACAAGAAGCCTCATGACTTGAAGAAGGCGTGGAAAGTCGGTGTTCTAACGGCTGTGATCAAGCATATGTCTCCTGACATTGCCAAGATCCGGAAGCTCGTGCGGCAGTCCAAGTGTTTACAAGACAAAATGACTGCCAAGGAGAGTGCAACATGGCTGGCCATCATCAACCAAGAGGAAGCCTTGGCCCGGGAGCTCTACTCCGACCGGTGTCCGCCACTCTCCGCATCTTGTGGCAGCGAGACTTTCACCATCAACGATAGCAGCGAGTATGATGTCGAGGTGGGTGACGAAGAGGACCCGCAGGAGCAGAAACCAGCCATCATCAAGGATGAACTCTTCACCAACCTCGACTTTTCAAGAAAGAGAAAGGCGGAACTCAATGTGATGATGGATCATCAGGTCTACACATGTGAATCCCTTCAATGCCCGCATAGCGATCTTCGCCACGCCTTTCAAGACCGAGCTTCCCGCGACAATCACCAGCTTTCTTGCCCCTACAAACACTTTGGAGGAGTCTCAAACTTCAGCATCAATGACATCAAGCCAGTCATTTTCCCTCAATCCTTTGTCCAGCAAAAGCCGGTGAATCAAACTCCGCCGCCACCCTTCGATCTATCCGGCCTAGGAGTCCCGGAAGACGGGCAGAGGATGATCAACGAGCTCATGTCCTGCTACGACAACAATGTCGTAGGAAGCAAGAATGCAACCCCAATCCAAACTCAAGGAATGGTGTTAGACAACAGCGTGTTCGACCAATGCAAAGTTCTAAACTCATCATTCAACACCAACCCTACTGAGAATTTCCAGCTAATGTTCAACTCTCCGTTCAACATACCCCCGGCCGACTACGCCGATAATTTCGGACCGAGAGGCAACATGGCAAAGCAGGATGTTCCAATCTGGTACTGAGATGGTGTTCTAGTAGTCCATACATTGTGAAAGTTGGAATCTTTTATACATATATCTTGTGGTGTCTTATTATGTTAGTCTGTAGAGTTTGGAGATGTGTAATAATCAAGTGGGATTGTGGTATGGTATGGTGTCCCATGTTTGAAGACATTTTAACATGCTTTGCAAGAACGGATAGAGTTCTATAGATGTTATTACATTATTATCGTTTTTTTTATGACGAGGAACCCGCGCCGCTATTTTTGGTACGTACAGGATAAATCTCGCTCATGTGTAAATGCCTGCAAATTATACAGGAGAATTAAACTATCTTAATATGACAGGTGACAAGCACATATATAGCATTTTCAGTGGAATTTTTGAATTCATGACCTATCGATTTCAGCCAAAGTTGGCGTGTCCTGGTGGTGGCTGTATTTTGTTGAATGAGGAACTTGCTTTGTCCCTTCCGTTGGCTTTGTCATTGTATTATTGTAATAGCATCAACTGTAGCATTAAGGAGGGATGGATCTATCATGATTTCTGTCCCATCACTACCCTACCTCCTTTTTGTTAATGGAACTTGTCATCTCCTTTTCTTCTTCTGTCAAAATTCATATGGAGATTCGTTCTTGAAATTGTTAGGCTGGATTTGATAAAAAAGACATTGATAGTAAACTAAGTTATTATTGATATACTCTTTCCGGCCCGTTTGATTTGTCTTATTTTTTTTATGGATCTACCTCTTTATATTCAAGCATTCACTCATTTACAAACAATCATCAATTCATCTTAATTTTTGTGTCGAAAAAAAATAAGATAAATGGGACGGGATGGAGGGAATATTAGTTGAGGGGTGGTTAATATCCCACGTGTAGCCTAATTGAGAGAAAAATAAGAAATGCAAGTGGAGGGTAGGTGATCTCTTGTCGTGAAGCTAAGCTAGTGATGACGAAAAGGGCCCATTAAATTAAGTAGGATAATGTTTTCTTGATTTGGAGCCTTCTCATCTCAAGATTGTAGTTTTCTTCTTTTTATCTTTTCTTGATAACCTCTCTCTCTCTCTCTCCAGCCGCCGCCCCTCCACGCACACACACGCACAAAATACCACCACTCATCTATCCCATAAACAAAGAAAAGTCATGACTTTTTTTTTTCTCTTTCATGAGATTGCGTAACGGTGAAGGTGAATAACCCGAAATTGAAAGATCATGAGTTCAAATCTCTTGAGTGTTTAACTATATATATGTATGTCACTTAAGGTGGTTTAACTCTCTTGCTATGTGTGTTTGTAATTTTAGGGTGATTTAACTCTCATGTGTGGCTTGCAAACTATTGCACAGGAACGAGGTTTACTCTGTGTGCATCAAAGATAGAGCTGCGGGTTCCTCGTCATATTAAAAAAAAAAAAAAAAGTCATTTCTCGAGGTTTACCCTATGCGCACCAAAGAACGGGGTTACTATGCGTGTATCAAAAATAGCAGCTACGAATTCCTCGTCATAAAAAAAAAAGTCATTTCTCATTTTTCTCTTTGTGTGTGTGAGAGGTTTACTCTGTACGCAGATGTGTGAGAGAGAGGTAAGTGGGATCATGTGGATGCAGCATAGATGTGTGTGAGAGAGGGGTAAGTGGGATCATGTGGATGCAGCATAGTTTTTGTCGAGAACCAAATGCTGTTCATTGGGTCATTTTCTCTCTCTCTCTCTCTTTTGGATTGTTTTTTACTCGTTTCCATCAATAATTCTGAGCAAATACATTTTCTTGCTTGGGGTAGCGACTTTAGCTCTTTACTTTATTATCAGTCTAGCGCTTTTCATGGAAGAATAACTAAACAAATTAATCAATAATCCGATTTTGCCCTTCAAGATATTGTTGCAAGTCAATGAACACAACAATATAGTCTATTATTTGAAAGTTATTGATTTTAATAATTAATCCTACTAGTGAAAAAGCCAAATAAACAGTACACATAAAATGGGACTCATGAGTCCCAATCATAATCAGATTGTTTCGGTAAGAATCGAACTCGAGACGTTAAGTATATAATACGCTTTATACACGTCATAGATTTTAGAAAATAAATTGCTAATCTTACCTATTTCTATTCAACTATTCAACACTTGTTATATCTTAAACTACAAACAAGAGACTTAAAGTTTCCCCCAACCATGTAACTTCAATTGCTCATGGCTTCCAATAATGACAATTGACTTTAGGGATTAAAATAGTTTGTTTTAGGTCATACTTCACCCAATCTAAGTAAATTCATATTGAAAATGATAGCTAAATAACAAATTATTTGACCAAAGATAAAGGGCCAACTATTTCAACTACCAAAATATACTTTCAAATAATATACCCATACCTTCCATCTAAAATATAACTAAAACACAAAGTCACGTCCCTTCGGGGACATCCGATAAAATTGGAACGATACAGAGAAGATTAGCATGGCCCCTGCGCAAGGATGACACTCATAAATCGAGAAATGGTCCAAATTTTTTGTCCCCTTGGGATGGCGTAGCGGTGAAGGTGGATGGGTGGCCCGGGACCGATAGGTCATGGGTTCAAATCCCACTGGAACTTCTATGTATTGTCTGTCACCTATAATTAGCTAGGGTGGTTGAACTCTCCTGTGTGGTTTGCAGGCTATTGCACGCACGTCGGTAGCGGTTGCGGATTACCCTCGTCATAAAAAAAAAACACAAAATCACCTCCTATCACCTTGGAGTCCATAATGTTTTTAAATAGGCATTATCCTATTTTCTTCGACGCTCGTATAATTTAAATAGCAATTACATATTTCTCTCGTCGCAGAGAGGGGCATTTTTGTCAGTGACCTTGACATGAAGTGGTAGAGGGCACACACCTACATCTTGAAGCAACATTTTCTTGCAAAAGAACATGCCAGGGCTTCTTCCTCATCATCCCATATATGTTCATGCACCTGGACAATCTTCCAAACCCCAATAAAACACACACTAGTTATATAATATTCTTATCTTCTTAATCCCATCTCATTAACCATAACATGATTCAATTAAGCAATATCTGTACTTTCATGACAAAGCCATCATTAATTATCCCAAAAACCTCAGATTGGCAGACATATGCTTGTGTTATGGTGTAAGAGAACTGTCTGAAACTGGGTGGACTGCCTCTATCCAATCAAAATATTAATCTCTAATACGTTTGAGGTTGTTTTAATTATTGCACTAATTTAATCTTAATGAACTGGCTAATCTGATTTTTAATGATGGTCGTGGCGGTTATTGATTGGTTCGTGTTTTTTAAGATGCTCCCTAATCATAGTTAGGACAAAACCAGAACTTCATGTGACCTCCTTGTTTTTTTAATATATAATTAGTGTACCTTGTTCTGTTACTTTCTGTTAGGAGCAATTATTGTGAAATTAAATATATAATTATTGATTTAGGAAATAGAAAGGGGCCATACTGGTACAATTTTTTTAAAAGTAAATTCTCTTGTTCCAGTATTTTATCAGAAATTTAATTTTTAAGTACTAAATGTGCGAGCACGTAGGTGAGTTGTCCAATTGTAATGGTCAGCTCCCATAGTGTGACTGAAGGTATGTACAAAATCTGATAAATAATTCAATTTTGTACTATTGTCCGATTATTACTAGCGATCCAAATTTAGAATATAATGTTTTGGGGTTAGCCCGACTTATCACTTCAACTACATACAGTTAAACCTCGATAAAGTAATAATTTTGGAACCGAGAAAAAATATTCATTTAACGAGATTATTACTTTATAAAACATTATTTTAATGCATTAATCCATATCGAGATCGGAAAAAATTATTATCTTAATGAGATTATTACTTTATCGAATATTACTTTATCGAGGTTTAACTGTATAGTCTGTATTATAAGTTGAATTATAATAATGTTTTATAAACGGAGTTATATTTACGACACGTCTACTTTGCAAATATTTCAAATGTATTGGCTAAAAAGTGAGCCACGTAGTTGTACAAGTTATACATGCTTTTTTAACTTCTTGCCCTCTTGAGATTTGAAAGGACTAGACATGCCTGCCTTGTATTAACAATACTATATTTTTAATTTGATTGATGATACCAATAACATTGCTAAAATATAGTTGAAAATTTCATCGTGATAAGTTGGAGTCACATTCCATTTAAAAGGTTTTATAAGAAGAAGAAATATTCAATATTATTTAGAGGAGTTAGGATCTTAACCAAATGGAAATGAGATATAATAATGAGTTATGTCTCCTCACATGTAGATCGATATGACCATCGGACTATTATATGTGGAAACAAATGGTTCACAGTGACCGATCCAACATAGGTACCAAACAAACAACCACCAGCGCGAGTCTGGTCTGATACCATGGTAAGTTGAGTCACATTCTCCTTAAAAGACCTTATATGGAGAGTGATATCCAATCTTATATAGAAGAGTAAAAATGTTCATCAAGTCGATATGCGACATTATAATGGGCACTAACAAATTGAGCATTTTCTCATACAGTGTCTTGCTACAACCATATACTCCATCTGTCCCATTATTGTTGGTTTGTTTATTTTCGTCACGAAAATTAAGAAAGTGGGTGGATGTGTGTTAAAGTGACGTGCCAACTTATTTAAAGTGATTTTAGTCCAAACATTATTTTTATTTTTTAAAACAAGATAACAATAATGAGACAATTTGAAAAGGAAAACAAACCAATATTAATGGGATGAAAGGAGAATATGACAACCCTTGGTATATAACGTTGGAGAAGAACAAAATTAATTCCTTAGGTATATATTTCATTTTCTCTCACTTAAAATAATTTGTACGTTTTTCTTCCAATTGGTCTCTCTTTTTTCATGAGGGTATCAAGATTACGAATTAGCCCGACGAAAATCTAAATATATATTTTAGAATAAAATAATACTCACTTCGTCTCATTAATATCGTTTGGTTTCTTTTCGGCACGGAGATTAAGAAAATCAATTTAGTTGTATATTTTATGTGTTTTAATTGTATTAAGAAATCTACACAATTTTTGAGGAATGGTTCATGGGAAATGAGAATTCGTCCAAATTTTATTAAGGTATAATTGAAGTAATAATCTAAAGTTTTCAAAAAGTTAAAAATCATGATTTTTTAAGTTTGTAATGGACCGACTTCATATGAGAGAGAAACTTTTGGAGAGAGAGGACCCATCTCATTTTTGAATGTAGAGTATTTTTTACTATTAAAGAAAACAAGACAATATTAATGGGACGGGGGGAGTATAATTTTTAAAACTCTTCATGATTTAGGGAGGGCTGCTACCCGCACTCACATAAATTTGCATTTGTTTCCACCAAAGTTCGAAACCATGTGAGTTTGTCAAATATAATTATTATTGTAGGAGGAGGTTCAAATGTGAACATTTTTTATTGTGTGAACGTGTGAACACTGCACTTTAAAGACAAATATACTGCACTTTATAGATGATAACATTGCACTTTAAGTACTGCACTTTCAAAATAATCAAACTGCACTCAATGGGCATTTTGTAATCTGACAAATAAAATGCAGTATATTTGTTTTGAAAATGGAATATTCACACGTTCACACAATAAGAACTGTTTTTATTTTTGCTTTGCACTTAATTACACAATGCAGAGTTCATCGATGAGCATCTCACACACAAAAAGAAAAATAATGCTGCGGGACGGTCCAGCCCAGTAGAGATACTGCAGCTATGAAGACGGCCCCGGCCCATTAAGAATAATGCTGCGATACGGCCCGAAAGGTTATTTTGCATTTATGTAGGCTAGTAATTGGGCTTTTATATTGTAAAAAGTTGCCACAATTAGTTAATGTTAATTCTAAAAGTAATCCTCGTTTTATTTTTTAATACCTTCTAAAATTAAATAGTTTAAAAATATTATGTTAACTAGTATTTGTAAATAAATGCATGCCTTGTGAATAAATGTGGGAGCTACGCGACTAAAAAGAAACTTTAAATGATATTTTTAAATCATTAAACTTTTGAAAACTATGATTAAAATGAAGGGTGTTCTTTTATATTTCTATCATTATTGATATATGTTACTCCCTCCGTCCCGTCCGACTTATCTTGTATTCTTTTTCGGACCGTCTCACCCGACTTGTCTTATTTCCTAAAAAGGAAAATAACTACTATACAAACTCCCACTTTTTCTTTGTGGGGCCTACCTTTCTACACACAATCACTCATTCATCTACATACAACCACCCACTCATTTTAATCTTGGTGCCGAAAAGAAATAAGACAAGTCGGGCGGGACGGAAGGAGTATTTATGAGCGAGTGTGAGATTAATTATCCTAGTGAATAGGCAGAATACTGTAGTTGATCATATTATTTTACTAAATTTGTATAGTTTTGGATCTTGCACAGTGTGGGCTAGTTTGAGTGAGATCCCATCCCATCATTAATTTATGGTGCAGTTTTAAAACTGAAATCCCACTCTGCTACATGAGTTTAAACAATCCTTAATAGAATTTGTTTGGTTGTGATGAAGATTGTCTCGACTAGAAATGGGTGGGACAAAACAAAACCCCTTTAAATCTGACCCATCCCCCTCATGCCGTTGCCAGCCCAACTTTTGTTTTCTTGAATTGAATCTTGCTACCACACAGGAACGATTATGCCAAAACAAAAACACAGAGATGAGAGAGAAAAAGAGAGAGTAGTGGAGCACTCTCATATCGCACACACTCTCTCTCTAGCATATTCTGAGAGTTACAAGTTAATAACTGAACCCACCTACCCAATTCAATTCCCCTCTTTCTCTCTCAAGACTGATTTTTTTTCGTGCTATTGACCACTGCCCTTGAGAAGCTACCCATCCCATTACTCTTGTCACTTTCAATTTTCTTCTCATATTAAATACCACTCTACATTGTAGCTCTAGCCTCTTTATTGCAATTTTTTCCTATCATTTAGTAGGAGTATTAATAATCGAGGGTTTACTTTATTTAATTTATTTGACTGATTCTTCTCATCATGCTCCAATTAGACTTCAGTTTGACTCGATGATAGTAGCATCATTTCAACTTCTTGAAAAGCAACCCCATTTACTCCCATTCATGCAAATGTAAGCTCTTTTTCTTGGGGGTTAGTTAAAAAGGTGGATTGGAATTTTTTATTGCTTGTCAAATCAAGTGTTGGAATGATTGCATTTCCTGCTGTGAAGAGCTTTTAATTTGATGCTGGAGTAAGGGGGCCTATTTATTATTTTTTTTTATGACGAGCCCGCAACCGCTACCGAAGTGCGTACTGAGCCCCTATTTTCTTGCATATTTATCTTGTTTCTCTTCTCTTCTCGTTATGGAAGTCTTTCGCTTTAAGTTCCTTTAGTTGTTGCTCACATTCTTGATTCCTTACCATTTTTTCTGTTTCTGAATTATCTGCATTCATACTTGTCTGTCCATCCATCATAACTCAACACCAGGAATGCAGTTGATTTGTTTTGCATTAGTTTTACTAGTGAAATTAGCAGTAGGAGTATCAGATATTGATGCATTGTTAGAGCTGAAAAAGGGAATTCAGACAGACACTTCTACAAAGGTTTATCTTTCATGGGATTCCAAGTCATTGGAACCAGATGGTTGCCCCAAGAACTGGTATGGTGTCGTCTGTAGTAACAGCCGTGTGATTTCAGTATCACTCAATGGTTTAGGGCTAGGAGGAGAATTCAGCTTTCCTGCAATCTCCCACCTCCAAATGCTTCACAACTTATCTGTTTCCAACAACCACTTCACCGGCACCATCACAGAAGATGTTGGTTTGCTTGAAAAGCTACAAAGTTTGGATCTTTCCAACAATCTGTTCAGTGGTTTGGTCCCTTATCAGCTGACAAGTTTAAGAAACTTGGCTCTTGTTAACATCTCATTCAACAGAATGGAAGGGGAAGTTCCCTCTGGCTTTGCTAATCTGAAGCTGCTCAAGTACTTAGATTTTCATTCAAATGGTTTCGTGGGAGATGTGATGGGCGTTTTGGGTCATCTGGGAGCTCTGCTTTATGTTGATCTCAGTAGCAATAGTTTTTCGGGATCGTTGGACTTAGGAATCGGGGATCCCGATTTCGTGTCATCAGTTGGTTACCTGAATGTTAGTTATAATAACTTGACAGGGGAGCTCTTCTTCCCTCATGATGGAATTCCCTACTTAGATAGTCTTGAGGTTTTTGATGCAAGTAGTAATCATATAATCGGGAATATTCCTTCCTTCAGTCTCGTAGTCTCCCTCCGCGTTATGAAACTCCGCAACAATCAGTTAACGGGATCATTGCCTGAAGGCCTCTTGCAAGAAAGCTCAATGGTCTTGTCTGAACTGGACCTTAGCCATAATCAGCTTGAAGGTATGCTGCATCGTTTTCTGTTAATGCTAATAAGATCTTAGTTTAAAGTCAAGAAACCAGAGCTTGGATTTGAGTTGGTTATGAGTTGAAAGCAACTTTTAGGAAAGTGTATGAGCTTTAAGGTGCTTGTATGGCCAGTGGAATTTCAATTTTCAATATTGTACTGATAAGAATTACAGAGAATGATGCAATAATTTTATATGAGGAACTACTGAACTTAATCACTTGCTGCCGTTACTCTTCAGTTTTCTGTTGAGGTCTATCCTATAGAGGTACTCAAATTGGATCAGTGATCGATTTCTAGGTTTGAGTCAAAACTACGTTGCTGATATATGCTTCTTTTCTGCAGGTCCGGTTGTAAGTATAACTTCTCTGAATCTGAGATATCTAAATTTGTCATCTAATAGGCTTTCTGGTCCGTTGCCTTTGAGGATAGCACATTGTGCTGTCATAGATCTCAGTAACAATATGTTATCGGGCAACATATCGAGAGCTCAGAGCTGGGGAAACTATGTCGAGGTCATCGATTTAAGCTCCAATGACTTGACCGGGTCCTTTCCAAATCAAACATCTCAGTTCTTGAGGCTTACTTCACTCAGAATCTCTAACAACTCATTAGATGGTGTTCTTCCACCTCCACTCGGTTCATATCCAGAAATACGAGTGGTTGATTTTAGCCTCAACAAGTTGAGTGGCTTCCTTCCTAGCTTGTTTAACTCTACCAAAATAGTTGACATCAACCTATCTTGGAACAACTTTTCTGGGACTCTACCTACAGAGGGACTGACCTTGCAGGATTACAGCTTGTTATCTCTCAATCTTTCGCATAATTCACTTGCCGGACAATTGCCACCTGAATTAGGCAGGTTTCGTAGCATGGTATGTCTTGATCTGTCTAACAACCTTCTTGAAGGTGGCATTCCTGATGGCCTTTCAGACACATTGACGATATTTAATGTATCGTATAATAATCTCTCTGGAGTCGTTCCTCGAAGCTTGCAGAAATTCCCTTCTTCATCGTTCCATCCTGGGAATAACTTGCTTGTACTCCCGAATGAAGCGAGTTCATCGAGACATGGTGGTGACATAAGCGTGAATGGCCATGGTTCCCGCATGAAATCTAAGATCCGAGCTGCTCTTATTGCCGGTCTTGTGTGTGGTGCATCCATGATAGCTGTACTCATTCTAGTGGTTTATTACAGAAGCCATCAGGAAAGAAGCAAGTCAACCTCAGTAGCAGCTGGTGTAAAGAAAGGTAAACATCTTAGAATCTTCTCTACTTATGATTTGCCATAGTTAATACCTCCTTTCCCACAGTGTTGTCTGCCACGATAGAACCCGGTACTCAGAACCGTGTCATCTCATCGGGACCTGAGAATCTTGACCATCTAGAATCAACAAAGAAAACCGACGTGGAAGCTTCACCTGCATCCGTGGCATCAACTACCAGCGCATCGCCTGCTGCTCTGAGGGTTTCTTCACCGGAAAAACTAGCCGGGGATCTCCATCTTTACGATAACTCCTTGAAGTTCAGTCCAGAAGAACTATCATCTGCACCTGCAGAGCCAGTTGGAATGAGCTGCCATGGAACACTCTACAAGGCTGTCCTTTCTTCAGGCCATGTCTTGGCAGTTAAACTGCTGAAAGAAGGAATAGCGAAAGGTAGGAAAGAGTTCGCTAGAGAAGCAAAGAAACTTGGCAATATCAGACATCCAAATTTAGTTTCTCTTCATGGATTCTACTGGGGTCCCAAGGAGCATGAGAAGCTAATCATATCCAAGTACATAGATGCTCCTTGTTTGGCACTCTACCTTCATGGTACAATCTTACCCTATTTGACTCGTTTTCTTGAAAAAAAAGAAAAAGATTCAATCTTGAATTCCTTATCTAATGCTTTGCAGTGCAGGTACAGATTCCCAAACACTCCCTTCTTTATCAATAGACGAAAGGCTGAAGATAGCCGTTGATGTAGCCTGCTGCCTTACTTTCCTACACACAGAAAGCGCCATACCTCATGGCAACCTCAAATCCAGTAACATCTTGATCGTACTCCCCAACGTAAACGCCCTCTTGACAGACTACAGTCTTCATCGGCTACTGACCTCAGCCGGGACAGCCGAACAGGTGCTGAATGCTGGTGCTCTAGGCTACCTCCCACCTGAATTCACTAGCACAACTAAACCTTGCCCATCAATGAAGAGCGATGTGTATGCTTTTGGGGTTATTCTGCTGGAACTTCTGACGGGAAGAAGCTCTGCTGACATTATCCCTGGAAACCCTGAAGTAGTTGATCTCGCAGAGTGGGTGAGCTTGATGGCTGTACATAATCGTGCATTTGAGTGCTTCGACTCACAGATTTTAGGCGCGGAGACTAATGAGAGCCTTCCGGGAAACCTTGATGGCATGCTTCATGTTGCTCTGAAATGCACCCTTCCTGCTGCTGAACGGCCCGACATGAAGATGGTGTACGAAGAACTCTCTTCAATGGCGGTTTCGTTGTAAAGATTTTTGAAGTTGTCTAAGTAGGGTGTTGGAAGTTATCATACTGTATGTTAGCTGAAATTCATGCTGCAGTTTAGATCAAATGTCTATGTATTCTTTGAACTGAAAACTTTTTAATTAGTCTGTCAGGCAATTTAAACATAATATCAAATATCAGAGAGAGAGAGAGGGAGAGAGAGAGGGAGAGAGGGAGAGGGTTCTTCTCCTCTGGTTTTACTTGAATCTTTTCAAGAACTATCAAATTTAAACATACTATCAAACATGCTTCAGTTTAGATCCAGAACGCTGGTTTGCTCGAGAGTGTATTCGGGGTGGATGTCGGAACAGCTGTCAACAAGGTCCGTGGTACGGAGCGAAATTTGTAAGTAATACTATCTTTTAATTTGTCGGTAATCCTATTAATTAATTTGTTCGTTCTAATTCGCTTTACTTATAGGTCTTCTTTCCATTGTTGGTCGCCGACCATTGGCTCGCAGTCCGATTGTATACCGAGAGTTGGACACTGGATTTGTAGACTCACTCAACAAAATCTGAGACCGCAAACTCATAGGACGTTTGCTAGATGTACGTATTTATCATCTATAGTTTTAGTTACTTCGATTTGATTAAGCTAACGCAAAGTTGTTTAAAAGGCTTATAGTTATTGGATGATTAATAAGTTCAAGCTATCGCATTCCGGACTGCAGAGTCTTGAGCTTGTACTAATGCCTCAAGATGTCCAGTTCCAACAACCTTACTCTCATAATTGTGGACCATATGCATGCATGTCAGTAGAGCCTCTAATCAGTAGATTTCCGACACTGACTTGGGGTAACCGGAAGACAAATGTTAGATTATAACGGGAGTGGATGGCATGGAAGACTTTCGAGCAATGCTATATCGTTAGTTAGATGTATTATTGCATTTTATTTCCCGAACACTAACATTAGTTTCTTATTTTATTCATTGGTTCTTATTCCCTTAGTCGAGGTGAGAATGCACTCGGCCACAAACAGGGACGGAGCAATGTAGAGGCAAGGGATGGCAAATGCCATCCTTGTTTTTTTGGTTCCGAATTATAGAATATAATTCTTATAGTTTTTATTGCATTCGATCTATATATATATATATATATATATATATATTCTTAAATAAATAATTAAATCGAACCAATTGAGCACTTACCCGAATTTTAAGAATAAAGTCTTTCATGTTGTGTCTTGTGTATCTTGAACAAAGGGAGTCTGGGCTGAGGGAATAATGCAACGGCCGAAGGCAATGTTCAAGTCTAATTCTCAGTCGATGGAGGAAGAAAAATTAAAAACTATGGTGCCGAGGGCGAGCCTAGGGGATACTTCAGCCCCTTCTTGGCCCCGATTCTTGCTTCAGCTCATAGAAGTGGCTCAACCGATGGACTTGCTCGGCCTTCGCCTATTTTGTTGTCACAATAAATATACAAAATACTCGTAGTGCCTAGGGCCGGCCGATAGGCTGCCGCAACCTACTCTCGGCATTGATGGCTGGGCCGAGGGGATGTTCGGCCGAAATCTTTTATTCGGCAAGAGTTGTATTACGTCCCTAGGCACTCCTGCGGCACTGCCGGTTTTAGCAAAACAAACTTTTATTTCACACGAAAATCAATTATTGCTGGTACAAACTCCTACAAGAACACCTGAAACTATTGGGGAAATGTGATTTTCTGACGAAAAGGAAATCAAATGGCTATTTTGTGTATATATGTATCTATTTTGTGTGGTGGATCCAGAAAGTAGGTGGACACTAAAATTGTGCAGAAATCAGAAAATAAGATTCCAAACCAAAAATCTGATTCGAGATTGAAAAAAGCTCTTTTATTGATGGTGATCAAATTATGTGGTTTATTGAATACTAAATCTACAAATGCCAACTGTAAGAAAAGCCTGTAGTTGTTTGTACATGTATGTATGAAATTCTATCAAAATCTTGAGCTATGCAACTGGGACCCTACAATTGCTGTGGCTTGGCTGGTTGATAGTTATTCTTAGCTTCCTGGATGGACTTCTGGACGTCGGCGAGCATCCCCACCGACGACTCCGCAAAATTGTTCAATTGCCCAAGAAACCCAGCCAGGCTCGTCCTAAAACGATCCAATGCAGTTATCCAGTCTTCGGAGGCTTGATTGGTCGTAGCAAGATCGCCGTGATTCTTCTCTTGGCGAGGGAGAAAGTGCGCGAGTTGAGCCTCCAAGTCCTTGATAGAATCCACGACGCCTTTAGAGGGCAGTTTGTCGATCATATCCATCCAAGCCCCGCATATCATGTATATCGGTGGACCCGTGTTCCGTATCGGAGGAGGCTTCATCCTCTTGTTCCTCTTGGAAGGATTCTGAGGAAGAACGACGCACTTGAACAGCCACTTGTCGATGGACTCCACGTACATCTTCTGGGCGCTGATCCATTTCGTGAAGGTGGATGATAACGAGCTCAGTTCGCTAGAGAGATGGATGGTGATCTGTCTCCTTGAATCCGACTGCACGGAAATCTTTGTGTTTCCAGGCGCATGCGATACGGATATTACATGGAACTGAAGCTTGTGGCATTCCAGCATCAGTTCCCACATCTTCCTTAACCTAACCAAGAGGCAAACATACGATTGAAGTTGAAAGAATAGAAATTAATAGTTGAACGAATAGAAATTAATACTCCCTCCGTCCCATTATTTCCGACTCACTTTACGTCTCATTATTTTTGACTCAATCCCAATTTGGTAAAAAATTAATTAACTCTCTCCTACTTTTTCAACTTATCTCCTACTTTATCTATTTTATCATCATCTCATTCATTTTCTCTCTCTTACTTTATCATCTACCATCTCTCTCGTACTTTATCATCTACATTAACTACACTACCTAAATTCCTGGGCCGAAAAGGAGTGCCTCAGAAATAGTGGGACGGAGGGAGTAATACATGCATACCCATCTATGAGCTCCTCAAGTTGCGGTTGAAGTTCTTTATCTCTAATTTCTTCTATCTTCTTTGAGATCGAGTCGATTCTCTGAATAGCAACTCTGATTCTTGAATGCAGACCTTTTACTGCAGCTCGCGTCTTGTCGGTATTCTCTCCACGTGATTCTTGCAGTAGAAGAAGTTTGCACTTCTGATCGAAATTAGTCCTAAGCACCTGACCAGCCTGAGAAGATATGGCAGAATAACTTTCAGATTGAGTAGTCAAAGAAGATACCTAAAAAAGCTACTTGAAACACCGTACCTTAACTTCGTCGTAAAGCTTCTTCTCCCACGCGTAAAGCCTATCCAAGGTTGACGCATGACTCCCCGAGACCATACAGAAGTTGTCAAAGAGATTGTTATTAAGATCTTCAGCAACGTCAGTGGAATTCGCACCTAGAAGATTCCGAGATGAAGCAGACCGAGACGATGTTGTCCGATGCCAAGTTAAGTACTTGACAGAATCTTGATGCGTCTCTGCACAGATAACAGAAATTAAACGACGGAACATTTCTCTTTACCACAATAAAGTAATGAATGTCAAACTATCAGAGAGAGAGACTTGTGAAAAACTTGCTGAGATAACTAAACTCAGTCCATATATCAACTTGTTTCCCCTGTTTTCCTTCTCAACAAATGACAAACTCATAATCACTCACTGCAGCATGAAAAGGAAGTAAATCTGGTACGGGGTTTATCGTACATTCTTTGCACAAAGAGAAGTCATACTGGATTTTGTTCATCCATTAGTTAGTGTGTTCTTACAATGAGGAGAAGATTAAGGAGCACAACAAATTACTAAAAATAGAGCACGATGGATAAACTTACCTTGCGGAACCTCACTTGGATCCTCCCCACAAGAAAAACAAGATTTCAGTAATGATGAGGTAACCGATCCACCTGCCATATAAGAATTCATTACAGTTAAACCTCGATAAAGTAATAACCTTAGAACCGAGAAAAAATATTCATTTAACGAGGTTATTACTTTATCGAACATTATTTTAGTGCATTGACTCATATCGGGACCGGAAGAAATTATTATCTTAGCGAGATTATTACTTTATCGACGTTTAACTGTATATTTCACCCTTTTACCATTATAAAGACGGAAGTAATAAAACAAGCACATTTTTTGTAGTTTCAACTGCTCTACGTGTCCTCCACTTAAAAAAATAAATTCATATTATTTGAATTGGAGGGACTTCAACAGGGAGAGAAAATATTTTTTACCTTCTTTTCCGGGTTTAACAGGTCGGAAATGGAATTTATTTGCTTCAAGCATCCGTGGAACTTCTTTCCCAGATTCAGATGCTCTAACAAAAAGCTGTTCAATATGTCTCATGCTTGAAAAGAAGTCCTTCGGTGCAACTTGATCTTCAACTTCACTTTGTTTCATTGGTGTTATTTTGACATCATTCAAATGTACGAATCTTGAAGATGCAGCTCGTAGGGGTGATAACTCAGGAGAGTTGTTCTTCCCATTCATTAACTTGGTTTCTGATATTTCCGATGACCTAGATGGTAAAACTCCATTGACAACATTTTCTTTTGTTTCCTTCACGTTTTCGGAGCTTGAAAGCTTGGTTTCTGATACAATTTTTTCAGAAGATATGGAGGCTGAATATTCTTTGACAGAATTTTCTTTAAACCTGTTTACATTATTGAAACTTCGAACAAGTGTAGCTGAGGAGGGCTCGTCAAATTCATCATCTGATATCTGAGAATCTTCTATGCCATCAGATGATAGCTTCTCTTCCACATCTTCTATTTCATGAACCCCTGGCTCTACCTTTAGATGTCTCAACTCATCAGAGGTCAGTGAACCCTGATCATATCCCCGGCCCCCTTGTGAGGAGAAATGCTGGTCAATCGGATGAAAAAGACCAAAATAATCCCAAGGTGAATTTTCTGGTGTGGCGGCAGTTTCAAATGATAATGATTCTGGTGCTTCGGTGGAGCGAGGTGTGGCAGTAGGAGTAGTAGAAGAAACCGACACTGTAACAGGAACCGGAGGCTTCTCCTCAACTTTTCTGGAAAATGTGCCTCTGAATTTCATATGATGAGAATGAAACCGGATTGAGACGGGGGTTGAAGAAGGTGGCGTTAGATTTGTAGTTGCATCAACATTTTGCGATAGAGATCGAGAGGATAACGATAACTGGGAGAAAGACTTCACAGATCGGGGCTCTGGAGTTGGACTTCTCGAAGAATGTGTTAAAGGCTCAACCTGCGCATCGAATTCGACGAACCTCCTTAAAGCCACTCCGACAGATTTCAGTTCCTCTATATACGAAATATGAGCTGCTGCAAGAGAACACCTGCCATTAAGTGCATGTTTGATAAATTTCTTTCTTGCACGGCAAAGCTGCAGACTCTTGTCTTCTTCTAATCTAGAATTTGAAGCTCCCATTAACTCAAAACAGTATGTAGTTATCCCAGTTGTCGACTCAGCATATGAACTTCTTTCTTTGATTCGAGAATTCCTGTGCGCGTGTAATTAAGAAGCAACAAGTTAGCAAGTTCAAAGCACATACCAAACACCATTTGATTTATGATTGAAGTTATAGCATGACTTTTAAGGATAAAGATTGACGGTAATAGATCAAGAAAGCATATAGAACTTTACATAGAAGCTGCAGTATCACTTTGAATCAAAATAGTATTACGAGACTATTCTTTCGCCATACACAACGCAAGATGCTGAGTAGCATAGAGTCTTTTAATCTAGACTAAGAAGACCACGAACTATGAATATAACAGGACGTGGAAAGCAAGCAAGATATTGACTCTTATTTCAATAGAAAAAAGGGGGCGGGTAAAATCTCAAGAATCATTAGATAAACAGGATTCAGTAAGATGTATCCCACTTGCATACTCAGATTTACCCTATCGACAAAATATTAACGGGAAATTAATATGGATTTAACTGAAAAGGGCATTCATGACAATGATTTATTTTACTATATCTGTATGTCACATTGCCTTATTCAAACTAATACCGACAAAAGCTGTTAGACGAGTAAAATGGATCTACTTGCCAACAACACTTATTACTTGCCTCTATTAGCACCTTTTCGTATCTGTAAAACATATGCGTGAAAACTAATGTTACTAATCACTGACCTCCAGCAAACAAAAATCAGATACATAGTGGTTCGCACGAAAAGAAAGTAATTCATGAGCTTGATTAGGCGTTAGCCAAAATTTAACTATGCATATATGTGGCTGATAAATGGAACAGGTAAAAAGGAAAATCACAATTAATAGTTTACACCATAAAGCCATTGATTTCCAGATCACAGAAATACCATAACTAGAAAACAATGAAAACCGAACAGAACGACGACAACAAAATCAGCATCTCTTAATTTGGACCAGAAGCTTTTGAGATCATAGAAAGTACATAACTAAAATTGTAATATATCTCAGTGATTTCAACAGTAATCGCCCCAAAATCCATTGAAATTAATAAATCAGACCAAAACCCTCTACCAAAGGGGCACACATATCAAATTCAACTGAAGCTCAAGCAGGCAACTCACATGATGAAATCAACATAACCATACTTTAGAACTGGGAATCCAACATGAACATATAAAAACACAATAAAAGAATCCAAAGGCCAAAAAATTATAAGTTCCAGCACAAATCAGAACCACGAAGTGATTCTTGCTTCTAAATACTTCAACCACCAATCAGATGCCAGGAATTCACCCAAGCCCTCAACAAACAGTCCCCAGAAAACGGAAAAGATCCCACCTTTAATCAAAATCAAGCCGATCAAGGTCGGAAAACTACCGCAGAACTACAATCAAAATCCCAGACCCCACAAAAGCTAATCGTCGCCGCATAGAACACACATCAAGAAAAATCAAATTCAAGATTAAGAATTAAGGCAACCATGAAAATCCCACTTTTTACCTGAGAAATGATTATCAGAAAGCGAAGCGAAATCCTCGCCGAATAAAATTCCTAGAAGTCAGTGTAATTAGGATTGCAAGAACTGTTTAGGGATTGTTTAAGAGAGTGACGACAGTCCAAATCTGGATGACTCGAGTCGAGGGGGTTTGGGTTAAGTACCAAGTTTGCATGCAATTGCAATGAAAAGGGGGATATGGGCTGGCTTGCCCGGGTGGGGCCCCGCTGACTTAGCATAAGCAAGGGAATTTCTACTATAATAATATTGTTTTAGTAAAAGTTTTAATCTTTATTCGTCGCCATTTTCCAAATTTTTAAATGTTCCCACGATTACAGATCTCCTTTCCTTTCTTTTATTCTCTAGAAAATAAATCAATCGTACAAAGGAAGGCTACACTTTTACGTCCCAACCCAAACCATTCTTCTACTTCTCTCAGTACAGTTAAACTTCGATAAAGTAATATTCGATAAAGTAATAATTTTATTAAAATAATAATTTCTTCCGATCCTGATATGGGATCAATGCACTAAAATAATATTCGATAAAATAATAATCTCGTTAAATGAATATTTTTTCTGGGTCTCAAGGTTATTACTTTATTGAGGTTTAACTGTAACTCTTTTTTAGGTTATATGCATCACATATAAATTATTTTATTTTTTTTAACTTTGTTTTGCTTATCATAATATTTTTTATTTTTCTATTTTATCGGTATGTATAAGTTTTTAAAATGAAATTACTTGGATTTCTAGTTTGGAAATTCAATCGATTTTAGATGATTTTTGTGTTCGAATGTGGGTGGAGGGCATCTCATACTCCAGCAACGTACGTGCAAATGACAGTCGAAAAACATTTAAAGATTCTTGTTTTACTTAACCTGGACAACTATGAAAAAGTTGTAGTTATGTACAAAATATCTGCGTGTATTAAATTGGATCGACATGCAACGCACATGGCGAAACAATAAACTAACATAGTCGTGAAGGTGGGTGGCCCGGGTCCGAAAGGTTATGGGTTCAAATTTCACTGGGCATGCTATGTGAGCCGTTTGCATGCTATTGCACTTGAGTGAGATTTATCATGTGAGCACCAAAGGTAACGGCTGCGGATTCCTTACCATAAAAATAAATAAATATTAAAAAAAACAATATTTCTAAAGATTCTTTCGTCTATTTAATTGATTTTGTTCTTGGTTCTGCCAAACTTAATTTAATTCAATAATTAGGAAATAAAGTATCGTAGGAATGGAAGCATCCTATTTCTTGGCTGCAAAAAGAATTAAAAAAATTACATAAAAAAGTAAGATCCTTCTCTAAACTACGCCTTTGCACATGGGAAAAAGAATAGGAAATGATAACTTGAAACAGCTGATCTGAAGTGATTAATAAAACCTAAAAAGCTGGAGACATGGGATGTTATCAGAAAATATGGAGAGTACTTGCACTGGCGGAACTAGAGGGGGGTCGGGAGGGTCGATCGATCCCCCGCCCGACGGAATTTCGACTAATCAGGCTATAGGATTCGTATTGTTTATAGATAATTTTATTAAAAAATATGGTTAATTATTAATTTTATTAAAAAATATGGTTAATTATTTGCTTGTAGTGCAGTTGGTTAATGACTTTACTTCTTTTAAGAGATGTCTATGTTCGAAACTTAATGTACTCATTTTATTTTTATTTTTAGATTTTTAAATTATTTCTTTTCTAGTTTCTTTAATTTTATTACAAGTATAATTAATTCAATAAATATGTATAACTCTCTCACATGTTATAAATATTTCTCTCACTCTTTTTTCTACTAGATATATAAGTTATTTTTTTCTAGTTTTCTTTAGTTTTATTACAAGTATATTTTTAGACTTGTAAATTATTTTTTTTCTAGTTTTCTTTAGTTTTATTACAAGTATAATTAATTCAATATATATGTATAACTCTCTCACATGTTATAAATATTTCTCTCTCTTTTTTCTACTAATTACATAAGTATTTTTCTCAGCGTAACAAATACAAGAAATAATATATATTATATTTTTCATATGGTGTTTGTGTTCGAACTATTTAAAACTATATTTAGCCTTCAGCCACCGTTTTCTTCTATTTCGACCCCCAAACTTTATAGCTCTAGTTCCGCCACTGGGTACTTGCATCATTTAAGCTCACATTATCGCCACTTTTCGATATGGATTTTCTATCTCACTTTTTATGTCTTATTTTATATCCTAATAATGAAATTTTTACACGTACATTTTTTTAGTTATTATACATCCTAGTTTGGATTCCTTAAAGGAACACATGTCAACATAATATTAGTAGGATTAGGGTGAGTAAATATACCGAAAAATTGCCATACCACACATACCGTACCGAAAATACCGACTTTATCGGTATACCGTGATTTTTGATGTGGTATGATAGTGTATCGACCTTTTCCGATATGGTAACAATATAGATTTTCACATACGAGGTATACTAACTCATAACTAACCGTCATTATATTTATTCTTATATAGTAGTCCATATTAAGTATTTCTAAACTTTATTAATATGTTATAATAATTTATGTACTATCTAATATTTTACATTCACAAATAACAATAATTATGTACAAAATATTATTAGAATTATAAAAGAAAATATAAATAGTACTTATAAAAGAAAATATAAATAGTACTTCACACGTGTATTATACTCCATTCATCTCGCTTGACTTATCTTGTTCGAAAATTATTAGTACACAGACTCCCACTTTTTCTTTGTAGACCCTACCTCACTACACACAACCAACCACTCTTCTTAATCTCCGTGTCGAAAAGAAAGAAAACAAGTCGGACGGGACGGAGGGAGTATTATTATATATCTATTTATTTCAATATGAGATATATATTAAGTGTGATTATTTTATTAAATAATATTCATATGTATTACTCCCTCCGTCCCAAATATGTATGCCTACTTTCCTTTTTCGTTTGTCCCAAATTTACATGCTTATTAAAATTTTTTTTATGATTAATTAAATCTTTCACTAACTTTAATACGTGTGATATTATAGAAAAAGACTAATTTATCCAACTTTTCTAATAACAAATATAATTATGTCATTAACTTTTTAGTAATTAATTTAATTTACTCATATTTTAGTATCAACATTTATCTAACTTTCATATCATTAAATATTTTCTTAATATGTGTGGAAAATCAAATAGATATTTATATTCGGGACGGATGGAGTATATATTTAAATAAATACTCTTCCAATGGTAAGTAAGTTTTAGAACTTGAATACTCTTCCAATGTATGATGTAGTTTTCTCAGCATGATGGCTGACTACCATTTTTTGCAGCGACATGGTCTAATACCGATTAGAGGGGCAAAGCAAACAATTATTTTCAAGATTCTTTTTCTTTCGGCTTAGCCGGAGGGACTCTCTCCGGAGTTCCGCCGGTAGTGATCCTTGCTAATTCACACGGAATTTCACATGTCTCATGCTATTCGGGTTAGAGCGTAAGCTAGTTATGCTCCTATCTCTTCAGATACACATCCTCCTGTGCTGATGCCTTCACAAAATTTGCTTATTTTGATTTCACAAAATCCAATTCACGAAATAATTTGATTTATGCCGAGAGGAATCATAGAGAGGATGTTGTGAGCAAGTTGATTTGATTTACCATAATCATAGAGATAATTTGATCTGCTTCATACAAAATCCAATTTGATCGGCTTCATACAAAATCCAATTCACGAAATAATTTGATTTACCGTAATCAGAGAGAGGATGTTGTGAGCAAGTTGAAATCGAAATAGACAAAAACAATACTCACTTCATTCCACTTGACTTGATTAGTTTTTTAAAATCAAAATAACCACTACACAAAGTGGAGGGAGTAATAATTAACAATTATCATTGTGATAAAGCTCATAATATCTAAGAGGAATCATTAAAGTAATGATAAAGAGGGAGGCTGTCAGCAAGTTGAAATGGAAATAGACAAAAACAATAATAATTAACAATAAAAATGTCTAGATGAATCATTAAAGTAATGATAAAGAGGGAGGTTGTCAGCAAGTTGAAATGGAAATATACAAAAACAATATTCTATTATAGCTCTCTCATTTTCAAAAAAATGAGCTATAAAAATGTATATTCTATTATTTATGGCTCATTTTCAAAAACAGGTAATAATTGTATGACAAAAAATTAATTATAAAAAAGTCAAACAATTTAAATTATATAACACCACTTTGTAAATTCTCTTGCCGATACCAATTGAGCCATAAATATTGGTACGGAAGGAGTAATAATTAACAATAAAAGGAAATTTAATTGAGGATTTGTGTTGCAGATGCCCTAACTAAAACTTGAAGCCGCGGCCAAGTTTGACTCATTCAAACAAAATGGAGCTCAATCTACCAGCAAGGTAGGCATTTGTATTTGTATTTGTATTTCTATCAACAAACAATCAAATGATGTCGATAATTGCGAACTGTTTGTTGATTTCATAGATATGCAGTGGTCACCGGAGCGAACAAGGGCATCGGTTACGAGACGGTCCGGCGGCTGGCTACTGCCGGCTCCACCGTCGTTTTGACGGCCAGAAATGTGAAACAGGGTGTGGAAGCCACGAAGCTGCTGCACGAATCGGGTCTATCCAATGTACTATTCCATCAGCTCGACGTTCAAGACGCGCAGAGCATAAAATCCCTCGCCGATTTCGTCCAAGCGCGATTTCAAAGACTCGATATCTTGGTAACAATCAGATCTAATCATTTCGTATTGAAATGAGTCGAATTGCTGAAGTTTGGGGGTTGTAATCGGCAGGTTAACAACGCTGGAGCTTCTGGTGTGGTGGTTGATGGAGAAGCCCTTAGGGCTAAGAATATCGACCCTGCAGAATGGGTAAGAATGAGAAAACAACACGTGTTTTAATCAGTAGGTATTGATAAAAACCTAATTCGATTTGATTTTGAATGCAGCTAGCAGGGAAGGCAGTGAACTTGATTCAAGATGTTATGAAGACAACCAATGAGTCTGCCAAATGCTGCTTAGAGACCAATTACTATGGCGTCAAGAATGTAACTGAAGCTCTTCTTCCTCTGCTGCGGCGATCCACCTTAGGAGCACGCATCGTCAACGTTACTTCCCTAAGGGGTGAATTATGGGTGAGCAGATTATTCGCGCAGCAGCTAGCAATTACTACTTTCGTCCTACTATTTCTGTCTCACTTCTTTTCGGCATGAAATGAAAATTAAGAGAGTAGATGATAAAGTATGAGAGATCGTAAATGATAAAGTAGGAGATAGAAGATGAGGGAGGGTAAATGATAAAGTAACTAGTCCGACTTTGTGAAATGACTTGAGAGGTGTAGGATAAGTGGGAGCCGTGCGGACGGGCTGCCGAGGCCGTGCAGGCGTGGCAAGGCAGGCTGCCGAGGCCGCGCGCGCGGGCTGCCGAGGACGTGCGGGCATGGCGCGGCAGGCTGCCGAGGCGTGTGGGCGGGCTGCCGAGGCCTGCCGGGCATCGTGCGTCAGCCGCCGAGGCCGTGCGGACGGGCTGCCGAGCATCGCCCGCACGCCTCGGCAGCCTGCCGCGCCACGCCCGCACGTCCTCGGCAGCCCGCGCGCGGCCTCGGCAGCTTGATAGTTTTTTTCTAAATTGGGAAGTGACGCAGACGGTAATAACGGGACGGAGGTAGTAGTATTGAACAAAATCTAATGCAACAACGACTGTGATGCAGCGCGTCCCTGATGAGCAGAGAAGGAAAGAGCTTGGAGATATAGAGACTCTAACAGAAGAGAAAATCGACAAGATTCTTCGACAGTTTCTGCAGGACGTGCGAGAAGACGCAATTGAGGCCAACGGATGGCAGACGATGCTACCGGCTTACAGCATATCAAAGGTCACCCTGAATGCCTATACCAGACTTGTCGCTAAGAAGAATCCGGATATGTGTGTGAACTGCGTTCACCCGGGCTATGTCGACACGGACATCAATTGGCATACCGGAACAATGACAGTGGAAGAGGGAGCTCAAGGTTCGGTAATGCTGGCTCTACTACCCCAAGGAGGCCCTACTGGTTGCTACTTTGACCGTACCAATCTTGCTCGCTTCTGATCTCTCCATTATTAGTAACTAAACTAAGTCTTGTTTGTGTTAAACATATGTATGGGGATTTAATAATTATTGCACGAGGAACAAGATTTTATACATCAACCACCAATAAATGCAGCCAAGTTTGTTACACCATTTAAGTCTGAATACCTAATCCTGCATCATGCTGTTGTTCAGACTTTCGGGCTGGAATATATGTTGGCGATAAATTATTACATTTGACATGATTTTGGCTTGTTCATATGTATCCAATTAATATGTGGCGTTGCAAATCATAGCGGCTTGTATGTACCACAATTATGTACCCTTGTGTGTACCACACCACAAGGGTGTCGACATGTAGCGCAATTGTGGTACATCTAAACCTTTGTAGTTGCAAATGCAAAACAATTTAAGAAAGTATTGAGAACGCTTTCCCTTTGCGTCTAATGACATATCCAGTTTTAATTATTTTATTACTAGTGGATAAAACAAAATTGAATTCCACAACGACTTGGGAGGGTAAAAGGGAAGAAAAATGCAGTCAAATTTGCACAAAATTCGGCGGCGCTTGGGACTAATCAAATTTGTTGCTATACTACGTAATTTCCCAATGCTAGTTGTTTTTAGAGGTGATTTCTTAAATATCCAAATCGATATTACAAAACTCAAATTTACCCAATCTTTATATTTACTACACAAAATACCTAATTTTATTTTACAATTCCTACTTTTCAGACTTGTCAGATTGCGTAAATGATTGAAATTGGATATCTGAAGCAGAACACGAAATCCCGCTCACGTCCCGCTCAAATCCCGCTCACGCGCTCAAATTCCGCTCACGCCCAGCTCAAATCTCGCTCACACACTCAAATCCCGCTCACGCCAGGTCAAATCCCGCTTACCCCCAGCTCAAATCTCGCTCATACACTCAAATCCCGCTCACGCCAGGTCAAATCCCGCTCACGCCTAGCTGAAATCCCGCTCATGCCCACGTCAAATCCCGCTCACGTCCCGCTCCATCCCGCCCAGGAAATTCTGCTCGAGAAATCCCGCTCTACCTGTCAAGTCCCGCTCAACTTTTTGACTTTTTCATAAAGTTATGGATAGTGTAGGTAAAATTGGGTATTTTGTGTAGTAAATATAAGGATTGAGTAAATTTGAGTTTTGTTATATGAAATTGGGTAAAAGAGAATAATACCACTTGTTTTTATCCATATGAAAATTCAAATGGTTGGTACATTTGACCTTAAGATTTATATAATTTTTAAATTTTGAAGAATAAGATTATTATTTGAACGACTTAGTCGAAAATATATATTTTTATTAATAAGGGGTGGTATTTTTAAATGTTTATATTAAGTACTATCTAATTATTGATCGCAAAGATAGTTTCTTAGTGTTTGGATAATTTATTTATAGTGATAGTTTCTTTAAAATTAAACAGTTTATTTTAAGTAGTAATTGAAATGTTTTTACTATAATTTTCAAAACTATTAAATATGTATATTATTTATTATTATTAATTTTAAAACCTTTTTGTTTTTGCTTAAAAATATTTAATTTCAAATTTAAACAAAAATAAATAAAAACATTAATAGGGGTGGAAAAAGGGTTTCGGCTATTTGCACTAACCGAAAACCGAAACTAAAAATGTCGGTTATCGGTTAACCGAAATCGATTATTCAATTTCGATTTCGGATTCGGTTATCAAAATAGTTGTCGGTTCAGTTAGTGGTTAACCGATGGTTAACCATTTGATGTTGAAATTAATGAAATGACCAAGCCCAATTCCAAATATAAAGTATTAATCCATTAGAAATTTAGAATGTTGCTCAAGCCCAGCCCAAATTCCCAACCATTAACCAAGCCCAAATATAGTTATTTTAATTTTTGAACAATTACAATAACAATTAATAAAGAATTAAGAATTTATCAAATTGAGATTAATCCTCAATTCTACAATTTAAAATCGACAAGCGACTGACTCTACCCTTTCGGCTCCCTTCGCGACTCGCCGTCGGCCCGCCACCCGCTACTGCCCTGTGCTGTCAGCCCAGCCGCTTGCCCGATCGTCCCTCTCCGTCTCTCCCAGTCTCCCTCCCTCTGGCCTCTGCTGTTCTGCACTCTCTCAGCTCTCTCTCTCTCTCTCCCGGCCGTGACGCCTGTCGTCCGCTCCGGCTAACTCTCGGTTGCTTTGAACTATCAGAACAAAGGTGAGTTTTTTCTTTTCTTGTTTTGTCTTGTGTGAAGATTGAAGTGTATCTACTATTCTCACAGTTTGTGGCTTAAGGCAAATTTAGTTTTTTTTTTGAGTAAAATTTGATTGTACTGAAGACTTGAAGTGGCTTAATTTTGAGTGAATTTTCACAATTTGTGGCTTAATTGAGTGAATTGATATAATTATCATGACATTATTATTTGTGTATCTTGACATGATTATCACGACATTTTATTTCAATAGCAAACGACCCAAATAGTGTAAAAAATAGGGAAAAAATAAAAAAAAGCTGAAAAAATAATAATATGAGGATCGGTTTTGTAGAGACTAACCGAAACCGAACCAATCTCGGTTTCGGTTAACCGAAAAAACGATCGGTTTCGGTTTTGGTTGGTAAGAAACGTGTTTTTCGGTTTCGATTAACCAAGAATATGGTTTCAATTAACCGAAACCGACCCGATTTCCAACCCTGCACATCAGATATTATGAACACAAATGCAAGAAATGGTGCAAATGTAGCAGAATCTACAAATTCCCACTCATAATTGAGAATCATTCCTGAATCATGGTTGGCAAGAGGAATATGGAGAAAGATGATATTTAAATGCTCAATATTCAGTAAACTAGGAAGTTGATTCCTTCAAACAGCTAATTCATGTGTATAAAAATTGAAAACAATCAGAAGCTAGAATCTAAGACTAAGTTTCTATCCCTGGGATATTTCTGGTCACCTCAAACATGTCCAGTAAACAGAATGCCTAGGGTGTAAAATGGGTAGCGATTAATCGAGTTTTACCAATACCGTATTGTTATCGTCAGTTTATGGTAGAGGTAAAAGTTATTAGTTATAGCATACTGTTAATGATTTAACCGAACGATTAACGGTTAATACCGAAATAACCTTTAATTGATTAAGGATTTATTAAATAAAATAATATTATTGTTTAATATTTTCTAGATTGAAATGTATTATCACAAATTAATAGATATCTTTAAAATAGTGTGACATATTATCTCAAGATTCACAAGTCCACAAATGCAAGATTTAATATTATATAATATATATATATATATATATATGTATATAATGAGTGGATCATCTGATAATCTACATTTAACATGCATATATTTTTATCCAAAAAATTTTACATTTTACATTGTGCATAATCTTTATATGTTTTATGTAGAAGGACAAAAGTGTAAAATTATAGATATTTTGCATAAAATATATAACGATTATGCATAAAATATATAAGAATCATGCATGATTCATAGTTCTCACGTTAAATATGGTTCTCACTCGCATATGTATATATATTATAGTAATAGGATTAATTTTTTAATGAATTTTATTAGTATATGATCATTATTATATTTTTATGCATTAAATATATTAAATTTAAGTGAACATTTGTGAATATCAAATCAAATACCATAATTTCATATTTGTATTTGAATACCAATTGAATCAAATCGATTATTTATATTCCCATTTGAATATTAAAATTTCAAAATACAAATATTGAATTTTGAATACGAATAACGAATCGAGTAAATTGTCAGATCTTTTACCAATGCCTCCTCTAGCAGTGATTCGATAAGAATGATACTAAATCTTATCTTAACATTTCGCCACAAGTATGAATATTTACAAGTTAAATCATTTTGTACCAAAAAGCATGTGTGAGAGAGAGAAACAAGTGTGGAAGCTTTTAACACGTGATGAGAGAAGAAAAAAAAAATCATGCAAAATCAAACATAATTCATTAAATTGAAGGGTTTTCTTATCCGTCTGATTCATTTGCTCAACTTTTATATTGTAGATGATGTGTTGATTAGCCCTCAAATCTCTCGTCTTCTCCCTTCTCTTGTCATCACCTATTTTCGCTTCTTATTTTTCTTTTCATTTTTGGAATTCCAAATTCTCTTAGCTGACTTTATCTCTCTGTATCCGATCTATAGTTGTATATCCTAAAACCGGATCTTGTTCTCTGATCACAAAAATTACTGTAATCCATCGTCGTCTAGAAAAGATTTAAGCTTTACCGAAATCCTAATTTACATATCTATTACTTGCCTTTTGGGTTTGCAATTGGCTTTCTCTTCGACAGATTTCTGAGGTATCTTTTTGAGTAAGATAATGATAATGTAATTGCTTTGTTTGAGTGAAGTTATATTTTGCTTTTGTACGCACACGTTTTTGTAAATACATGAAGAGATCATATGATGAACATGTGTTTTTTGATTAATCTTTCTTCGTCTGAGATTGATGGCTTATTTAATGGATTTATTTGGAATGTTTGTAGCATATGGAACTTTAGACGGCTTTCTTTTGTTCGAGTTTGCAATGTGTTAAGAGTGAATATTTATTTGGAAGGTTTTGTAGTGCTTTGAATCATTCGTCTGTTATAGGATTCTTAATTGAGATGTACTCTCTCGTTCGTTTATCTTGGCAGTTCTTAATTTGCCTTGTCTCATGAACTCTGTGTGTGTTTTGTCTTTTCGAATGTCTCATATTTTGCTTTGGAGTTAGTCTGTGTTGGTAGAGTTATGTCTTTCCTATGTTCTGTTTGTGTCTTTTAATGATGTTCTTCGTATTACTTGATCTTCTTTTACAGGCCGGAGATGTGTATAACAAGTGAGAATGATGAGAAAATGATGCCAAAAAACGGCATAGACTCAGCAGCTGCAGATGATTCTGAAAGTATAGGAGGAAACGGTCGACTAAAGAAGGGTCCTTGGACTGCTGCAGAAGATGCAGTTTTGGTTGAATATGTTAACAGAAAAGGTGAAGGTAACTGGAATGCAGTTCAGAGACACACAGGGCTCGCCCGCTGTGGAAAAAGTTGTCGTCTGAGGTGGGCAAATCACCTTAGGCCGGATTTGAAAAAAGGCGCATTTACTCCGGAGGAGGAGCATCTCATCATCGATATGCATTCCAAGATAGGAAATAAATGGGCACGGATGGCTTCTGAGGTTCGCTTCTTGTTCTCATTCGGTAGAAAGGTTTTCACTTTATGAATTATTTGTTGCTTTTAGGAACTTCATTTCTTAAATTTGGGGTTACAAATGCTGGGAAAGTCTTCGGGATTCTGTAGGTTGATTCGATGCCATGCTGCCATTCTATTTGAAATGATATACTCAAAGCGTTTGTTGTCTTGTGCTTTTAGGTTAAAGTAGGTAACTCAGTTAGATTAACAAGTTTAATTTGTATTTTTGGATGCCATCGTTAACGTAGGCGACTAGATGATTAACCTCGTGCTTTGTTATCCCTTTCGTATGAAGTGAACGGAGTGTAATAACTTATTTGGTCGTGCTTATAAAATTTCAACGGGTTAAAGTAACTTGGGGTTGTTTTGTAATAGATGCCTGGGCGCACGGATAATGAGATAAAAAACTACTGGAACACGAGAATCAAGAGAAGACAACGTGCTGGCTTACCACTCTATCCACCCGGATTACGGTTACAAGCTTTAAATGAGAACCAACAGAATGACAACATGAGTAGTTTATCTTCTGGGGATGGAGGGCATTCTCGAGACGTGAACAACTTTGAGATTCCATCTATCCAGTTCAAAAACCTTGAATTGAATCAGCCTGCTGTATATCCACCTGCATTTCTTGATATTCCTCCGAGTGGCTTTCTCCCACACGGTCTCCATTCTCCTTACCCGGACAAGTCTGAGCTCCTGACGATGCATCCAGCCAAGCGCAAGTCCGAGCTCTCGACAATGGGTTCAGCCAAGCGCATTCGAGGGTCAGAATCTGTACTCCCCGTATCAAAATGGTTGTTACGTGCAGAATGGTCAGCCTTTCACATATGCTTCCGCATATGATCATCCTAACATTGCTTATACCCATCCCTTATCCTCAAGTGTACTTGCTGGCAGCCATGCCAATTTAAATGGCAACCCTTCTTCTTCGGAGCCCACCTGGGCAATGAAGCAGGAGCTCCCTTCACTCCAAACTCAAGTCGACAATTGGTGCTCACCATCCTCCCCGCTGCCTTCCCTCGAGTCTTGTGATAATTTGATCCATACCCCTCCAACTGAACACAATCTATCACAACAACTTTCATCCCAGAACAGTTGCCTGCTTGATCCGATATACGGATCACGAACTGTGAACAATCCAAAGAACAGCTCTGACATGCTAAGTTCGCATGATTCTAGTATGGTTTTCGATTATGCTTCATCTCAACTCATCCAGGAGGCAGGGTGGGAGCCCTACGGGGAACTGACCTCACCTTTAGGTCATTCTTCTTCATCAATGTTCAGTGGGAACTCTATTAGTGAACCCGAAGCTGTAGAAGCCATAACAGGTTCGAACAATTGTTTGCATTTCTTGTATTTTTATTTATGCTAACATCTTTTTTGGGTTTAAGGGGTTAGAGCTAAAGAAGAAGCAGTCATCTGGGCTCCATCACAACATAACAAGGGTGAGACGACAAACCAACACACTTGCTGTTGATGATTTGAGCAGGGACTGGAAGCTTATGGACATCAGGTCAGACCCCTTGCACATGATTCCTCTCGACGAAAGACCAGTTTTAAAATCCCTTCTCCAGAAACGACTCAATAAACCATAAACAGTACCTTGATTCTTGGTTTAGATGTCTAGCCAGTCTGGAAAGTGAAGACTTATATATATTCTTGGTTGAGATGTCTAGGCAGTCTTGTATTTGTTTGCTAGTATGACTTGTGTTTCTCTGGCTATCATCATTTTATTACTATGATTGCACCAAAAATTGAAAGAATTTCTGAAACATGAGAGAGAAAGAGACTCCATTTCTGAGGAGTGGATATAATGAATCTCAATGCATACAATGATTTTACTGGTAGTTAATCAATCAAAGTACTAGAAAAGAAGGCAAGCAAGCATGTTTGTCCTAACAAATCTGATCTCAAGGCTATTATATCAGACTTGTTGCTGGAGGAAACAAAGCAACTGCACCCCTCTCTGGATTACAGTACTTCCTCCACGCTGCTTTCAGCTTGTTATCCCTAACACCAGAGTGGAGGCCCACCAAAAGCTTCGCGCACTCTCTGTTAATACAAAATCAATGCAAAAGTTCATATCTAACTTCAATGAACTAACAAGATTATATATATATATATATATATGATCCACTTACATGATCTGATCCTCGGAGTAGCCAGTGTGGCGCTTAAGAGTTTCCGTCCATAACGGACTCCTGCTGAGAGTGCAACGAGCAGCGTATACTGCAGAAGCAGCAACAACTGAGGGGCTATACTGTGTCATTGTTGAGTAGTTTGTCAAGCTCAGTTCAGCAAAGAAAAATGTCATGTTTTCGATCTCCTTATCAGCTGGAACAGAAGCCTTGATGTATCGAACAAGAAAGACGTATGGAGTTGGCACTGTTAGATACCACTCCAGTTTCCCTAGAATAGCTTTCTCCATCAGAAGCACTTGCTCTCTCCCGTAAGCATTGTCAGATATCGCTATGAAGTCGCTGACCTGAAAAGATCGATACGGACTAGTTTAAATCTATGTTTTTCACTCAGTTTTGCATTTAGCTTTGTATATCATACATACCTCTGGTGCCCATATCTCTTCATATTTGCAGGCAATTAGCATGGAGCTTATTCCAACCAGCTGCAGTTCCCTTCTTGGAACAGGTTTGACCGAGAGAAACCGATCTACTATGTTAACTGTGAGGTACAGACTCTCAGGAACAAGTTCAAACTTTCTGTGGACTTCAATCAACCAGTCCACCAGAATTGCCCTCATTTTTGAGTTGATTTCTGGCTGTGAATCCATGTAATCATGAACTCGACCATCACCCTGAAATCGACAAGGTTGATATAAAACCGCGTTGAATGTGAAAGGAAATGAAATAGCATACCTCTGTGAGCTTGTAGTAGTTGTACATGTCCTCAACATACTCAGTAGCTGCCAATTCATTTTCGACATCCTCTGCATCGATGTCTATGATCCGCTCCTTAGGCTTCTTGGCAACCCCACAAGCAGCCTTGCTTCGAGCAGAAAGGATGGAGGTGAAAGCTTTATTGGTCTTCTTTGAAGATCTATCCCTCACTTTTCTTCCACTTCTGCAAATCTCCCCTTCATCCGAGCTGACAACAACTACAGCATCATCCTTGGCCTTCAAGCTGTTTGCACCTTCCACCAGTGGCTTCTGAAGAATCAAAGAAACTGGTTTTTGTACCTTGCAGATGTTTTTCTGTGCTTGTGCGTTTGCCAACAACTGTGCTCCGAAGCTTCTGCTAATCACAACATATTAATCAGCTATTCTGGTATTTATATTCGATAATTACTAGAGACATGATGAACCTTGTTACAGGCCGAGTCACTTGATTTTGGGGCTTTCCCTCCGCAGCTTGTGGAGCTACAAAGTTTCCAATATCTCTCAAAACGCGCCGATTTCCGCCATCACCCTGTTTCATCTTCTGCTTCCCTCCTCCTACTGCTTTGCCAAAACATAACTAACATTAAGAACTCAAACTCCATGGAAATGAGTATCTTAATTATCACAAGCCCAGATAGAATTCACAAAAAAAACATCTGTCCATAAGGCCAAAAGGAAATCTCAGTAATCCAAGAAGCCCTCCAATCTTCAACACAAGTAGCAAGGATCATATCACTTAGAATCTTATTTCAAGAATTTAAAAGAAAACATATGATAAGATTAGCCATCTTCAAGATTCTACCCAATAATGAAAACTCAAAAGAAAAAAAAATCCCTTTTGAAGGATTACTACCCGTTGAGAAAGCAGACGGCGCAGATATCATTTAAAAATAAGAAAATAATCTATTTTACCTCTCGGCTGGTCTGGAACTACAGCTCTAGTAGCCATCTGATCTCTAGTTCTTAGTCTAGATTGCGTTACCGAAAATCTAATTGACGAAAAATCACCGGAGGCGGCTACACAATTAACACTCTCTCTCAAGAATTCACCGTATCGTCGTCTGTCTACTCGTCTGAAAATGATGATGAAGAAGGAAGAGGAATAATGGCGGAGAAAGAGTGTTATATAAAAAGTCTTTCCTATCAACGGTCATATTCTCTTATCTCTGTGTAGGAGCCGTTGGATGTTCTACGATCGGACGGTTGGCATTCGGTTCTGGGCCTAATATTTACTAGCCGTTGGAAGGCACTTTCCATTAATGACTTGCTTTTTCAGCACATACGTTATGAAATTCCTTTCTTTTCTTTTCTTTATGAATTATTCCTTTTTTAGTTATTGATTGCCAAATAATGCTATGATTAAGTTCTTAAAATATATTTATTTCCTTGATGGGATTTTCACTTACAGAATGAGATTTTAGGTTTCAATTCTACATTCATACGTTTTACAAATTTAAGAAGTGGAATTGTACAATCCTACCCAAAATGACTATGACAAGTATAAAACTATCTGTATTTCCTTAAAAACTATATAGCAAATACCCAAATTTCCTAAAATACCCTCACTTTTTCAATTTTTTAACCTGAAACTTGTCAGGTCGGAAAAATGCATTGATTTTAACACATTATGCCGATTGATCGGCACAAATTGTGAAAGTGCCGATCGATCGGACTGAAAAAAAAATTGTGCCTATTGATCGGCACACATTTGTGCCCGATCGATCGGCATGTTTTAAAAAAAAATGTGTATAGTGTAGTTAAATATGTGATCGGACCATCCCTATTGGACCATCCCTATCATGTGATCGGACCATCCCTATTAAATATGTGATCGGACCATCCCTATCATGTGATCGGACCATCCCTATTGGTCGGACCATCCTTATTGAAGAAGCAGAGGTATTTTAGTCTTTTTGGATATATAGTGTAGTTAAATATAACAATTGAGTATAAATGTGTTTGACTTTACCCAATTGAGTATATAGCCGCCGGACTCATTTAAGAACGTGACAGCTGCTTTGAAAATACTTTCCATAACTTAAATAATTCTTCAGAAAAATCATTACAAAACACGTGATTGACTAACTTTGTTTTTTCAGTAAATAATTAACTAATGTTGAAATTCTTGCATAGTGATTTGACAGGATGATAATGTGTAATTTTTGACAAATCTTTCCTCAAACTTTTAATGATAATGTGTCATTAATTTCATCGCTGTTAAAATATCCATTAATCAAATTTTTATTAAAGATTTTTTTAAAAAAAAACTAAAAAATAAAATGGTTAAATTGGGATATTAAATCTTGAGATGTACTCTCTCTGTTTCACTAATCGAGTTTCACTTCTTATTCCATAAATAAAAATAAATGAGTGGATCACAACCACTCTAAACAAATGAATCCCACCAATTTATACCTTTTCACTATATATTTTCTTTTCTACCCACTTTTTAAATTCTCATGCCGAACGGGACTTAATTAGTGAAACGGCGGAGCACCAAATATCGCCAAACCCTCATTTCTTTCTTATGCAAATCGATTTTGCAAATTTCCATCTGCTTCTCGGCTGAACTTCCATCTCCTCGTTCCGCCGCCTGACTCCTCCGCTTGTTGCGGCAGCTGCTTTTCCTATCAACTTCCCAAATTCGTTGAAGCTAGAGGTAAACGGACTGGCATGCTTACAAGTTTCGGATTGTGTAGTAATATCATCGTAGTCAAATGGCCTCTTGCCTATCAAATACTCCCTCCGTCCCACCCGACTTGGCTTCTTTCCTCTTTTTCATTGTCCCACTTGATTTGGCCACTAATTAAAATAATACTCTAATAAATTCTAATGGGTCCCACCACTTTACACACAACTACCAACTATTCTTAATAACCGTGTCCAAACCTATTAAGCCATGTCGGGCGGGACGGAGGGCGTATAAAAGTAACTAAATTTCTAAGAATCGCAACAACTGGCAAACAATAAACCCCGGGATCAGAATCCCTCTACCTTTAAAAAGAAAAACAAGGACGGGTGAATAAATACAAAGAGAGTAAAATTACTGGAGAAATGGGAAAGAGAGAAATCTTTTCCCAACGTTTCCCCGGGATCAGAATCCATCTATAAGGAAAAAGTGAATCAAGATTCACCAACATATAAAACGAAATCAAAATCGTCAAGAAATAAAATGTTGGACGACAGATTACAGACCTTTACAAGAATGCCTTAACCTTTTTCACATGCATTATCTTCGACAAAACAACCCCATGGGAAGTCTTTCTTAGCGTCAGTTTGCCAGAATCAATATGAGATCTTTAGTCCATCTTGATGGGCGGTGTCTTTAATACTTCCTGATATTTAACAACAATGCAATCAGTAAGACAGTAAGATAGTGCAATCAAATCAACATCTGATCCCCATGCCAAACCTCTCGTCCTCCTCTTCAACTGAAATACCCTTCAAAGAGATATACATGATCCCGAGCTCCTTCAGGCACCCGAACATCTGTGGCTTTTACGCGACCCGGTCGGTCCGTACATCATGGTCGTACATTTTTGGTACCAGTCAATAGCTCCAGGTCCTCCTTTGTATGCTGGGCAATGCCACTGTCTCTCAGGCTCATTAATGAGTTCGACAGTTATCCAACCCCTGAAATAGCACTCGTCAAGTAGCGAAGATTCTATGTTTCATAAGTAAGGACCTGCACGAATGGTATGTTGAAAATGGGCCGCTTTGAGTACAGCAGGCTGTGGTCGTTGCTTCAGCCTAGAACTTCTGTGGAACATTTGATTCTGCAAGCATTGTTCTTACAACTTCCTTGATGGCCCGGTTCCTTCTTTTTGCAACTCCATTATGTTGTAGTGTTCTTGGTGCATATGTTTCATGTTTGATTCCATGAGCTTTTAAGTATTCACTAACATGTGAACTTATGAACTCAGTTCTTCTATTTGAGCTGGTTTTCTTGATCTAGATGTTCTTTTCGGTATTCAACTCAGTCAGTAGTGCGGGCAGCTTTCTCTTGACATCTTTCTTTTTGTGTAATAATATAACCCAAGTGTGTCGAGAGAAGTCATCGACCACTACCCATGTGTACTTGCTTCCCTCTATGCTCACTGAACCAAGGAGATCCAAATATAGCAGCTCCACTAGTTAAAGGACTCAGTTTTTCTTTAGGTGTGGTTCTGGTCTGCTTCCCTTTCATGCAGGCTTCGCACTCTTGATCCTTGTTGAATACTTTATTTGATATTCCCGTCATAAGGGATTCTCTTTTTAGTTTGTTCAGTGCCTTGAAGTTTAAATGATTCAGCCTTTTGATCCAGCCTTTTGATTCAACTGATTTATGAGCTGCTTCTAGCAATCAAGAATGTATGATTGAGCCTTTTGGTCCAGCCTTTTGATTCAGCTGACGTATGAGCTGCTTCTAGCAATCAAGAATGTATTAGGTTTGCTTAACCAATATGCTACGAATATGTCACGCTTTTTGTAACTCGATAGTACCAAATTACTTGTAGACTTATCTAAAACATTTGCATAGCCAACGTCAAATAATACTTGATCATTATTATCACAAAATTGACTAACTGATCATACGTTATGACTAAGACTCTCTACATAAGAAACTTCTGGAACTGATAATGTTCTAAAAGACAATGTACTGTAGCCTTTGGTCTAACCAAATGGGTTATCTCCAAAGATAACTTGGGTTCTTGCTTGTCCACGTGGTTAGTGAGGATGTCTTTCATGCATGTTATGTACTTTGAGCATCCACTATCCATATAGTCTTTTTCAGCATGTCTATTGCTTGTCGAGTCAGCTTTTGCACTTGCAAATAAAACATGTACATGTAACCTTTATGTTTTATTTGGGTCCTAGCATGTTAGTTAGTTCTTTCGAACCCAAATCTGTATGACAACTTTGATGGTCTCAGACGACCCGATCTTCCTTCCCTTGATATCAATGTATGCTTTCTTGGTTGGTTTCTGATCTAACTTCTAATTGGGCGGATAAACAACCTGATGGTTTTGAACTGAGTCCAAGGTCTTCTTGACGTTGGACCTGGTTTCTTCTTCCTTAAGCTCTCAGCCTGATAGTTGTAAGGAATTTTGTTTCCATTCTAAGTCTTGTGTTCAGGCTTCCTGGGTTTCACCACTTCACTTGTTCTAGTTGTGTTGTGTGACTGAGGCTCATATTCCTTTCCTTTGCCTTTGTCAGCTTGATTGACTCTTCAGGAGTTGGTTTAGGTTGGATTACGACTTTAACAAATTTTGTACTCAGATAAGTTACAAATGTGATCTTGGATCCACCCTGAGATTTGTCACATACCTTTCGTCCAGTCTCACTCTCGTAACCTATGCCATATTTCTGACCCGTATGCCTTTGTTGTCAAATGATCTCATCAACCTGCTTCTGAGCATCACTATTAGAGCCGACAAAATGAGCCCGACCCGGAATACTCGAAAAAAGGGTTGGGTTGGGCTCTAAAATTAGAAGCCCGAAGGTATACTGGGCCTAAAAAGTCCGACCAAAAAAACCACGGGCTCTATGGGCTTTGAGGTAAAAAAATCCCAGGGTTTCTGGGCTAAAAAGTCTGCCCGAAAAAATACATAATTATTAGATAATATAAATATTAATATATAAATATAAATAAAAAAAGATGGGAGGAAAAACTTATCAAAGAAATATTCAAAATGCGATTAATATATGTTGAAACTTAGCGATTTTTAAGTTGTTTATTGTTTTAGTTTTAATTTTTGTGATGTTAATTACGTACAACTTTAAGTTTTGATGTTTATTTGAACATGAATGTATAATATGATATATTTAATTTATTTAATTACTTCATAATTTATATTTTATTCAACATTAACATATTTAGTTTAAATTATACTACATATTAATTTTTTTTTTGTACAAAAAATATATAACAAAAAATATTTAAAAGATTAGTGTGTTAGGCCTGACCGCCCGCCCAAAAATCCGGGTCGGGTTGGGCTTCATAGATCACGATCCGATAAAGTACCGGAACGGGCCCAAAAATTGAATTGGCTCGATAGGCCCGAGGTTGGACTAGCCCGCCCACCCATTTTGCCACCTCTAGTCACTATACTTGGCTGTCAGAGTCCTCCTATCTTATACTAACTTTAATAGTTCATCATGATTGTGTCGGAGGTTAGCATACTTCAACTTGAGTTCTTTCAACTCGTGATCTTTCTTAGTTAGCTCATTAGCCAAGACTGACAACTTGAGCTTCTTGTTTCTTAGACTCTGACCTCTGAATTTTCAACTACTCAGATTGTCTAATAACAAGCTGACAGAGTCAGTTTCAGTTAGACCTGACTTTGGAAGATCCTTCAGCTTCTCATACATCATCTCATTTTACTTGCTGAGGATTGTGAACAATCTCTCTAGACTTTTGTAGCTTTCATGGAGTTCATCACATGCAGCATGGAGCTCAAAGTCCGCTATAAAAGAGCTATATTCTTGTGTGTGGTGTGTAGAGGAGTTAGTAGAGGAGCAAGTAGAATTTACCTCAACCGCATTGTTGGTCATGAGGTAAAGTTCAGGTTCTGATTCAACTTCCGACTCAAATTTTGTTTCCGCATATATGGCTAGATATTCTTCGTCAGTATCAGACTCGTTGTACCGTTCATCACTCTTCTTTCATCCTCTTCTTCAAATTCATCACTAGAGGATGACCCTGAATCGCCATTTTCTGCAATGAAAGCCTTTTTTTTTTCCTTTAGGAATTTGTCACATTTTGCTCTTCGCTCGGCCTTCTCTTTCGTGCTGAGTTCTAGAGAGTCATACTGATAATGTCCAGTTTTCTGGGTGTTGTAGCACGAATTGGGGTCATCATCTTTCTTCTTCTAATATTTCTTGTAGGATGATGATCTTTCAGCTTTTTCCTTCCTGACTTGTCTCCTACAACTGTAGTCTTTTGAAGCATGTGAAGTTTTGGAGTAGCTTTTTGATTTGTCTTTGCGGCTGCTCCTTCTCTCATCGCCCCTCTTTGAGTTACCTGCAAGAAGAACAAAGGCTTTTAGAAGTTCTTCATGAGGCTAATCATCAGGGTTATCAGTCTTGTTGGCAGCCTTGAAGGCAATCGTCTTTGAATGATCTTCTCATTCAGTTCCTTGTTTGAAAATACCTTTCTCCTAGAGCATTGATCTCATTCATCAGGTTGGTGAGCCGAATGTGCATGTCCTTGATCCGCTCGCGATCATGAAAAACAAAATTGTTAAGTTTACGTATGAAAGCTTTCTTGAGTGTATCCCACATCTCCTTTGCGGTCTTGCATGTTTTGACTCCACCAAGATCTCCGTCCTTTAGAGTCAGCAGGATCTGGTTTCTGGCCACCTTGTCCAGGTTGTCAATCTTTCTTTCCTCAGCTTTTAGCTAGATCTTAGCTTTTGGTTCTTCATCTCCAGTAGTAGCAGTTATCTTGGATCCAGATTGAATACTTTGTATGCTGGGAACTGTTAGGCTCCAGACATCATACGTTGCAACATAGAACATGTGCATTCTAGGCTTCGCTAGTTGTTCAGAGATACTAACAAATAAGAAGTTAAGGTGCCGAAAGAGTATGTTATGTAGCTAAAAGATTTTTCAGGATCAGATCAAGTCGACCTAGTAAACAGATGCAGTAGTCGGTCTGACCACCGCTCTGATACTAACTGTTGGTTCCAGTAAGAGCTTAGTCATATGGGGAGGGGTGGGGGGAACCCGACTACAAATTTCCACACTAAGATCACATAGTTAGTCAATAGATTGAGATTGGACACGAGTCCCATAGAGAACTCCTTAATCCTTTATATTAAGAGTGAGCCAGGCTGAATCTAATTCACTTTAGTGCATTTGGAATAATGTGAGCCATATTCTTAGTGAGAGAAACCTTTATATCAAATCAGTGATTATCTGAGTTTTGCAGGTTAAATGTTTAGCTTGATTGGTTCAGACTGATAGAAAACTATGCTTTTGAACAACCAGTTTATGTAGATGACTGGACATAAGAATGCAGAATGTAAATAACACAAAGAGTTATAGTAGTTCGGATTCACAAGATACTACGTCTACCTTATGCCACTACAAATATCCACTGACAGATCCCGAAGACTGTTGAGATACAAATATTTACAATCAATCTAACACTATTTAACAATCAGCTTATCGATTCTAACAAAGTAGGTAAGGTCTTTTGGGTTTTGTCCAACTTAACAAGAGTATGAAACACTCTTGATTCCAAGCTCTTGAAATGAACGAGAGATGCTTGAAATATGGACAAAGGGAATTTCTATGAAATAACACTTGAAGTTTTGAAAACTTAGGAATTTGTTCTTTGATAGGAATTTGAGCGCTTTGAAATTTCGTAACCTCTCATGAGTGAGAAACCCTCTGTATTTATAGGCGAGCAAGAAGAGATATGTTGAACTATGATCTACTTCTCATTCGCTCCGTGCTCACAATGGTATTGAACATTAAATGCTTCAAGTACGCATCGCTTTCTGCAACATGTTTTATGTTGGTCAACAAGGTAATCTTCTCTCCCTATGAAACTAGGGCTTAGTTGGCACTCTATTGTTGGTCAATATTGATTTGGCAGTTGCATATCCCCGTCGACCATCGATTTAGAATTTCGCGTCTCGTACCCCGTACATCAATCTCTCGATCAGGATAAGTTGGATACGAACTAAAGTCTATGTATCGACCTGCGTTCGGTCCAGCCTGATTGAACTCCTCAACTTACCTAACTTGAATAGAACCTGGTCTGATCTATATCAGTCTACCTATACAGATTCAGAGTGTTTTCTAACATGATTCTATATACAAACTAGTTCATCTATAGTAAGGAGTTTGAGATCATTCAAGATTTTATTCTTTCCCAACACCGCCCACTCGCATGCACCCGCCCACACCCGTGCGATTTTAAAATTTGTTGAACATTAGTGGTTTTGAATTTAGAAAACCACAAAGTATTGGGTGGGTTGCGGTTCAGAATTAAAAAACCTGCATTTAAACAGGCCACTCATATATTAGTTTTAATTAAAATAATTTTAAATTTATAGTTACATTAGGCATAATGTAACACGTGGTTCATGCATTTAATTCAGAAGACTGTTACTAGCCGGAGCCAATAGAAAGTCGATCTTTGTTCAAAAGATCTATTCTTAGCTCGCCTATAAATACATAAGACCTCTTATCCCTAAGAGGTTATGGAATTTCAAAAAGTTTTAAGTCATATATATTCAAAAGCAAAGAACAAGCTAATAGTATTAGTATTCTAGTGACTCTTTGTTTGAAATTCCCTTATGTTCATATTCCAAGTGATTCTCACTCACATCACATACTTGGAATCAAGTGTTTAAAACTCTTCTTAAGTAGAACAATCAAAACCTACACAAATAACTTTGATAGATTAGAAAGTCAAGCTGATTAATAGTTGATAGATTGTTTGTTAGTACGTATTGATCTGTTCTCGACAGTATTCGAGTATTCATAGTAGGATATCTTGCATCTTGTGAATCTAAATCACTATAACTCTTCGTATGATTTAGTTTCTACATTTTATCTTGTTATCTCTTGCACAAAATCGCTTCTTAAAAATGCATTGTTTTATCAGTCTGAATCAATATGACTGACCTTGTAAACAGTTTCACTGATAATCACTATTACATTGAAAAGTTTTTAAAAAAAAGCTCTTACATCATTCTGCATGTGCTAACTGATTCAAAATCAGTTAGATTCACTCTGAATCTGAGATAAAAGTTTGAATATTTCGAATCAGTGTGTTCAGGTACATAACGAGACCAACAACTGTCCATGTACACTTGTTACATGCAGTTTTCTTTTTTAATTTATGAGTTATGATAATGTAAAGCTGCAAGCGCTCCTAAGTAGATAAAAAAAACTCACATATAGTGGTACTAGTGAATTTCGAATTCGTGATCTTTGACCACAAGCAAAGAATATCAATCGGTATATCACCCTAAGAGGAAGTGTTAACATATTTTTATCTTATGACATTATTGAGCCACTAAGCTACCAATCACACTCTAGTTCAATAAAAAAAATATAAACATGTACTTCCTCATATTTAAAACAAGTGTTGTTTTTTATTTATTCATTAATTAGAAAATAAGTGTCATTCTGGATTTTACTATGCCTCAATAGTTACTTCATTTGTCTTGATATTTGTGGTTCATTCATTTTTTGTACGAAAATTAAGAAAGTAGTATTATACGATATAGATTATTTGATTTTTTTAGTAGCTAAATTTAATTATACAATCCTTATATTTTTTAGATTGAATCACTTTAAATAAAATGGCCAAAAGAGAAACGAATCATTTTTAACATAACGGAGTTAATATTTATTTAATGTTAATTGTTGTTAAATAAGATTGGTAGTTAAAAAAAATCAATTATGTATCAACAATTGCTAACACGACACATAGGCGTGGGAGAAAATATTTAATTGACAAAACCTACTTGAAATTAATGAGGAAATCTATAGATAGATACCATAGTCAGTAATAAGTAATAAGGATGATAATTCAAGCTAAAGCACAAGAGCGGAATTTATCCAATTCGTACTTTACTAGTCGTTGCAGGTTATCTCGTCATTCAAAAAAAAAATACGGATTATAATCCATAAATAAGTGTAGGAGATAGGACGGATATACATATATAATAATCATTCAATTTTGTAACAACCCTGGTGGGATTAATTGGAGGTAGGAAATCAGCATCGTCGGCGTCTCCACCACGGCCAATCCATGTCAGCAGGATCTGCTACCTCTGATTCATGCACCTCCCGACACTTCTCATGGTTGATGAAATCCTGCTTCCCCAACCCTCAGCACCCTCACCACCCATCCCCCCTCTGCCCCGCCGCCGACACCACCACCATTTCCTCCCTTCCCGACGACCTCCTCCTGGAATGCCTCTCCAGAGTGCCCCACTCCACCCTTCCTTCTCTCCCCTCCGTCTGCCGACGCTGGGCCTACCTCCTCAATTCCCCCGCTTTCCACCTCCTCCGCCTCCGTCACCACACCCTCTTCCAAACCCTCTTCGCCATTTCTATATCTAATTCCGCCCTCTTCGCCGCCGCCCTCCGCTTCGACGACCCCTCCTGGAAAGTCTCGTCTTTTGTTCCTTCAAAAGAGGACCACGGCGGCGCTTTCAGGAATGGTTCCGATTTTTCTCTCTTGTCGCATTCTAGATTGGTCTCGATCGGCCGGAAAATATACATCATCGCTCGGACGGCGATGCTGCGGTGCGACACCTGGACTGGGACACTCGTACCCAAGGCTGGGATGGCTTTTCCGAGGAAGAAATTCGCCGCCGCCGCGGTGGAGGGGAGGATACTCGTTGCCGGTGGTTGTGCAAGATCGTCCGCGGTGGAGGAGTACGACCCCGATGAAAATGTGTGGCGGGTGTTGTCGGAAGCGCCGAGGCGGAGATATGGCTGCTTGGGGGCCGCAGTCGATGGAGTGTTCTACATCATTGGTGGCCTCAAGATTGGGTCTGCGGCGGCGCGTGAGGCGGCGCACGTCTACGCCAGCTCGATGGATCTATACGACGTGCGGTCGGGGAGCTGGCTGAGGAGCCGGTGGGTCCCCGGCGGCGGCTGCGTGGTGGCGGCCTGCGCCGCCGACGGCGATGTGTACATCCTGGCTAGCCACGCGGTGGATCTGTCGTTCTGGAGGTTCAACGCGTCGATAAAGAGTTCCAATTTCGGCGAGTGGAGTAGGATAAGGAGCCCGCCGCTGCCGGCGCAGGTTAGACTGGACAGCACGGTGAGGTTCAGCTGCGTGGGGTTGGGGAGTAAGGTGGTTTTGGTGCAGGTGGTGGGTTGCATCGATGATTTGTTGCGGAGGAGCGGGCGGATGGAGATGGGGCTGAAGGAAGGGCTCGTATTGGCTTACGATTGCCGCGGCGGCGAGTGGAGTAGAGCGGCCGATATGCCGCAGCTAATCCGACGCGCCGCCTGCGTGTGCGTAGAGTGCTAGCCTGCATCACGGGTTGGTGTTTTGTAATTTTGCGTGAAGTTTAATCATTTTTTGACTTTTTGCACACTCCAGGCAGAGGTGTGAATTTCGCGTCTTTTAGGAGGGCAGTGTAGGTAAATTGAAATTTTCAGCATTGTGTAAAATTTATTCTTTTACATTAATCAGATGAAAAGAGAGAAATTAAAATTACAATGTAATATAAATAATTATTCAATGTAATATAAATAAGCAATGAATCCCACATTTTCTTTATCTTGCGCTGCATTTCCAAACACGTTCATGGCTTGGGACACAATACTCCAGACTTTACCATTACCATTAATGCTAATAGTTGTTTGTAAAGCAGATATTGGATGAGTATGGTTTTTAACAAATACAGCCACCTGCCACTCCCTGCCCTTTTTCCAAGTGATTTTCATTCTTGCCATACAACCGCATCTACCACTTGTCTTTGTGTAATCAGTTATTTTTTCTTTGGAACGATTCTCGTCTTTTTTTTCCTTCACAATTGCATAAGAAAAATTTCCCCTGGAGTAGCCCACAACCATCTAGGGATGGCAAAAGACGGAACCGTTGACCCGAGGGAATTCCGGACACCCCGCCCCATGTAGAATCGAACCGTTTAGACCGCCCGAGGCCCGCAATAAAATGCCTTAGAGGATTAACCCGCATCAATAGCTTTGACATGAATTTATTCAAACTTTCCAATGAGCTAATACACACATTTATTATTTCACATATATAGTGATATTAATATATACAAATATAATATACTAAATTAATACATCTAACATAATTACTTATAATATGGTAAAATATTTACTTTTCCTAAACTTCAATATACTATATTCGAAAAATTGTAATCACGACTCACGATATGTATTTCAAAATAAAATTAACATTTTCTATATCATAAAATAAGTATTTTTAAAATATATATGTTTAAAACGCAATTTTTTTATTTCTTTCTTTAATTGAAATGGATTATATTGTAAATACAATCATGTAAATAACAAATACAATTAAAAACTTTTTATAACAAGTGAAAATACATCTAACAAAAAATTAGCTTAGAAAATATAAATATTATTAATATTAACTTTCTAGATTTCGAGTATTTTATATTCAAAATTGTAATCATAACATGTATTTAAAATGAAATTAAAGTTTTTGTGTTACAAATAAGTATTAATGAACAATTACAAGTTCACAATCGAATTTTTTCATGACTAATGAACAATTGGAGTTTGAAATCATAACATATGCATAGGCAATTCATAAGTTCTAAGAATCATAAGATTTGAAAGTATGTCAAAAATTAAAGAAAGATGAATGAACAAAAGAACAAAATTTATATTTTTCATTAAGAAAATTATTGATACTGTGAAAAATTATCTTATCTTATTATTTATAACTTCATTATAAATTGATAAAAATTATAATATATGCACAAGCAATTGATAAGAATCATAAGCGATTGATAAGAATCATAATATATGAAAATATATTTGAAAAAGTTAAAGAAAGACGATGAATAAAAAAAATAAAATATATATTTGAAAAATGATTTTGTTATTTTCGCTTTTTATCGTTATTTTCATTTTATATATTTGATGTGTAATAGTACTTTAATAAGAATCATAACATATGAAAGTATATTTAAAAAATTAAAGAAATATGATGAATAAAAAGCTACAAAATATACTTTGAAAGATGATTTTGTTTTTGTGTTTTATTTTTATTTTTAACACGAAATATTAGTCATGATTACTACAATCATTATATTTGATTAAAGTTACTACATTTTTATTTATATTTTAAATTAAAATTAATAAAATATCGTTTAAAATTATATATATTTTATTTTGTCTAAATTTAACAAATAAATTGTTGGTCTAAATTGAGTTTGGTAAACATAATTTTAAATTTATTAATATCTAAAATATTTGGGGCCCGCAGCCAGGGCGGGTAGACCCCGTACGGCGGGGTGGTCTAAATTTTGGACCGTGGTCCACGGGACGGGTTCGGTCCAGTTAAGTGATGGTCCGGCCAAAAACCGACCCGCAAAATTAGAAAAGAAGAGATAAAGAAGTAATAGCGAGATGGGTTTCTAGCTTTTTTGTGGATGAGAGGACAAATTTCTGAAAATCTCGTGCGGGAAGAACATAAAATTCAAAATTTGTATCCCTGAAATTTTGAAACATATAATTCAAAACGCAGATGAGGGCTAACCACGGTAAAAGAAGGGAAATTGAAATAAATAAAAGAAAAAGAATGTTGAAGAAAAAAGGAAAGGATGTCTTTTAATTAATGACACGTGTGTAATATATTCACCTCCGGCATCAAACATACCCCACTTCTTCACTCACAACTAACAATCAGTGTTTTGAAAACCGAATCGGATATTGATCTGAAAAATTAAATTTTAGTGGTTTAACCTGTCGAACCGGTTAAAACTCTGGGTTGACCCGGTAATTTTCTCATAGAATACCATAAATTTATATAAATGTATTTACTTTGAAAAATATATTAAGATATATATTTGGTCTAGTAGATAAGGCTTTAGCCAAAATTGGTAAAGGTAAGTGGTTCGATGATTCCTTTGACAACACAATAAAATTTATTTTTTAAGTACATAAGAGATAAAATCTTGTCAAAATCGGGTCAACCGAACCGCTAAATTCCGGTTAACTCGGTTGACCCGTCTGGTCACACCGAGTCTGCCCGGAACGGGCCTCATATAGAACCGATCATAGGCAATCTTGTCAAAATCTGGTCAACTGAGCCGCTGAATCCCGATTAACTCGGTTGACCCGCCGGATCACACCGAATCTACCCGGAGAAACAGGCCTCAGATAGAACTGGCCACGGTACCAAATAATTATGTTTACTTTGTGAGTCATATACAAAATAATTATGTTTACCTTAACTTAATTTATGTAATTAAAATATAAATACATTTAATTTGCTTTTAATAATTTATTTACTTTTACAAGAGATGGACATTTTTACAAGCTCATCCTTCAAGAAACCTGAAAAGATTTTATTTAAAAGATTTTAAATATACAAATTATTAAATTTATAAAACGGATCAAAAATCAACATTTTGGAACATAATGGACCAAAATTAAAATAGGTATTAATATAACGGGTTAAAAATTAAAATTATCAACATCGATATACTTTTACATGTGAAAAGCGCGTGTAAACATTCGCTTAAACAGATTGAAATCGAAAATGTTAGGTCGATTTTGATAATTGAACTAAAATTAAATTGTTTTAAAAGATAACAAATCAAAATTGAACTACGCAAAATAATTGGGCAAAATTGAGAATTAGGACGCATATTCTGTCCCGATTCACAAGTCCGTGAGTCACCACAACTCACAAGCCCCTTCCTGATTACCGTCTTCCGCCCAGCAATCCCGAACCGCCGCCCCTCCGCCACCCTCTCCTGACCCCTCCGCCACGCCGTAAGCACTACGTCGCCCGCAGCCCTCGGCCCTCCCCCTCTGCGTTCTCGGCGCTGGCAAGTGTAAGTCCGAAATTACTCAAATTAGAATAGGGCGCCGACTACATCATCATCTTCTGCCCCCTTGCTGCCGTACACAAGGTGGATTTTCTTTCAGTATAACCCCAATTTGTGTTTCTTGACTTATTGAGGCAAATTGTCAATTTCTACGATTCAGTTTGTTATCTTGATATGAGTATATCTAGATAGGAAATTGAAGGAATATGGAGAACCAGATAAATCATGCGAATTAGGTCAAGATATTTTTGTAACATTGCTAAAAATGAAAACACTTTGGGGATATTTGTTTAGGATTAATATTGGAAGAACGCATAAAAGAATCAAGATTTATCATTGGTGAATGTAATTCTTTATTGGAATGGATGTTAATCAGCTCAATGAAGCCTTAGAATTAGAGCCTGATCAGATTCAGACACATTATTTTCGGTTTTTGTGGTATAATCGAATACCGAACTTGGTAAACCAAGGCGGTATTCGGCTAACCGAAAACTTAAGGGGTATCGGCTTTGGGATGCATTTTCTGACTTTTTCAGGATCGGTTATACTGATCCCAACCAATAAATAGGTTACTACCGATCCCGTTATTTCAGCGACAGCCTTCCCAAATGGACGTCGTAATTGGACATCTAATTTGGAAATAACTATCATATCTCTCATACTTTACCATTTTATCTCTCCTACTTTTTCTTACTTTATCATTTATCTCTCTTACTTTACCATCTTCTCTCTCTTATTTTATCATCTACTCTCACTCATCTTCTATCTCCTACTTTATCATCTATCCATATCTCATTCTTAATCATCTACTTTTTTAATTTTCGTGCCCAAGTGAAGTGTGCCGGAAATAGCGAGACGGAGGTAGTACTATCTAAAAAAATAAACTTAGATGCCCCCAATATTTTTGGGCCCCGGGGCAGTCGCCCATGCTTGCCTGCCCTCAGGGCCGGGCCTGTTTAGGTCCTGGGACTTCTCACATTTGTATACTCGCTGTGTGTAGGAGAGGAGATATGTTGGATTTCCAAGTTGTTGTGTTAGCTGGCGGGTTTTCCAAAACCCTAGTGCCCCTTGTTTCCAAGGTACTTTTTCCCCTTTACCATCCAATTTTTGTTGGTTTAAAATGAAGTTCTGTTTTGAGTGGCGAAAATGTGAACTTTGGGGATATGTGCAGGAGGTGCCGAAAGCTCTTCTACCGGTGGCTAACCGACCAGTTATTTCGTATGTTCTGGAACTGCTTGAGAACAACGACCTAAAAAATGCTATTGTTGTAAGCATCTGTTTTTTATGCTTTACTGGTGTTGGACATAAGGATATTGTGGATGATAATTTTTGCTGTTTAGGTTGTTGAAGGGGAAAGTGCAGCTCTTTTGATCAGCTCCTGGATTTCTAGCAATTTTGTTGATCGCTTGCATGTTGAGGTGAATTCTTAATCACCTAACTTTATATTAAAATGCTTCTTATGTGAATTGTCTTTAATTAATACTCCCTCCGTCCCATTAAAGTTGGCTTGTTTCCCTTTTTTGGTTGTCCCATTAAGGTTGGCTTGTTTCCTTCCCAACTTAAAATAACAAGCTATATAATCTAATTGGTCCCACTAGCTTCACACTACTTTATACACAACAAACAATTTTCTTAACATCTGTAACCAAAAGAAACGAGCTATCTTTATTGGGACAGAGGGTATTATTCTATTCATTTGTAAACAGTAACTTGCCACCTTGTGAAACTGAAATTAATCTATTGAAATTAAATCGATAATGAATAGGGAGACATAAAAATACAACATTGTGGTACTAAAAACCAAGATAAAGAGGCCATTGAAGTAGAAACTAGTTTTTTTATGTTTTATCCTTCAATTTCATGTGAGAAAAAAATACTGTTGAGTTAGGAAGGGGATGCTGCTACCTGCTGTTATTCTCTTAGTGGAGTTTTATGCAACTATTGAAAGGTGGTAGTAGCTGCTTCCAAAGGTTGACATTAATGGTAGTGTTACGGTTTATCTCATGAGTGAGCTCATAATGTGTGTGGAGTCATGATATCCTATTTTTCCTGATGCTTAACTGATATCTTTATATGCAACTGCTGCAGGTAACTGCAGTTCCGGAGGATGTTGGTACAGCTGGTGCCCTTCGTGCTATTGATCACCTACTTACTGCGAACGATATCTTGGTTTGAGTTCTCTTACAAGACTTCTGAGTATCTAAACAATGTTCTGCAGCAACCTTAACTTGTATTGTTATGAAGGTTGTGAGTGGTGATTTGATAAGTGAGATACCGCCTGGGACAGTGGCAGCCACACATAGACGTCATGATGCTGCAGTTACTGCAATGCTTTGTCCAGTACCTGTTAGTGGACTGTTAGATTCCGGCTCATCAGGTTCCAAGGACAAAAAATCCAAGAAAACTAGCCGCTATAACATTGTAAGCCTTGATCCGACTAAGCAATTTCTATTGCATATAGCAGCTGGTAAGATGTTGACAATTGAGGTTTTCCTCGGATGTGTATTTTCTGTTTTGCTGTCACTGGACATTTGTGCTACTTTTTAGGAGCTGAAGTTGATAAAGATATTCGAGCTCAAAAAAGCATTCTTCGAGCTGTTGGTATGGTAAGTTATTTTGCATGCATAAATGGCACAGCATAATGCTTGACCGCTGTTGCAGAAGACCTACTAGCTTCTAGTTTTCTCTTGCTAATATTTTATCCTAACTTTTCTCTCATCTGATCCTCTTTGCTCATGCAGATGGAAATTCGTTCTGATCTAATGGATGCTCACACGTATGCATTCAAGAGGTTAGAAATTTTGCTTTATGGTTCTAATCTAGGTGATTATTGCTTCTTCGTGTAGATCATTCCTACAGTTTCACTTTCCTTGGATATCCATCCAGATCTGTTCTGCAAGATGTTCTAAATCAGAAAGAAACATTTCAAAGTCTGAGGCGTGATGTATTGCCTTATCTTGTTAGGAGTCAGCTGGTAAGTTTTTCAACCATGATATGATTGCGTATTGCCAAGTCAAAAGTTTATTCCGACATCTGAGTAATGTGTTTTCATTCACATCAGAGATCTGAATTATTATCAAACGGAGTTCAGTCATATGAAAATAGCAACGGACAAGATGCTGCTCCCCAGAACAGTAAAATTGTGTTATCTCAACTTCTGGCTAATTCATCTACACCAAATTTTCATGAAATCTATGCGCTGGGTTTGGCTGGATCTGCTTCTCCCACGAGGAAAATCCACAAGTGTTGTGTTTATGTTGCAAGTAAGAGCAAGTATTGTGCGCGAGTAAATTCCATTCAAGCTTTCAGTGACATAAACCGAGATGTAAGTTTTCATGGTTGAAGTTCTTGCTTAACAGTAAGCTTTTATCCCCCCGTGAAAGTTAATTGTTCATTAAATTCTGCTTTTTAATTATCTCCACAGGTGGCTGGAGATGCAAGTCATCTATCTGGCTATACTTTCTCGTCCCACAATAACATAATTCACCCATCAGCTGTACTTGGCTCAAAGACCACAGTGAGTTACAGGATCACGAATCATTATTAATATCGGCAGATGATGGAAGATAAATGTTGTCAGATTCTGTTTACTGCCAATTTTGTGTGTCCTAACTATGAAGATAATTTTTGTTTAGGTGGGTCCACAATGCATGCTGGGTGAAGGTTCACAAATTGGTGACAAATGCAGTGTGAAGAAATCCGTAATTGGCCGCCATTGTCGAATAGGCTCAAATGTTAAGGTATCCGACTTGCTTTTGTTAAATTTGCTAAACAAAATCCCAATCATGTGAACTTATCTTTTGTCGCAGATTGTGAATTCTGTTGTTATGAACCATGTCTCCATTGCGGATGGTTGCTCGATTCAAGGCTCTGTTATTTGTGGCGACGTTCAGCTCCAAGAGCGTGCCGTTTTGAAGGATTGCCAGGTAAAAGTGTCTATGGCCGTCCATTGTTTTTTTCTTCTTCCTAAAGAGCTCGTCTGGTTTGCATCTGGCTTCGTCGTGTCATTCCATATATTACGTCGTTTTAATGCCCAGGTAGGAGCAGGTTTCGTAGTGACTGCAGGGAGTGAATACAAAGGGGAAGCCTTGGCAAAGAAAGAAAAACTTTAGTGAATAGTTTCAGCATCACAGGCTGTTACACCTCCCCTTTTTTCTTATTCCAGAATAGAGGGTAAGTCGTTGAGGCCAGTTTTGAGACAATCCGGATCTTCTGGCCCAATTTGTGAGGAACACTACATGACCCACCAATCAGGTGGTGTCACGTGTGTTTTTAAAGTTAAACAAACACTATAATATTAACTACATAGCCCACCAATACACACGTGGCACCGTGTGATTGGTGGGCCACTGAGTGGTTCTTGCAAAATTGGGCCAGAAGAACCCCGACGGTTTTGAGACATTTAGTTTCGACGTTTATTATCGAACAGTTGTATCAATTACAAGTTTCTAATGTGTTTCTTGTTACAATCAGCATTTTTGTCTACTACTATAAGCTTAAATACTCACTTATTTATCCCTTTCAGATTTATTGACTTCCAAGTAATTTGAGACCAACCCTCGGTCTCGTTTCACTTGTCCACTTTCTTTTCGGAGCAGTTATTTAAATTTTATATATTCATTTTCTTATTTAAAAACTAAATAATATGAAAAAGTTGGGAATTTGGAAAGACAGCATTGCTAAGTCTTAAGCAGATAATCATCAATCACTTTTCCTTCTCCGCGTTAAGATAACTTCATTGGACAGCGACTTCCGATTCTTCAGTCGCTATAAATACCTCTGCAGCCTCGATACCTCTTCAAGTTATCTTCACTTTCACAGCAAAACACACACACACAGTACGATCAATTTTTGCCTTTAGTGCGAGAATGGCAGCAACCGGAGCGATTCGCGAGAGCGAAGGATCAGCCAACAGCCTTGATATCGACGCTCTTGCTCGTTTCGCCGTCGATCATCACAACAGCAAACAGGTGTGTTCTTTCACGTCTTTTTTCTTTCTTTTTTTTTCCCCAGTTTCTCGGAGTGATCTTAAGTGTAACTCTATTTCCGTTTTTATGTTGTTTATCTGTAATCTACTACCAATATCTAATATCTCGCTCTCTTTTGCCTATTTTTCTGAAATTTTTTGTGCATCTAGGGTTTAGATTCACAATTTGTCAGATCTGAATTTGTGACAGATACGATTTTGCCTTGTTGCAATATAAACATTTTGTAGAATCTCGGATTTGTGTGCTTGATTTGTGCATGCATATGTTTGTTAAAATCCAAATTCGAGTGTTCATAACCTGATTGTGTTTTCAGAACGCACTGTTGGAGTTCAAAAAGGTGTCGAATGTGAAGGAGCAAGTAGTTGCCGGCACCATGTACTACATAACGCTGGAGGCGGCCGAGGGTGGCAGCAGCAAAGTCTACGAGGCCAAGGTGTGGGTGAAGCCCTGGATGAACTTCAAGCAAGTTGAGGATTTCAAGCACGTCGGCGATGCTTGATTTTGCTGCTGCTACTACTACTTCCTATAATAATGATATTGGAGTTTGAGGCAGACAACTGATTCTAAATTTGGGGACTGGTTCAACTGTTTGGTCAGTTTCACTTTCTTGGATCATTTCTTGTAGCCTCAACCTCAATAATGTTGTGACTTTGTTCGGATTAACTATCAACTCTGCCCTCAATCTGCAGTTAGTTCTGCAAATTTGTTTTCTTTCGACTTCAATTTTATGGAATGACTTAGATCGTAACTATGAAACGGTTTCACTTGTTGAAAACATCGAGAATCACATCTCTAACAAATTGGATAAATGAGTTTAAATTAGCAAAACGTTCTCGAGGATCCAGTTCTTTCTAATTCTCTTGAACTTGATACATTTCTTTTTTATATTGTAGAAAATAATTTATTATAATTTGTGTAATTGTAATTGAAATACTAATCTCCAAATTTGATTTCGGTTTTAATTTTCGGCATTGTGAAAATGTAACAAAAATGAGCATGTTTAGGCTCGGCAAGTTTGTTGGCTGGGAGGTTTGTCGGAGAAGGTCAAAAGGCTTAAGGAGACGAAGCATAAGTGAATAATGGCTCGTTAAAAATAAAAAATAAAATCTATGTATTAGGATGAGGAAATAATATATTTTGAATGATCTCAAACTCTTATAGATACATGAATCAATCTGTGTATAGTTTTTTTTACTAGAAGTGGTCTGAGTCTGTATAGGTAGATTCATGTAGTTCTGGTTAGTTTTATTCCGCGCGAGTTTACGCTTTCAGAGTTTAGTCAGGTTAGATTGGATTTAGCCTGTGGGCACAAGCTTCAGTTCAAGTATATGTGACCAATTCTAATCTGCAGATTGATGAGGCACATAATTCAAAGACGACGGTCAATAGAAACATCTAACTAGCAAATCAGAATTAATCAACCACACAGCGCCACATAAGCCTTTGTCTCCAAAGACATCTACAGTACCTTGTTGAGATGTGGAAAGCAACGCATCCAATGGCATTTAATGCTCAATAGCGTTGTGAAGCTATGAACCAATGAGAAGATGATCTTGGTCTAACGGATCTCTTCCACCTCCCCTATAAATATAGAAGGCCTCTCATTCGAGAGGTTATGAAATTTCAAACGCGTCTTTGTTAGATTTGTATACTATTACAAATCTAACAAAGATGTAAATCATGTTAGTTAATCGCATGCATGTTAACTTATTTTTCTTATTTGAAGATTAAACTATAGGGTGTAAGTGGTTTCCCTACGAACTGTGCAATTGACGGAACCGAATTGTAAAACATGGTTCAGTTTGATTATTATTATTTTTTTCAGGAACCATTTATAATCATTTCAATTCTCGATTCCAAAGTTTTAGGAGCGATTCTAACAGAACCGAACATATACCATATTTGTTTTTTAATTTTTTTTCCTTTCTTATATCAGAATATTTGAGGATTGATATCTTATGATAAGATTTGAGTCAAGATTAACATTAATTTACACAATGGAAGAGAATCGAGTAGCATACCTATAACTATGGGTTTTCATGCACGAATAAATTACCATCTCATACACTAACGCAAAAACACTAACATTTTTTAGTTTAATCTCCGGCCGAGTTCTTTGTTTATGATTTAAAAAAACAGATAAACCGATTCGAATCAAACCAAACCATTTATGAGTAGTTCGATTTGATTCTGACACTTAAATTTATTACGAACCGAACCAAACTAAATCGAACCACTTTTATGTATTTATTCAATTCTTAAAATATATGGGACCGAACCAACCCAATTAAAAGTTGTCAATTTAAATGCCAGAGGCTTCTATGGTACTATCGCACGTACGTAGTTAGCAACTTAGGGGGTGTTTGGATTTTAGAGTAGCTGAAGCTTATTGATAAGTGCTTAAAACTGCAAAAAACAGCTTATTTGAAAATCAGTTAGTGTTTGGAAATAAGTGCTGAAAGCTGCTGAAAGTGGGGAAAATAGTATTTGAGAATACTGCTGATAGAAGTAGTTTATTGTTACTTTTTAAAAGAAATGTATGTTTTGCCTTAGTATTACTAATTATTATTTATAATAAATAATAATATTCAGAAATAATTGTTATTCAATATTATTTTTTGCTTACAATTTCAATCTAATACTACAAAATACTAAATTAATCTAAATATTATATATATTATAAAATTGTATCATAATAAATATAGCATACAATTATATGTTAAATACTATTTATTTGTATAAATTCATCATACAAACAAAATACATAAAAATTCCTCCATAAATTTTTATGAAGAATTGAGAGAGAGAAGAGAAGAGACGCGACGGATGTGATAAAAATGTATTCTCACAAAGTATTAGGGATAGTTCTAGAATTAGATAAAATTATTAAGGGTAGTTTGGTCCGAAAAAAACATAAGCTATAAGCTGAAGGCCAGAAGTTGGGATGGAGCAGCTTCAGCTGACTCTCTATTTTCGACCCAAGTTTAGAGAATCTCAACTTTAAGTTGGAAGTCCAAAAAAACCCCACACCAACTTAAAGCTGAAGAACTTACAAAAAGCTCTTCCAAACACCCACTTAATCAATGCGGTTTAATTAATTTACTATGTTCGAAAGCTACTTCCTTCGTTCTACTGTTAGTAATTAAAAAAATTCAATACGAAAATTAAAAAAATTGTATTTATATGTAAAGTGGTGTTAAAAGTAGTTGAAACCATTAAATTTATTAGGATCATTTTAAATATGAATTATTTTTAATGAGATGTCTTATACGAGTCATTATAATAAGACAAAACTAATAATAAATGAATAAATTTACTCATTAGGAACTTAAAAATTAATATAGTCATAAAAAAGATGGCTTAATTATCTGTAAAAATGTAAAATATTAATTTGCATCAAAAATCGTTTTGCTAATATTTGCTTGATTTATAGTGACGTCGGCAAATTCACTCTGGTGTGTGGCCCCTTCCAAGCTATTTCAGCTTCTACACAACATAATCAACAAACAATATTAATGGTGTGTAATCCCCCTAGATAACATAGCGGTTAAGATCGATAGTATATAACAGGAAGATTATGGGTTCAATCATGACCTATATGTGCGACTGTCACTTATGATCAGGGGCGGATCCAACCCAATAAAATACATTGGGCTGGGCATGGATCGAAAGAAATACCTTGGGCTCAACTAATTTTTTTAACCTATATTCTTAAAAAAAATCTAAAATTACTATTGGTTAAAAAGGAACTCTTTTTACCACACCTTATCACCTTATAGGTGGGTCCGCCCTTACCTATAGTTAGCCTAAAGTGATTAAACTCTCCTATTTTGTTTGCAGACTATTGAGTTTACTTAAATGCGCACGCGGCTGCGGATTACTCTCGTGATCAAAAAATATTAATGGTTGGTAAACAAGGACTGTATTTATTATTACAGACACGCATTCAGTGTGATTTATTCTTTAAAAAAAAAAAACCCAAACCTAATCCCGGGTTAATTCAGTTTCATTTTTCAGCCTCGCATTACTATCTCTCTCCTCTCTCCTCTCTCCGGACATATTTATATCATTTCCGCAACCGTATTTTCTCTCTCTACATTTTTCTCTGTCTCCCTCTGAGACCAAATCCGATTCTCCATATTTGAGCGACAAAGATTTGAATTGACAGGCTCCGCTGTCTTAATCGATCGATCCAGTTAGAGGTGAGGCGTTGCTACGGCGTTGTGTCTTTCGTGATCGATACTGGTGGCTAGGGTTGGAAGAGGCGTAGCATTTCCTCTCCTTTTTCTATATTTCTTAAAATCTTTAATGTGAATATCCTTTAGAGCAAGGGCTCTGCGTTGGATAAATTAGTCGCTGATGTTCCATTTTGTTGATTCATCTGGGGCGTGAATTGGTAGCTTGATAGGTTTCTTTTTCCTGGTAATTTGATACGGTGGATTTCTAGATTGATTGATCTGCATGTGGCATAGGAAGTGGATGCTGTTGGCATTTGCATTTCTAATTTTCGGTCTTGTGGGTGAATTAATACAAGATGAATCATTTATATTCATCCGTAATTGTTATTTGTTGGTTTGGGTGTGATGCCTTTTCTCTCCTTCTAGAGTTGTTATTGGTGGTCAATTTGAACCGGATGTTTGTCTATTGTTGTTTCTTGAAGATTAGATTGCCAGATTGAATGAACAATTTGTTGCTATGGTTTGCTGTTACCTTAAATTTGGTCTCAGCAATGTAATAGATTTGTGCCTGTTTAGGTACGAATTCATTATCAGAAAATCTTGATGCTTTGTGGTTGACCTAAGATGGAAACTGGTTTAATTTGTCCATTATTTTGAACTTTGGGTCTTAGCATGTTGAATTAACTTGTGTTTTTCTTTGAACAAAGATGGAAAGGGATAAGTGAAATGTGGATGTCAAGGGCGAAAATGTGTGGTTTGATGATTTTAAGTATGTAGCCGAACTGGATAGAAATGTGGCATTAAAATGATTGAGCATTAAAGTTTTTTGGCAACCGTAAATCATAAATGTTGAATTACGATGACTTATGTGTGTTTCGTAAGACATTACATGTCCGGTTTATGGCTCAAGATAAAGCTACAATATAAAGGGATGATTTTGTGTATTGTTTTAGTCTACGGTAAAAATATCTTAAATCCATGGGTTTATTAGATGGCAAGAAAGATTGTGTGATTCTTGGTTCTTAGTAGTAAATTACGGAAACTAGAGAGACCTACCAGCACAATCTGATGCGGAATGGACAAGCATGATATCATTAGCTTGGTTATAGTATCTTAAATTCAGGGGTTTATTAGATGGCAAGAAAGATTGTGGGATTCTTGGTGCTTAATAGTAAATTATGGAATTCTGATCCAGAGTGGACAAGCATGATATCATTAGCTTGGGATATCTTTCTGGTGAATGTTATGTGTAAATGGCATTTAGAAAAATATGCTAGTGATGAGATTCCATGAATAACTTTGTAAACTCATATGTTCTTTTATGTGATAGTGGGATTGATCCTATTTTACAGGCCATGGATTTTGCATGTTCAATGCACTTACTTGCTTTTGACATTGTTTCCTAGTTCTGTATGTTTTTGCTGTTACTCTACCTGTTCCAGACTTCCGGTTGCACTTTTTAACGATCACATTTTCCATTTTCCATTTTGCAGTACATTTTTTGTTCTTTGATCTGTATTCAACTTTGGTTGGTTTTAATGGAGTTCTTGTCCTTGACTGTCACAGCTATTATAAATTGAAGTCGAGCCATGTCTCCTGCATCGAGATCTAAGTCCAAAGACAAAAAGGCTGGCAAAGAACCTCCAACGGGTTCTTCAAAGCTTTCAGGACATGTCAACAGTAGTGGTTATAATCCTATTTCGGGAACATTCCATACATTTGAGACTCCACCGGTGCCTTCTGCCAGTCCACTCCATGTTAATGGTCGTTTCCTTAACATAGACGATACGGATGATCTGAGCGGGAATACATTTGGGACTGGTATCGAATATGACTCTGTGTCCAATAACGGCAGCTGGTCTGGTGAATCTGAAGATCATAAAGAAAAGCCGTCTCAGCCCACTTCACGTCAGGAATCAGTACCTGGAGCTGACAATGACAAGAGAGAGAAAATACGCCAGAAAAATGAGAGGAAACATCAGCGGCAAAAGGAAAGGCGAGCTCAAGAACTGCATGAGCGATGCAGTGGCTATCTCATGTCGAGGAAGCTAGAAGGACTTGCTCTACAGCTTGTTTCGATGGGTTTCTCTCAAGAACGGGCTATAATGGCTCTCATACTAAATGAAGGTAGATTAGAAGAATCAGTAGCATGGCTCTTTGAAGGAGGTGAAGAAGACAAGCGAATGGAACAAAATCTTGATGGCGGGGGAAATTTGAAAATTGACATATCGGAAGAGCTTGCACGAATTACTGACATGGAAACAAGGTATAAGGCTTCAAAGCAGGAGGTTGAAAGAGCTGTTGTTGCCTTTGAGGGTGACCTTGAGAAGGCTGAAGAAATGGTGAAGGCACAGAAACAAGAGCCTCCTGCTGTGTCTCCCACGCCCGAAGAAACTGGTGATCCTCCAACTACAGGCAATGGCAAGCTACCTACTGCTCTGAATCACAATGCAATACGTCTACAAACAAAACTGGCTTCATCTCCTTTGGTACAACAGAAAAGGGATGACAAAGATTTCAATTATAACAAAGTTGCAGTGACAGTAGGGCTTCCTGTGGATCCTGGGACGAAAAGCATGCAGACACTGAAGAAAAATCCACCTAAAATGGAGTGGGCCAAGCCACAGCAGATACCAGTCCCTGCAAATCGTTCCGTCTCTTGTTCATCGCCATCTCCTTTGCAGGCATCGTCACCTCCAACGAGGATAGAAGCGCGTTATCTCGCTGTAGGAAATGAGTTGAAGAATCTGCAGCTTGGGTCAGTGAGAGAACCTGTCACTATGATGCAGCGGCCCCAATCCGTCAACTCAAAGCAGGCCCCTACCTCTAGCGTTAGCTCTTCGCCCCCTGGCACGGCTATGGGCTGGTATCCTAAAAATCTTGAAATGGGGAAACCCAATGGGTTCCTACCACCTGTTGCAGTCTCTAGAAGCATTAGCCCCGGATCAAATCTTTTCTACAACCAACAGCATTACCAGCCCCAGCAGGCGAACAGCAGCTCAATTGATTCCCAGAGGGGAAATGGCTTGTGGAGCAGAGGAGGTGCATCACCAACACTTTCTGCTGCTTCATCCCTTGGCCTTTTCTCAGGGCTTGGATCGTCCGGCTCTTCATCTCCGGTGGACTGGAGCACGGGAAGCTCGATGTTACAACTTGACTACACCAACATAGACTGGAGTCTGGATCTGGGTTCGTCGCGTTCCCCCAATGGCAATGGACGTACATATGATTCGTTTGGTTATGGTATGGGCGTAAAGTCTGCTATCAGACCAGTTGTATCGAATGGGAACGGTGCATCGGTGCAGGAGGGTTTGGAAGCAAACTCTGCGGGTTGGAGTTCGCCATTCGAAGAGAAGGACCTTTTCAGCGTGCCCAGGCAATTTGTTTCTTCCCCTTCACTGTAAAGATGAAAGGGCAGGGGATGAAAGAATAAAAAGGATGAAAAACAAAGGCAAGTGGTGTTGGTGGTGTTGTTTGATGTTGTGAATTGCCAATCTTTATATTACACCATATATCCATTCCTTTAATTTCTTCTCACCCCAGTTTTGTTCATTTCAACAATGTGCCATGAATGACAAAAAGGTTAAGAAAATTACTAAAAATGTACAGTTAAACCTCGATAAAATAATAATCTCGTTAAGATAATAATTTCTTCGGTCCCGATCTGGGTTAATGCACTAAAATAATGTTCGATAAAGTAATAATTTTGTTAAATGAATATTTTTTTTCGGTCTCAAGGTTATTATTTTATCGAGGTTTAACTGTAAGAATTATACTACTACATTATATGGAGATATTAAAACGAAGTAAAACTCAGAAGGTCCCACGTGATCAACAAAGCATCAACAAAACCCAGATATTACCAATCAAGATCAAGAAAATTGCTGACAGAATGATGGTATCTTCCTTTTCAGCGTCGTCTCTTTCTCTAGCCCACACTCCTAAATCTTCATTCGTTCGCATTAGCCAATTCAAGAACCCAGCTTTCTTGAAACTTAATGCAACAACTACTCTCACCCATCACCCATGTGTTAGTTGGTTCTTCCTCGACTGCATCAGCGAAATGTTCCTCCCAGAAAGAAAAACAGCAGTTGGTTCAAGAAGATGATGAGGAAGCCTAAGCAAGAGAATACTCCCATAGACTTATTTGGAGTATTCATATTTTGTCTTTTGATATTCCCAGGAAGCCTAAGCAGCTCAATTTTCCTTGTTGCCGGCACCACAGTATGTTTCTTCAACTCTCTTGAAGGCCAACTTTTGTTTGTTGCAACAAAGTTTTCATTCTCTTCTACTAAGTTTATCCATTTCCTTTTCTTCTTGAACTGGAGATATTACTGCTTCAATTCTCACTTTCTCTTTAACTTGAAAGAATCCTGATATGGGGTGGAGCTTCATTATTCTTCATGAATATTTTTCTTAAACTGCAGTCGAGAGTGAAGTCTTTAAGCATGAGACAAATTTATGTGACTACTAGAAGTTCTTTGGAATGCTTTTTTAGTAATCAACTCATGCTGTTATTGAAGTTCAAATTCTTGCTACATTGATCTGGTAAATTATGGCCATCAACCATTGAAGGCCAAATTGTAGAGTTAATTCAATCGGTCTTGTCGTGTCTGGTATGTTTATATATCTCATTCTCCACCTTTTCAAGTTTCAGTTGTTTTAAGGCGTGTATGTTTTCCTGTAATTCCAGTGCGTGTTTCTTCCCTGTCATGAAGCTGGTCCTACATTTTCATCCACTATGCTCGCCTATGTTCAGAGATTTTGACGAATTCTATGGACCACATTCCCTTTTCTTTCTTTTTACTTCTTTCTGTGATGAGTATCAAATATATCTCACCATTAACTACGAATATTTAGTGTGTTAATATTCAGTTCATTCCTTGCATGTTACCATGAGCATATGATAGCCTTGACGATAACATGTTTCATTTGATTTATACGTTCTCGGTGCCCGTCGTCAATACATAATGATCACTAGAGACTGAGTTCCTCCTGAATCAAAAGTCAGGTGATAAAAGACTAATGAATGATTGAATAGGATACATATTTGCCAATCCATCTACTTCTTCTAATATGTTGCTCTGCTGGACTGCCATTGTTGCTGGCTCTGCTATTCCACTTACCTTGTTTCTAATCTGGAACGCGGTGATTCTTGGGACCATTACGACCCCTGAAACGGGATCAAATACATTCGTGGACCCAGTACAACTACTGCGATCGACAAATGGTGTTGTTGGGGTTAGTGTTGCTTGGATTAGCTCAACCTTACGATGCTTTCTCTAACGACGCACCATCTCTTGCAATGTGTTTCGACCTCCTACATAGGATTTGTTCTAGGCCTCTCCGACTTCCTCGCAGGCTGTAAGTGAGTGTGTTGTTCAAATGGATCCATTTTCTTTTCTGTAATTGTAAATATCATTGATTGTGCAGTGCTGAAACTCCCTGCTGGTCAGAACAGGCCTCTACCTTACATCCCTACTCTCCTTCCTCCACTCATATTATCTTTGCTGGATCCAGAGGTGTTTTTCAAAGCACTGGAATCTGCAGAGAAGATTCCCTTTTGGTTCCTGGAGGGAAACTTACCCTCTCACTTGTAATTGCAGGATCAGGCCTCGTTATTCTTTCCCAAATCATTCAGACATAAATATTCTATATCACAAACATGACTCAGAAATCTCAAGTCAAGGCCATGCTAACAAATGCATTCAGTATGTTTTGCTTACATGACTTACAAGAACTCGAACCCGCAGGAAGAAGAAATATCCCTAGTAGAAGCATTGCTACATATATAGGACAGGAAACAGCAAAAGAAGTTGAGGCATGATGCTAATTACCATCTAATCAAGAGCCATAGCTTCAGCATCCTCCAACCCACTCCTGGGCTCATCAATGGCCGTTCTCATTTCCTCCATTAAACTCCTTTCTTCTTCCTCAATGGTGTTCTGTAATTCATCCACCTGTAATCAAACGTTGCAAAGGTCATTAAGTGAAATACAAAAGCTCCAAGATTTACACACTTGTCACTTCAACCCCTTAAATCTACAAACCAAACAAGAGATGAGAAACACTTCGAATCTAAGAGCTTTTTCCACAGCAGACACGCAGTGCCAAAAACAAATTCCTATGACAAATTCTATTTTCAGGGGCCCCATAACTTCAAGGTAATGCAATGGTTTTAGCAGATGAAATTGCAAAACTGGATTCAAGTTAAGAGTTTTTTCCATCTTCTCAAGTAGGAGAAGTTCAATCCGCTGTTGCTTATGGCTTTATGGAATACGTGACGGCTTCAGCAGTAAGGTAGTAGATTCCATTTGCTAAATTAATCAGTCACACAACTGAAGTTCATACTTTTTGGAAGACAATAAACAAAAGTCATGCAAATAACGATAGTATGTACCACATGCAACAGGAGCGAAAATTGCTTTTTGCGGAGTTCTAGTGTCCTTGAGCTAGCAGTGTTTTCTAATTCCAGAGATGCAATTTCCTGTTCAAGCTCTGTTATGATTTTCTGTGTTTCTGATCTTGGCGGCTGCATAGCAATTAACTTCCTAATAGCTTCACACTCCTCTTTGTGTTTCCTCTCAATCTTGCTCTCCTCCAGCTGTTTCTTCAAATCTTCTATATCATCCTGTGCCAGTATGATCTGTCGATTTATCTCATCTTTTAACTCGTTAAAGTTCTCCTTCTCTCTAACATTTGCATCGATAATTGCTTTACTTTTCAGCAGTGGAATCTCAAAAGTGTTCAGCTCCTGCAAGAAAGATTTGGCAAGTCTTTCACACTCACCATAGTTATCAGTGTCTTTTTCCACCTCCACTGCAAATGTTGTAAACTTTTTCTGAAGTTTCTTCAACGGCGGTTCACCTCTCGTTGTAGTTGTGCGGGTCAGAAGTCTATGCTTGATTATAATGTCATCCTCCACTGGGCCAAAAGCATAGTGCGCACCCACAGTCTCTCCCCTGCCAGCAGCTCTCTTCCCTCTCAACATTTAGACTGACAGTTTGCTCTGCAAGCAAAAGAAAATGTATACAATTCAAGATGATCAAACAACAACTACAAGATAACATATCACCAAAACCAACTAAACTACTATAGAAAATCTAAATACACTGATTCATCAAGGAAAACGGGTGAGCATCCCTGAGGGCGAGCGAGCATGGGAGACTCCCCCGGGCTCCAAAAATATTGGGGGCCTCTAATTTTATTTTTTTTGGATAGTAAGGTTCGGGATCAGTATAACCGATACCGGTTATTGGTTAACCCATCCCAAAAAAGTCAGAAAACGCATCCCAAAGCCGATACCCCTCCGGTTTTGGAAAAGCCGAATACCGCCTCGGTTGATCGAGCTCGTTATTCGGTTATACCACAAAAACCGAAAATGATGTGTCTGAATCTGATCAGACTCTAATTCTAAGGCTTCATTGAGCTGATTAACACCCATTCCAATAAAGAATTACTTTCATCAATGATAAATCTTGATTCTTTTATGCGTTCTTCACGCATTAATTCTAAATAAATATCCAGTCAAGGTTTTAAAAAAAAGGGTAGGTTCGAGGGTTTTCATGGTTTCAGGGGGAGGAAAAAAAGGAAGGTAAAATGAGGGTAAATTTAATTTTTCCCCATAATAAATATATAATAACACATAAGTCAAAAATACTTCAAATTCAAAAACATGAGATTCAATATTTTCAATAGATTTAATTTAAGGAAAAAAAGGAAAATTGGGAAAATGTTTTTGGAAGAGGGAAAAATGAATTTACTAGCTCATATCTAACCTCTTCGTTTTATTAAGTTAAATAATTAATTATATCCAAATTATCTAATAAAACTTGGGAACTAATACATGAAGAAATGTCTAATTTAATATAACTTTTCGTTTGAAGCAAGATTAATTTGGGGAGGAGAGAGTTTCGAGGTAGGGGGAGGAAGGGGGGGGGGCAAATTTGGTTTTTATCAATTTTGATTTTAATAAAATATTTTGGAGTGGGGATTGAAAATCTAATTAATGTAATTAGGGTTTAAGCCAATTATATTGATTTCATAAGAAAAAGAGATAAAAAAAAAAAGGGAGTCAATGAAAAAATATCTCAAAGGGCGGGGGGGGGGGGGGGGGGGGGGGGGGGGCCAAAGAAGCGCCCAGAAAAAGAGAAAGGTGGGGGGGACGCCCCAAGGCGTTGGGGGGATGGCGGGCCTCGAGGCGGGCTTCAATTGGGTTTTTTAAAACCTTGTATCCAGTGTTTTCTTTTTTAGCAATTTTACAAAAATATCTTGACCGAATTCGCACGATTTCTCCGGTTCTCCCTATTCCTTCAATTTCCTATCTAGATATACTCATATAAGATAACAAAATGAATAGTAGAAATTGACAATTTGCCACAATAAATCAAGAAACAAAAATTGGGATTATACAGAAAGAAAATCCACCTTCTGTACAGCAGCAAGGGGGGAGAAGATGATGATGTAGTCGGCGCCCTATTCTAATTTGAGTAATTTCGGACTTACACTTTCCGGCGCCGAGAAGGCAGAGGGGGAGGGCCGAGCGGATGCGGGCGACTTAGTGCTTACGGCGTGGCGGAGGGGCGGCGGTTCGGAATTGCTGGGCGGAAGACGGTAATCGGGAAGGGGGCGGCTGCGGGCGGTTTGTGAGTTGTGAGTTGTGGTGACCTACTTGTGAATCGGGAAGAATATGTGCCCTAAATTAATTTTGCGGGAAATTCTCAATTTTGCCCAATTATTTTGCTTATTCTAATTTTGGTTTGTTATCTTTCGAAACAACCAAACATTTAGGCCCATATTTACCGCGCTTTTCACATGTGAAAATAGATGTGGATAATTTTTATTTTTTGCCCGTTATTTTGATATTAATTTTAATTTTTATTATTATATTGTAAAGTGTCAATTTTGATCTGTTTTGTAAAATTAATAATTTATATATTTAAAATATTTTAATTAAGATATTTGAGGTTTATATGAAGAATTAGCTTGTAAACGTGTCCATCTCTTGTAAAAATATACTCCCTTCATTTCATAGATGTTGTCTCATAACTTTTCGGCACGAAATTTAATGAGAGTTGTTGGTTGTGTGTAGAGTGGTGGGCCCTCAACTTGTGGTTGATTCTTAGCTACACAATTTTAATTTTTTAAAAATGAGACAACATTTATGGAATAACAAAAAAAAAGAGAAATGGGACAACATCTATGGGACGGAAGTATAAATTATTATTAATAAATAAATTATATTTATATTTCATATTAGTTTCATAAATTAAGTCAAGATATGTAAAAAGGATATTTGAGAGAGGGAGAAAATTTATTCCCTAGAAGACTTTCTTTTATTTTTATTATATAAAACGATTATTTCATAAAATTATTTTTTATCTTAAATAATTATTCTCTGCTCTCTCAAAGAACCCTAACACCCTCGGATGAATTGCGAATCAGAATTCAATTTGTATCGAATTCCGATTGTTCAATTCTCGACTCGGAAGCGCTGAATTACCGCTTCTCATGGACCCCCCGTTGTATTCGCCGTATGTGGCGAAGGCCGCCTTATCCCCGCCGCCTTCTTCCGCCTCCGGAGATGGCGACGCGAGCATCGAGGATGCGTGGTACGGCAACATCCAGTACCTTCTCAACATCTCCGCTATCGGAGCCCTTACCTGTCTGTTGATCTTCGTCTTCGTGAAGCTCCGCAGCGATCACCGCCGCGTGCCGGGACCTACAGCCATCGCCTCGAAGCTTCTCGCCGTCTGGCACGCCACCAGCCGGGAGATTTCGCATCATTGCGGCGCCGACGCCGCCCAGTTCCTCCTCATTGAAGGCGGCAGCTCCGCTATTCTCCTCTTCCTAGCTTGCCTCGCCGTCGTCGTCTTGCTTCCGGTTAACATTTACGCAGGCAATGCGCCGATTTCGGATGAATTCTCCAAGACTACGATAAATCATATCGCTACAGGTTCGCCTTTGCTTTGGGTGCACTTCGTTTTTGTTATGGTAGTTGTTTTCTTGGTGCATTATGGCATTAACCAGATTGAGAAGAGGTTGAGGATAACCAGGTTTCGCGATGGCCACGGGAATCCGAGCGAACCGAGTTCTAACTCGAGCGCCATTTTCACCATTATGGTTCATGGTGTTCCCAAAACCTTAGGATTTGATAAGGCTCCACTGGTTGAGTATTTTCAGCACAAGTATCCGGGCAAGATTTACAAAGTAGTTGTGCCCATGGATTTGTGTGCATTGGATGATCTAGTTACCGAGTTGGTGAAGGTGAGGGAAAATATCACAAAATTGGTGGCCAAAATTGAATTGAGGGGTTTAGCAGATGAGGGTGAGAATGCCAATTATGCAGGTGAGCAGAAGGGTTTCTGGTCTAGTATGAGGTCTCTTTGGAGGAGAGTGAAGGATTTGTGGTACAGGGCTGCTCATGAGTTGGGTTTTTCAGACGAGGATAGGCTAAGGAAGTTGCAAGAGTTGAGAGCTGATCTTGAGATGGAGATGGCAGCTTACAAAGATGGACGGGCAAGGGGTGCCGGAGTTGCTTTTGTGGTGTTTAAGGACGTTTACACAGCAAATAAGGCGGTTCAAGATTTCCGAAATGAGAAGAGAAGGCGGGTTGGGAGGTTCTTTTCTTTGATGGAGTTGCAACTACAGAGGAACCAATGGAAAGTGGAGAGAGCTCCATTAGCCAGTGATATATATTGGAACCACTTAGGGTCATCGAAGCTCTCATTAAAACTAAGAAGAGTTGTAGTCAACACTTGCCTTCTCTTGATCCTTTTGTTCTTCAGCTCTCCCCTTGCAGTGATCAGTGCCATAAATCGTGCAGCTAGGATTATCAATGCTGAAGCAATAGATAATGCTCAGCTGTGGTTGACATGGTTGCAAAGCTCTAGCTGGATAGCCACCATAATCTTTCAGTTCCTCCCCAATGTTATTGTCTTTGTAAGCATGTATATAGTGATCCCATCAGCACTTTCGTACCTTTCCAAGTTCGAGAAGCATCTGACAGTTTCCATGGAGCAAAGAGCTGCATTGTTGAAGATGGTCTGCTTCTTTCTGGTCAACCTCATTCTCTTGAGGGCTCTGGTTGAGTCATCACTGGAGGGAGCTATCTTAAAGATGAGCAGGTGTTATTTGGATGGAGAAGATTGCAAACGAATCGAACAATACCTGAGTTCTTCATTCTTGTCAAGATCATGCCTCTCCTCCCTTGCCTTCCTCATCACAAGCACTTTCTTGGGAATATCTTATGACCTTCTAGCTCCAATACCCTGGATCAAGAACAAGCTTAGAAGGTTCCAGAAGAATGACATGCTGCAGCTTGTACCAGAAAGGAGCGAGGATTACCCCTTACACCATCACGACGACATTGATGATAGCCTGCAGAGACCTCTGATAACCGAGAGGATTTCAGAAGTCTTGTCAAACGGGTCGAGTCCAACTGCAGTAGAGTTTAGTGGGCAGGATCTGTCTGAATATCCACCAGTCAGCAGCAGGACATCTCCAGTGCCCAGACAGACTTTTGATTTCGCCCAGTATTATGCATTCAACCTCACAATATTTGCCCTTACTCTGATCTACTGTTCATTCTCGCCCCTTGTGGTCCCGGTTGGAGCGGTGTACTTCGGGTATCGATACGTGGTTGATAAGTACAACTTCCTGTTTGTGTATAGAGTTCGAGGTTTTCCTGCTGGGAACGATGGGAGGTTGATGGATACAGTGCTGGGCATCATGAGGTTTTGCGCGGATTTGTTTCTGCTTTCGATGCTCTTGTTCTTCACGGTGCGTGGGGACTCGACGAAGCTTCAAGCCATCTTCACGCTTGGGTTGTTTGTGATGTATAAGCTTCTGCCTTCCGATGAAGAGGGTTTCCAGCCTGCTTTATTTCAAGGCATACAAAGTGTTGAAAATGTAATCAGTGGATCCCTCGACTATGAGGCTTTTTCACGGCCTGCATTCGAATGGGATACTTACAATTCATGAATCTTTTTATGTCGCTCATTCTTTTCTTGCATCAATCATTCTCCTCTCTAGTTAATCTCTCTCTCTCTCTCTCTCTCTCTCTCTCTCTCCAACAATAACCTTCTCACCATTTCTTCTGCTTCGCTTTCATCTAACAAGACAGAGACTAAACTGAAAATTTCAGGGCAATATTTATTTATGGTAGTTTTTTTTGGAAAATAATCATTTTTAGAAAAAAAAGTGTAAAAGCATTCCATTTTAGCCCCCTTCTATCAAGTTTATCCAAGATATTGGAGTGAATTGTCAATATAATATTCCTTAAAAAAATTATTCTCAAAATAACATTTTTAAAAATAATTTTCAAACTACTAACATTTCTTTTCCACCTATTTATGTCCTTATTAAATTATCTATATGGACAATGTTTTTAAATTTTTTACACTACTAAAATATAATAAAATATACTTTGTTGTAATAAAATCGTATTTTTAAATAAATTTTTTTTTCTATTTATTTTGTAGGTTATGTATACTGTATTTTTTAAAATTAAAAAAAAAGGTTTTTATTTGTTTGTTTGTACAGTTAATTTTATTTCAAACAAACAAAAAATATTTTATTTTTTTATATGAAAAGAAATATTTTTATTATTATAATTATCAAATAAATAAAAATAAAAAAGAAATATAATTGTTGAAATTATGGAAAGAAGTTCTTTTCATATTTTAAAATTAAAATATGTTTATTATCCGATTTATATTATTTTTCATATTTTCTTAATAAAAATAAAGTATTTTTTTTATTCCTCAACATGTTAGTAGTAAAATTAACTTTAAAATATAAATTATTTTCTATGTAGATATGCATTTGGTAAATAAGTGAATAAGGTGGCAAAAATAGTGTTATTTATAAATTATTTTTTAAAAAGTGTTATTTTTGAAATTATTTGTTTAAAAAGTGTTATTTTGACAATTGAGTCAAGATATTGCAGCACTTGTAAAATTTTAGGTATTGATCATATTTGAATTTTGTCAGTTATTTTAATCCATTAAATTGCAATATTGTCCAAATTTTACAATGTTTATAAAATCAACAAAGTTTGTCTGATCATATATGGTGAGTTTGTTACACACATAAACCTAGACAATCTAGTTGAACCATAATTAGAGTTAGATGAACTCTTTTTTTAATGATAAGAACCATCAGTCGCTATTTTTTATGGTCACACGATAAATTTATACCTAACAGCTTCGGTTGATTTTAAATCCATAACTTTTAATGACATGCTAAACATCTTAACTGCTCTGTTATTCCAATGAAAAGTCTATGCTTTTTTTTTAATATGTATTCTTATGGATATATATAAAGGAAATGAATCTTTTATGAACATGTGCTTAAAGAAAGAACTAAGAACAAATCATCTCCTTCCATTTTGTACATGTGTGGTTAAGATATACTCTGTATGTCCTATTAGTAGTGTCTTGTATTACTGAAAATGGTGACTCGTTAGTCATGTCTTGTATCAAAAAAAGATTAAAGAATTTATAGCCACAAAATACATACCAAAAGTTAAACAACATATACCATACAATATCATTTTTTAATTTCTGTATCAAAAAAAAACTATACACTACTATCGAGACGCATGAAATATACTCCCTCCGTCCCATTATTAATGTCATACTTGCCTTTTTTGGTTATCCCATTATTTATGTCTCATACCAAATAAGGAAATAAATGAGCGGACCACAATTAATCTAAGCAAGTGGACCCCACCCCTTTATACTTTTACATTACAACAACTTTACAGTTTACACCTTTACCTCCACTATCTTAATTACCGTGTCCAGTCCCAATGAGACATAAATAATGGGACGGAAAGAGTATATTATATGAAGATGGACCTTATTGTGTATTTTGAAATTCAAAAATCAAAGGCAACAAAATGTTATAATTACTTTTTTTGGGTTGGTCTAATGTGCGGTCGCAACCCCCCAACACCTCAACCCCATCCCACCCCCCCCCCCCCCCCCCCCCCCCCCCCCAACACCCCATTCTCACCCCCCACTCCCACTTTTCTTCCACTTTTTTATACGCTCAGCATCCTCTGTCCCAACATTCGATGGCCATTCAGTGACCCCCCAATCACGCCCCGCCACGCGTGCATTGATGGGCCACCATTTTATAATTAAAATAATTTTTTATTGCTAACATGGCCCACCAATATATGCGTGGCGCCGCGTGATTGGTGGACCACCGAGTGGAATACGAATTTTGGGCCAGAGAATCCGAATTGTTTTTTATATGCATGTTTCATAACCAATTGGTACTCAATAAATAATATTTTTATTTAAAATAAATAACACATTTTTTTACCATAAATGACACTTTGTTCAAAATAATTAATACTTCTTTCCTAATCAAATAACATTTTTCTTCGAAACAAATAAAACTCTACCAATTATACTTTTTGAAACAAATAATTCTCAATAAATGACACTTTTATTCATAACAAACACATCCGTTCTTTAAAAAAAAAAAAAAACCATTAAAAGTTAAAAATCAAAACAAACCGGATCCGGGTCCCTAAAATTGTGTTAAAAATTACAGCCAAATCCCAAAGATCAGGCGGATTAGTTTTCATGTCATGAAAAAGAAAGAAAAGTGAAAAGCCTCCATTCCAATTAGCACTAGACAGTAGTAGATAATCACAAACAAGCATAAAATGAGCTCATAATTCAGGAGTAGTCAAACAGGCTGCGCTCCTGTGTTATCAACATTCAACACAGACGAAAACCATGCGACCATCACGGTCACTTAGGACAGACCTGCAAAGGGATACGAGGAGCCAAACGTCGCCCTGTCTTAACCTAAATACAAATAACCTACTAGAGTAGAAAGCTAGTAATGTCCACATACATAACATAACATAACATGGCATAACATAGGCCGGCGTGCTAGCAGAAAAACATGGAGTTACGGACGCTCTCCTTCAACTTAGGCATAGGGGGCACCGGTGGGCCACTGGCTGGCCCCGTCCCGTTGTGGCTGGAAGACGTCTCTGATGCGTCTTCAAACTTCATCCACTGCCCCAACTGAGTGGCCGCCAAGTGAGCATAGCATATCGGGGCCACTGTGGATTGGATTGAATTGGATGAGCTTTAGATATAACAACTCCAACAACAATCATCAATAAAAAAGAAATCTTTTCTTACCCACGGATATAGCAGTTGTGCTGCGCTGATACCTGCAAAATCGATTGAGTTTTAGGATGAATCAAGAATTTATATGGTTTTATGATATGATGATGACGACGATGATGATGATGATGATGATGATGATGATGATCCCCTTACACATAAGATAAAGAATGAACAAGTTCCTGCAAGTCATCAGGTGAAATGCCAATCTCGTCTAGTAGGACGTGGTAATGCGTAGGCCTAGTTGTTCCCTATGAATAACGAAACGAATTAACAGGGTAAGACTGACTCATAGGACTAATAGTAAGAAGCATAAGCATATGGTTTGAAGAGATGCTTACGATCATTCCAGCATGTGCGCACATGTAGAAATCGTAGTTCCTGGGATGACAGACTTTATTGTCTATGACTGTCCCTGTTTAGCATGAACGAACGAAAGTGAATTAAAGTCTTCAACTTTCATAGCATTTAAGAAAATTGAAGTGCATTACCCGGTTGCACGTTGTCAGGAGAATTCGGGAGAAAAAACTTGGTGTGGTGATTTTTCTGGGCAACGATGACCACAAATTTTGGAGACCAGTTCTCGTCAAGGAACTTGCACGCCTGCAAAATGGTTGGGAAACTCAAAGAGCTATAATCCCTACGTACTACAATGCTGGACGGATCGACCACTTACCTCTATAATTTGGTTGAGTTCAATGTTCAGAACTTGATTAAATTGCGATTCACTCACACCATCCCTGTAGGCAAATAATCAAACATAGAATGTGAAAAATCGAAACATTCACCATAAGGTGATCCTTTATGCTAAATATTCTATTCAGTGTCGGCTTATAATTAACTAATGTTAATTAGTTAATTAGGATCTAATGTCACCTGAATATGATAATCTGATCTGGCTTCCTTTTCCCAGAACTCACATAGAATTCAACCAGAAGCTCCCTAGGGAAAGAAAATTAGGTCACCCGTCGTAAGCTAATGTTTTAACTTTTCAAGTCAATATACAGATAAGGAGATATTTCAAACCAAAAACCATTACCTTATTATTCCATCATCTTCGGTGTCCGACACACGTTTGTACAGTGAATCTATCATTTCGACCTTAGGAGATTGTGTGCGGACACAGGCTCTATAGCGAGAAATTGAAGGCCACTGCCTCGAGCTCACAACCTGGAAATTTAAATTCAGTAAACATGATTACATTAAGGATTTAAATAAAAATGGTGGGAAAGGAATATACAGAAAAGACAAGAACATCTACCGCAGCAATTGATGGGATATCAGACTGTCCGGGTGAGCCATGGGAGACATCCATGCCAAGGATCAGGGTAGGAACCTTAGATACGACAGGGATGGAAGGAGATATCTCACCAGCTAACATAGAGTTCAGTCCACCAAGCTGCCAGAAAGTAAGAATAAGCCAAAGGAGCTGCGAACTAGCTTGGAGCTCTTAAGATAAATGTCACAAGGAAGGCTAGGAGAATTTGAAGGCAACGAACCTTAGCATTAATTTTCAAAAGGAGATTCGTTAGATACTGATCATTGACTCTCATGGGTGCTAAGCATTGAGTGACAACTCCAAAATCGGATAGGTTTTTGCGCTTCCATGGACCTTACAAGTTTAGTTCATCCATCATATCATGATTAATCATTCCATTAGAGAGAATTAATGGTTATGAAGATATGAACACAAACCATATAAGTCACAATTCTTCCGCTCCGGAAGCAAACAAAGTAGAAACTTTGGTGGGCCAGGAAGCTTTGACTGCACCTCTTCAAACATTTTCTCCACTCTAACCATAGGTGGGGCTCGTCTAAACTGCTGATTTTCTACGAAGATATCAAACGGATCTTCTACAGCCTGATACATAGAATTGTATGTGGTCAGCCCAGTCACTTTCAAGCACTAAAGCAGCAAGGTCAGAAGGATATTGGATGACATACAATTCCTTTTGATTCACCAACTTTCATCAAATCTCTGACCAGGCTCTGTGCATCACAGCGAGCAGAGAAGTTAACCACAGCCCAGCGCTCAATCTTGCAAGCATTAACGAATTTCTGCACGGACATACAAGTGGTTTAGAAAACACATGGAATTTAATTCAGATATTTCTTAAGAAAATGTGGAGTGCAGTAGACCTTATTATTGAAGTTCCACCTCCCATTCCGAGTAAACATATCATCTCCATTAGCAACTTTTAGCTGCAATTTAACATATACACGGTAAGACACAACAGTCTTTCAAAAAAAAAACAAAAAAACAAAAAAACAAAAAAAAAACCATTATCATAACCAACTTATACATACACATAGCATAGATACAAGTATGGCATCACTATCAGTATGTAAAAAATATACCTTAGGGGGTGGGAGAACTCGGCCTTCAACCTGAGTAAAACTACTATTGATTGAAACCCCACAAGCACGAAACATAGGCTCCGCATCATAGTTGTTGATTTTCAAGGCCTGCAACAACCAAAAAGCAGCTTAAAGTAAATGAGAATTATATCCTAGAATAAAGACTAGAGGAGTCTTGAAGGGAAGAAAGCATACGGTACTAAGCACCGTCATCCTCTCTTGTGGCTTTTGTCGTGATTTCTCAACCAAGGATGCTCGTTGGAATGTTGACAGAGCTTTTGTGTAGCGTTGCAATGAGACAAGAGAACAAAGCTAATAGAAGCACATAATCAATTAACAATTGAAATGAACATTTCATAAAAGTCGAATCTAAACAACATTTCCACCTCAACCGGGAAATATGTTGGTCGTTTAGGCTTCCCAACATTAATGCAAGGAAGATCAGCAGAATATCGCAAGTCAATGTTACGGTGCTTCACGAAGTAATCATAGACGGTTACTTCTACTGCGTCGCTATCACCATCCTTATTCTTTTGCTTCAACGAGAACCTGCAAAAGGTGTTAACCACATTATATCGTATCAGTGCAAAGCCTTAGAAAGAAAGCAAGAAAACTGAGAAGAACAAAGAACCATACAGTTGCTCTCTGCAAGGCTTTTCACTTAACCCAGTGATTTTGAACTCTTGATTGGTGGGACTGGTTGTGATCCTCAAATTCTTAAGAGTCCGTTTGGCCTAGAAAGTTAGGATTAAAGAGAAAGTCTAATCAACAGAGGCCCTCTCTAGGAATCAACTGTAGAAGAATAAACATGTTTTCTTCACCTTTGCCCAGTCAACTGAGAATGGGTCTCTCACGTTTTGATTGGCAATCAGAAAATCAACAACAGGCCCTGGCTGTATGATCATTGTCGTAGATACATCTGGGACAAATACAGATGACATTAATCATGATCAATCAAAAACTGGAAAATCGTATAGTAATAATCGTATAGTAATAAATGGGATACATCATCATCCTCGTCAAAGCCCAAATGTTACTAATATATATATAGTGACCAAATGTTACCAATATTCAGTGATAAGCCACTTTGGGAAGTTCGGAAGCTCGAGTGGAAGCCTCGACAGCCAAGAACCCCGCCTCCAACATCAGCAAAATTCTTTGGATCGTTATGGAAAAAAGATTGACGAACCAGCAGACAACCCCTGAAAGCAAGTATACAATAAGGTGCAAAATCATTCATTAGAATTCCAATGAACAGGCAGAACTTACTGTTTAGCTGCATGCTGCCTTAATATGATATCCAGAACCCGAAAAGCCTCCTGAGAGTTTTCTGATTCCTGGCCCCGTAAAGCATTGGCAATGGCTTTCATTGGGATTTTAGCAGCGTAGCTTATCTCTACTTTGAAGGTTTTTGATTGATATGGTCGTCTTAATCTTTTCCTGTCACTGTCATTGGGACTTCCCTGTCCTCCAGGGCTGGAATTCCCATTGTTCCTAAACGTGGCAATCCACTAGCATTGAGACGACAACAACAATAAAACAACAGTAACAACTCAATATAACAGAGATGATACACACCGACTGGAAGTGACATCCTCAAGCACAACAGTAAACTCAAGTTTATTACGTGGAAGTGAACCAACAGTAAACAAACTCTTCTCTCCATCATATGCAAACTCTTTTCCGGCCAACTCAGTATCGTATGTCTCTTGGACACGGTCAAGCACTTTCCTACCGACACCCTTTCCATCAACAGGGCGTCCATCTTCATAGAAAAGGGCGACCTATAAGTAACATGAGGAAGAGATGGAAAGTTAAATGAATAATCATTTACCGTCACCTTATGAACACCAAAAATGAAAAGAGACTACGTGCCTACAGACATACACTATAATGAAAGAAGTGCCCATCAACATTGTTCACGTTCACTTTGAAGTGATTAGTAAGGAGAGGAACTTTATTTCCCTTAGTTCCAAGGCCACGTCTAGCCATAGGGACCCGGAAAGTTTTCTTCAGTTCTGGTTCTGTAAGGACTTTTGTAGGAGTAACATTTGGAGGAACAGGAGGTGGAGGAGGAAGCTCTTCGGAGGCCCCATTTCCATCATGTTGAGGTGAATCCATTGCCAGATCTAGTAAGAAAGGTTCAACAGATAATCATGCAGAAAACTATGAAAACATCCAAGCCAGTCTCAGGAAGGTCTAGTTTTTACCAAAAACTTAAAAAACAAAACACCAACAAAATGGAAATGGAAATGTAACAAAGTAGAAAAATTTTGAGTATATTCACCTTCTTCCTCATGGAAAAGGATAATCTACAGAAAGATTAGATTTTTGAAGTAAAAAATAAATTTTTTTTACCCTCTATCCACACAGTAACAGTCATAAAAGTGAAAACAAAGAACACAGAATGCAGCCAGCCAAAGAAGATTACAGATCCAACAAAAGCTTTCAATTAGAAGTTTAAAAATGTCCTCTTTTAGCGATAAAGTAGAACTTCAAATTATTTTATTAAGAAACCCATAAAATACGTGAATTAACAAGACAGAACCAAAAATATCTACTGAGAACAAAGGAGATAATTACCCAGTAAAAACCAAGGCCATAAGAAAATTGTCTAATCTGGTCAATTTACAGCCATGCATGTCAAGAAACATAAGCAAATAAAAGAAGAAAAAAAATTAAATAGAGACAGACACCCACAATGCAGCCACCGAGTCTGTTTACCTCAAAAACTCCACGCTGAAAGAGAAAATGGTTGCTCTCCGTTCTTCAAACACTGTGAAAATCCAAATTAAAATAACTGGTCAACACACAAATTACATCACAAAAACACACAAATTTGGCAAAGATCTTAAACAAAAATGCAGGACTAACACCCACAAACAATCATTTCCATTGAAAGTCCAGGAAAGGAAAGGAAATTAAAAAAAACCCATAAAAATACATTTTTCTTCTAATTAGAAAAAAAGAACTTCACATACACAACCCACGCTCCTCGAGAGATCAATAGATACTGAAGCTAAACCAGATAAAAGACGACTAATTGACACAGAAAACCCTAAAAAATGGGGTATGTTCTTTTTCTTCACTGAAGAGAGAGAGATAAACAGTTACCGATAAAATGGAAACTGAAAGAGTCTCGCCACACTTTCTTAGAGAGAGAAAAAAGAGGGAGAGGAGTAGAGTGACGCAGATTGAGAAGGAAATATAAGAGAGAGAAGAAACAAATGAAGGACAACTTTCTTAAAAAATGGGGTATGTTCTTTTTATTATTATTTTATTTATCATCATCCAATTTGTTTGTTTTTCTTTTTGAACTCTTTTGAAATAGCACGTGGACCGGAACACCAGCCCTCGATCTCGGCTCTTTGCAACAAATTTTATAAGTTCATGTCTAAAGTTATACTCCCTTCGTTATTAGTCCACTTTCTTTTCGATACGGAGATTAAAAAAGTTGTTTGTTGTGTGTAAAATAGATAAAGTAGTGGGGACCACTTGAATATATTAGAGTATTATTTTAAATTAAAAAAGAAAAGTGAACTAATGGAGTGAAACGACCCAAAAAGGAAAAGTGGACTAATGGAGTGAAACAGAGGGAGTAGAATTTAAGTACTATATAGGAATTATTTATAAAATAAAATTTTAAATACTTATTATTTCCTATATATAATTATAACTTCACTTATATATTATATAAATAAACAAATTATTTATAAATAATTCTTATAAGTTATATACAAGTTAAATGATAAAGTGTTTGTAAATGCTTATTATAAGCACTTTTTTTTTGTTTTGGCTTAAAGTTGAAAATAAATGTTTTTAAGCAAAAACATGTAATTTTTTGTATCAATAATAAAAAGTAGATATATTTGGTAGTTTCGAAAATTATGATGCTTTAAGCACCAAAAAACATCTCAATAGATGCTTAAAAATAATTGCTTAATTAAGCAATTTTGTTACTTAATTTTAGAGAAGGTGTTGTAATAAGCAGATTTTTCAAACACAAAAGTGGTTTTTGGAATAGTTTTCAACTGCAGCTTATAGCTTTCAGCTACAGCTAGAGTGTTTGGAACACTCAGCTTTCAACAAAAATTCTCTACCAAACATAGTTAAAATAGAAAAGTTGTTTAAACTCATATGACGCAGCTTTCAGCAGGAGCTTACAGCTTATTTAATTTATTGAACTATTTTATCGTTTAAATATTTCAAAAATTCTCAAAAAATCATTAATTTTAAAATTAATATTTTTCTTGATTACAAATTTAATTATAATTATATTTTAATATATTAGTTAGTAATTTGACAAAAAAATATTTTATATTTATTATTTATAAATTCTTCAAGTTTAATGAAATAATTATTATTATAATTAAATATATATTAATTAAAATAGTGGGTTATGAAAATTTTGAATTATAAGTTAATATTTTTTTATTTTCATTTAATGATAATTATTTTTTAGCTACGTAATTAATAAAAATATTATTACTACGGATTTTAAGCAAATAAATATTATTTAAAAAATTATATATTTATGTTAATATGATATATTATAAATTTATATAATTATTTAATAACATTGAGGGTAAAATGAATATTTTATTTTAAAACTGAAAATAAATTATTGATATCAGCAAATTTTCAAACACTATTTTCCCAACTTTCAACAGCTTTCAGCACTTATTTCAAAACACTTATAAATTCTAAAATCAATAGTTTTCAACACTTATTCAATAAGCTTCAACTACTCTAAACACCCACAAAAAACTACTTATATTATCAATAAAAAGATATGTGATTAAAATAAGCATTTGCAACGATTTAAAATTACAAGCCTGAGTCAATGGGCATATTAATTGCTCTCATTAATGATGTGGTAAAGTCGTCAGATTTTAGAATTTCCTGTACCTACTATTAAATAGTTTCGATATTTTCATATAAACATTTGAATAATACAAAATTAATTTAAATCTCTAATTCAAAGACTATATAATTGCAAATCATGGATATATCAACATAAATATGTAGATAACATCAGCCAAAAAAAAAGATTTTTTCCATAACTACCGTCTTCAAATCATCCAAATCCCATAATACCATGCATACATACCTGGTCTAATTCAGAAACTCAAGACAAAAAAACATCGGCATAAAGCCAAGATTCAAGCGTTGCAATGATGTTAGACAAAATCCCAAAGGCAAATAGATAGGCAGGTGGAGTTTAACAGAAGAACATGGTGTTGCAGACTTTGTCATTTAACTTGGGCATAGGGGGTATAGCCGGAGCAGTTCCCTGATGGCTGGACGACGTTTCTGATGCGTCTTCGTACTTGATCCACTGTCCCAACTGGCTGGCAGCCAAGTGAGCGTAGCATATGGGGGCGACTGCAAGAGATAAGTGTGATTACACAACACACAACAAACACTCAAATACATATGTATACATTGTTATTGTTCTTGTTCTTGTTACTTACCAACGGATATAGCAGTTGTGCTGCGCTGGTAACTGCAAATAAAGATGGCAAGAATTAGAGAGGAGGATGAAATCGAGTAAGGAATTTCACAATCTACTTACACATAGGACAGAGAATGGACAAGCTCCTGCAACTCATCAGGTGAGAAGTTAACCTCATCCAGTAACACATGATAGTGTGTTGGCCTAGTCGTCCCCTATAAATAAACATCCATCCATCCATCCATCAATATTCATGTCCAAATGCTTGGAAAATAGAGTTAGAATGCTTACAATCATCCCAGCATGGGCACACAAGTAGAAGTCGTAGTTCTTAGGATGACCAACTTTATTGTCTATTATCGTCCCTGCACACCACAGTAGTATAAATATCTTCCACTTCAATAAAATCTGTATTGCTTTCAGTTCAAATTTACGAAGAAGCGAGTCGTACCAGGTTGCACATTATCTGGTGAGTTCGGCTGAAAGAATTTCGTGTGATGATTTTTCTGAGCAATGAGGACAGTGAATTTGGGAGACCACTGATCATCAAGGAACTTGCAAGCCTGTTAAAATAGAAAAAAAAAGATGGAAATTAGATATGTGATACCATCTACACGAAGAAAATCAAAGAACACTAAGCTTTATGTATTTTGGATGATAGTGAGAGAGAACCAACCTCAATAATTTGGTTTAATTCAATATTAAGAACCTGGTTAAACTGAGATTCACTCACACCATCTCTGAGAAATTCATGTGGAGAAAATAACTTAGAATAAACAAAAGAAACAGAACATGTTAAGATATTGGTTCAAACATTACCTGAAAATGATTATCTGGTCTGGCTTCCTCTTCCCAGAACTAGTATAGAAATCAATAAGAAGTTCACTGCAAATTGAGGTAAAAACAAGAGAGGCAGACAAATAACTCAGGACCAAAAGCATAATGTGACAATAAAAGTTAGAAGTTAGATGCTGAAGGCAACAAAGATCTTAGTCAAAAACCTCACCGCATTATGCCATCATCTTGAGACTCAGAGACCCTTTTGTAGAGGGAATCCATCATCTCCAGTTTCGGGGATTGAGTCCGGACGCATGCTCTATAACGACAAATTGATGGCCACTGTCTCGAGCTAACAACCTGGAAATACATAACAAGAAGGAAGTCTCTAAATGAGAGTTCAGATTACAGGAAAACCGAAATGCCTTATCTTGTTCAAAAGGGATATTAAAAGAGGTGGGATCTTATGACACTTAACCGCTGCAATTGATGGAATGTCAGACTGCCCAGGTGAGCCATGAGACACATCCATGCCAAGGATAAGGGTGGGAACCTTTGACACCACAGGAAGCGTAGCCGGCAACTCACTGGCTAACATAGAACTAACACCACCAAGCTGCCAGGAAGAAACTGTCAGTAAAGACGTCGCAAACGATCCAATCTTAAGCTCAGGATCACATGATAAAATCTTATGCACTGAGCTAACACCACCAAGCTGTTACTCACCTTTGCATTGATTTTCAGCAGCAAATTTGTAAGATATTGATCGTTCACGCGAGTTGGAGCTAGGCATTGTGTAACGACTCCAAAGTCAGACAAGTTTTTACGCTTCCAAGGGCCTTTAAAGTATGGTTCAACTTACATTAATGTCACAAATTAATCATATCACAAGATTGTGAAGATATAAACACAAACCATAGATATCACAGTTCTTTTTCTCTGGAAGCAAACATAGCAGAAACTTTGGCGCACCAGGAAGCTTTCCCTGTATCTGTTCAAACATTTTCTCCACCCTTACCATGGGTGGAGCTCGGCGATACTGCTGATTTTCGTCAAAAACATGAAACGGGTCTTCCACAGCCTGACATGTATATAGATATGATCAAGCAACAGAATTTCAAGCAAAAAAACAAGTTAAAAGGCTATGAAGAGAACATACTACTCCTTTTGCTTCGCCAACTTTCTTCAAATCTCTAATCAGAGCACGCATATCACACCGTGCAGAGAAGTTCACAACAGCCCAACGCTCTATCTTGCATGGATTGGCAAATTTCTGCCCAAAAATTACAAGTGGTGTTGAAGAAACACTTGGTATTAAAATTTCAGCAATTTTTGAAGAAAATAAGTTGAACCTTGTTGTTGAAGTTCCATCTCCCATTACGAACAAGTAAATCATCTCCATTACCAACTTTCAGCTGCAATTAGATACAAGCTCGGTAAGTAAAAGCAATCTCTTTTAATAAAACAGTTAAACAAACAACTTTGTATATACTTGCAATACTTTTCCAGAAGCAAGGTGTATAAAAGAATATATACCTTGGGAGTTGGAAGAACACGGCCTTCAACTTGAGTAAAGCTACTACTGATGGAAACCCCACAAGATTTGAGCATTGGCTCAGCAGCATAATCATTAATTTTCAAAGCCTACAATAAGGAACTTACAGTATCAGAAGAGTTGCATATTAAACCAAGTACTAGAGCAATCTTAGAAAGAAGAAAAATTACATTGCTCAGAACAGACATCCTCTCTTGTGGTTTCTGTCGAGATTTTTCCACCAAGGAGGCTCGTTGGAATGTTGTCAGCGCTTTAGTGTAGCGTTGCAACGAGACAAGTGAACATAGCTAATAAAAGCACATAGTTAATTAACATATGATTCAGTACATGTATATTATGGAAATCAAAACCTAATACAAAATTTGCACCTCAACTGGGATGTATGTTGGTCGCTTAGGCTTTCCAACATTAATGCAAGGTAACTCTGCAGAATACCTCAAGTTGATTTTTCGGTGGTTTACAAAGTAGTCATATACGGTCACTTCAATCTCACCACCATTATCTTTCTGCTTTAGTGTGAACCTGAAATATTTCGGAGGTTAACCAACGACAGAGTAGAAAGAAATACACTAAAATTTAAGGAAGAACATAGAACCATACAGCTGGTCTCTGCAAGACTTTTCACTCAATCCAGTTATTTTGTGCTCTTGATTTGTTGGACTTGAGGTGATCCTCAAATTCTTCAGAGTGCGTTTTGCCTAGTAAATTAGAAATTTAAAGAAAATCATTGAAGTCAAGACAATGAAGAAACATTACATACAATCACAAAAAAGATTAAGGTGTCGTCTCCTAACCTTAGTCCAGTCAATCGAGAACGGGTCTCTCACATTTTGATTTGCTAAGAGAAAGTCCACAAGAGGACCAGGCTGAATAATCATAGTGGTAGAAACATCTGATGGTATTCAAACAGGCAGACATGATTAGAATTGTTAAAAATCAATAGTATACATTAAAAATTGTTAAATATCAAACAGTTTTACCAATATTAAGAGACAGGCCGCTTTGTGTGGTTCTGAAGCTAGAATGGAATCCTCGGCAACCAAGAACCCCGCCCCCAACATCAGCAAAATTCTTGGCATCATTGTGGAAAAACGACTGACGAACCAGTAGGCAACCCCTGAAAAAAAAGAGCATATAATAAGATCTAATTCCTAGGATGAATTTCATTTAACATGATAACTTACTGTCTCGCTGCATGCTGTCTTAATATGATGTCCAGCACCCGCAGGGCTTCTTGAGAGTTCTCTGACTCTTGACCACGCAAAGCATTGGCTATAGCCTGCATCGGTATTTTTGCTGCATAGTTGATCTCTACTTTGTAAGTCTTGGACTGGTACGGACGTCTCACCCTTTTTCTATCAATGTCATCTCCAGGGCTGGAGTTACCGTTGTTCCTGGATATAGCAATCCATTAGTATAAGGAGAAAAAAAAACAATAATACCATTTTAACAACTCAACACGGAAAATCAGGTACACACCTACTAGAAGTAACATTCTCAATCACAACAGTAAACTCGTGTTTCTTATGAGGAAGTGGACCAACTGTAAACAAACTCTTCTTCTCCATCATAAGCAAACTCCTTGCCAGCCAACTCACTAGTACCATATGTCTCTCGTAGTTGGTCAAGGACTTTCCTACCAATACCCTTACCATCGACAGGTCGACCATCTTCGTAGAGAAGGGCAACCTATACAGTTAGAATGGATAGATAAGGTTCATATGTCTTTCCGAACAGAAAAACTGATAAGAATTATTTGCTACACTTACACTGTAATGATAGAAGTGCCCCTCGACATTGCTAACATTCACTTTGAAGTGATTTGTTAGGATGGGGACCTTATTTCCTCGGGTTCCAAGGCCTCGTCTAGCCATTGGGACCATCAAAGCCTTCTTTGGTTGGGGAAGTGGAACATATTTTGCCGGTGTAACATTCGGAGGAACTGGTGGAGGTGGAGGCAAATCCTTCGGGTTAACATCATGTTCAGAGGGATCCATCACCAGAGAGCTATTAAAGGATAAATTGAGCTTTATTAACACATAAGAGATAAATGACTGGCACGGAAATAATTAAAATAAGGTATGAACAGCAAATCAGCAAACAAGATTTCTTTCTTCCGGACTCCGGTTCCTTCATGTTCTTCATTTCTTAAAACTAGGCGTTAAAAGAATTAAACAGACCAACACAGACAGAGCAAGAAGCTTTCACAAGTTAACTTGGTAGAACAGTCATATTGATCTATGCATGTCAAAGTGCAGATAAGCTAAACAGAAATTTGTTGATACACGTTCGGTTTCTTCAAAAGCCGACCACCAAAAAATCGAGAGAAATCGACAAAAAAATAACACAATTTTCCATCAGTATATTACAACAGAACAGAAACTGCAGCAGTAAAATAGACGACCATGAACCACCCCATGGAGTCGCATAAAATAAGAAACCAAAAATGGATTCGCACATTTCACAAACAAACCCACGCTACCAACGTAATTTTCAGACTGATCGACGTTTTCTTTTTTACAAGTTGAATAACAAAACATCTTTGTAAACAACCCCGGATATATCAAATGAATAATAGCCATGCAAGTCGAGACACGCAAAAGTGCAAACAAAACAAAAAACAAAAAAGAACGAAAATAAAAAAAAGGAGATAACGAGAATGAGAGAGTCCTTCACAAAACACCACGGTAACAGAGAGATGTTACAACTTCAAAAACCGACCACCAACAAAAAACAACAAGTCGTAGAAACAAAAACGAGAATTCGACAAAGGAATACAAAACGATTCTTCACCACTCCTAAACAAAAACTGCAAATACACGCCCATCAACCCTTCATGAACTCAAAAAAAGGCACACACATCAAAAGGAACCATCTGCCAGTTTCAGCAAGCAAGATACAAACACTTCACAAACAAACCCACACTGCGAACGTAATTTTCAAAGCGAAATGGAAGTAAAACGAGATGTGAAGTTAAGGAAGAAGAAAAGCCAGCGAAAAACACCTCGCAGACGCCGTGGCCAGAAGGAGAGCAGAAGATCACCGAGACTTTAGAGAGAGGGTTTGAGGAGAGAAGTATGAGTTGGGAGGGCTGGCGAAGCGAAGTAAGATAAATAGAGTGCAATTGTGATGAGAGATCTAAGCCGTCGATTTATGGCCCCACCTCTTATTACCGTATCCATCCGACGGTCAAATAATCATATCGTGGTCCCCAAAATCGAGGAGGCGCGAGCTGAAAGGCCGTACGTTCCCTCGTGGATATATATATATTATATTATATACACAAATACGTATCTGCAAAAAGATTTGTTTAATATTTATACTACTACAAACCAACTCATACATAAAGGTCAAAATCTTTTATCCTTATTTGCTTAATATTTTGTTTTTTTTCAACCTTGTTTCTTTAGTTAAATATTGTAAGAAAAATATAATGATCCACTTTAATTCAAAATATATATATATATATAGGAGGAGGTTCAAATGTAAACGTGTGAACAATGCATTTTAATATAAATATACTGTACTTTAAAGGCAAAGATACTACATTTTAAAATGCAGTACTTAAAATGCAGTATATTTGTCTTTAAGTGCAGTACTTAAAATGCAGTACATTTATCTTTAAAGTGCAATAAGTTTGTTTTTAAAATGCATAAGTTTTATCTTTAAAAGATAAGGAGTGTTCACACGGGAATCACTATATATATATATATATATATTCTAAAAATTAAATTTTATTTAGATTTTGACGTATTAGGGTTTTTCAATTTCGATAACTATATATGGGTCACTTCCTATACAAGTATTTATAGGTCACATGGTATTTATAGCTCACTTCCAAAACTAGAAAAATATACAATAATAATACAATTGTTGTAGGTTATATATAATAGCCAAAATATTTGCACCACATTGTATATGAACTAAACTAACTAGTAACTTTATCACATTTTAAATACTATATTAGCCAATGCGACGTAAAAGGTAGCGTTAATATTTAAAAATGATCATTTTGAATATCTATGTATATGAACTTTTATTTTACTCTCTTCGTCCCGCTCGACTTGTTATGTATTTTTTTTTGGGCCGTTCCACCTGACTTGTTTTGTTTTCTAAAATATGAAAATAACTCACTCATCTTAATATTTGTGTCGAAAAGAAACAAGATAAATTGGGCGATACGGAAGGAGTATTAAATATGTATTAAGTCGTCTGCCAAACATTGATAGAAGTGGTGGTTTCGAATATATCAGTGTCTGGTGGGGTCCATGACCGAAAAAAGATTTGGAAAGGGAGAGGATGTGATGTACTAACTATATATTGCAACTGCAAGACTAGCATGATCCCTATGCACACTATATATATTTATATACTCCCTCTTTTCCTAATATATATGCCTATTTTTTTTCGTTTGTCCCAAATTTATATGTCTATTAACATTTTTTATGTCTAACTAAATTTTTCACTAACTTTAATACATCTAATTAATGTGAGAATTTAGAAAAAGACTACTTTATCCAACTTTTCTAATAAAAACACAATTATGTCTTTAACTTTTTAATAATTTATTTTAATTTACTCAAATTTCAATACCAATATTTATCTAACTTTTATATCATTAAATATTTTCTTAATATGTGTGTAAAGTCAAATAGACATATAAAATAGGGACGGAGGGAGTATTAATTATGCATCAGCGATAAAAGTTTTAGTTAATTCGATAATATTTATCGTATTTTTCATCTTTATAGTTCAATTATTGTTACGCAAGATTTAAAAGTTATTCTCTCCGTCCCGCTTGACTTTTCTTGTTTTTATTTTGGGTTGTTCCACTTGACTTATCTTGTTTCTTAAAAAGAAAAATAACTACTAAATTTTAACTTTTTCTTTATGAGACATACCTTTTTACATAATCATTCACTCATCTACACACAATTACTCATTCTTCTTAATTTTCGTGTAAAAAAAAATAAGATAAGTCGGACGAGATGTATGGAATATTAAGAAATGGGTCAAATGCCTAACCCTATCCAAAACAAACACGCGCCCAAGCGGTCATGGATTGGTGGATCTGCAGGCTCCCAAACCAGCCTCTTCTCCTGTTCCCTTTATCTTTCTGGTCATTGGTCAACTCAATCTTATGATATTTTTGACAAAATAACAAAAAGTAGGAAGAAAGCTTAATCACTCATCCCAAGAAAGGATGCACTATTCTCATCTCAATAATAGCTTTTGATATTTTTGATTGGGTATTATATTAAAAAAATCGTATTTTATATAAATATAAATTAAATACACAAAAGTTTACTAATAAGATGGAGGGGTATAATTTTATTACTATAGGCGTTATATAAGTATTAGTAAATTATGTTGGTAACATATTATAAATTGAATAGAATAAAATAAAAGTAAATAAAATAGAAATTAAAAGTGCATTATTATGAGAACGAAAACCTATATTTATAGAATTAAAGAACTGAACTCTTAGACCGACCGTTTAATACACGAGTCACTATATATGATTTTTTTTTGGGGGTAAATATGGGGGGGCCGATGGGTATCGCGTTTTTTTTTTCGTTTTCCCCGGTTTGTTTTTTTTTTCCTTTGTTTCTCCCCTTTTCTTCTTTCTTTTTTTGGCTTTTTCTTCGTTTTTGCGTGGGTTTGGGGGGTGGGGGGGGGTGGTTTGGGGGGGTTTTTTTGGGGGGGGGGGGGGGGGTTTGGGGGGGGGGGGTGGGTGGGGTGGGGGGGGGTGGGGGGGGTACAATTTACAACCAACATAACATTTAATTATTACTCATTACTCGTGATGTTTTTGTATTATCCTTTTTCATCCTCTTACTTTATAAGAACAGATTATTTTATTTTTTTCAACAATTCATGCTATTTTATTTTTTTTGTTTTTCTATTGCTTTAAAATAAATTAACACAATATTTTCTTTTAAATTGTTTATCGTATTAATTTGATAATTGGTTAACATTAAAAAAATCCGTATTTTTAATAATTGAATTAACATAATCTCAATAATTATTTTTCAAAATAAATATTTTTTATTTTCGTTATTCTTTTTTTAGTATTTTATGATAAATCAACATATTATTTTCTTACTCTTAAAATAGTTTTACTTTTGTTCTTCTTTTTTTCATAATTTTTAACTATTCGTAATATTTTCTTTAATTTTCCTTTTCATTTTTTCTATAATGAGTTAACATAATATTTTTTTTTCTTATTTTTAAATGATATATATACAGACATCAATTTTTAATGATTAATGAGAATATATTATTTTTAACTATTAAAATAGTTTTTTTTATTCATAAATTTTAACTATTAGTAATATTTTCTTTAATTTTATTTTTCAGTTTTATTTCTATAATAAGTTAACATAATATATTTTTTATCTTTAAATGAGATGTATATACATACACCAATTTCAAATACTTAATATTTGAATGAGAAGAATATTTTTGTGCCACTACATACATGATCAGATTTGTTAATTTTGACCAGGTTTGATCCGGATTTGATCCGATTCATTATTTAAAAAATAAAATAAAATGAAAAATAAACTAAAACCTCATCTCCCCTCCCACTGTCACATCTCTCTCCACTCCCCTCTCTCTCTCTCCCACCGTCCTCCCCCCCCCCTGGGCCTGATTTCGAACCCTAACCCAGCCCGATTTTCGTTCTTCACATCTCGCGAATTCCTACCTGGACCTTGATCGTCGCCATGAGTTCCGTACCCGGCATTACTCGAATGCTCCAATTCCATCTCCGGCTGCTCCGGATTACGCTCCTCCACCGGCGGCTAATTTACGTTCAAAGAGCTCTTTGAATGAAACCGAGCTGAGGAAATTCGCCGCCATTTCCGAAACATGGTAATTTTATCATTTTGTTTGCTGATTTTGAAGATTCTGCTTGATTATGTTTTGGTGCTATGTTTTTGCTGAATGACCGTTTAAGCCGCTGCATTTGATGTATCCAACGAGACTCGCGTTTATAAGGTCCACCTTGTGCCGGCATTTTGGGAGGGATTCACATTGTTCAAGGCCACTTGAAGGGTTGGAATTTGTGGATGTTGGCCTTCAGTGAGGTATTTTATCTGAGGTATTTGATTCTGAGCTATTTTGATCATCTTGATAAGCATAATTCATTTCTTGATCTCGTTAGTAATGTTATGTCTTCTTACTTTCTGGCCTTTAATGCTCATCTTCTTGTTTTCCCATGTTGTTCAACTTATTGTATGGTAGTAAAAGTGTATGTGTTTTGCAGGATTTGGATCCAGCAACTTCGCATTATTGTTATCTTAGATTTTTGTCAGTAGATTTCCTAAACATGAGAGTCATTTTATTCATTGTGAATTTGATTTTGTTTGAAGTATTGCAATCCTTGTGTTTTGTATGGGCTTATTGGTTATTGAAGTGTTCGTTGCAATTTACACATTATAAGAATGTGATACTCTCCTTGGAGACCATTGACACGTTTGTTTATTACGATTGACACTTTCGGTAACATTTCTGGTTATTATGCTTCATATTTTTAATTGTGTAATTACTGGATTAAAGTGACACGTTTCTTAATTATAATTGACACTTTACTTCACTGTGATTGACACTCTAAGATAAATGACACTTTTGTTCGTTGCAATTGACCGTCACAGATTTATGAGAATTTGGAACAAATGGATACTTTTTGTTTATTACGATTGACACTTTGGGTAATATTTCCGGTTATTATGCTTCCTATATTAAAGTGACACGTTCCTTAATTCTAAATGACACTTTACTTCATTGTGATTGACACTTTGAGATAAATGACACTTTCGTTCGTTGCAACTGACACTTTTTTCATAAACAAATGACACTTTTTTCGTAACAAATCGTATTTTTTTCATAAATAATTGATAATCAATAAATTATAGTTTATTCAAATACAAATGACACATTTGTTTGTTACGATTGACACTTTGAGATAAATAACAAACGACACATTTATTCATTTCAAATGACACGCCTTCCTTATCAAAAAATCAGAAAAAAATTAAAACTTTTGTTTGTTACTAGGGACGGATCTATGATTTTTGGTCGGGGGATTTATGGTGTATGATACTTTGGGTTGGGCGGAGCCCCGAAAATTTTTTAGGACATTTTTCTACGTAAGTCTAATTATACTTATTCTTTTTGGCTTATTTAAGAGATTATATTCTTCTTTCATAAATAACTGCTATATTCTTCATATTTATTCGAAAAATATCGTACACAATCTTATTTTGTCAGTCTAAATTTAGTTGGAGAAAATTATGAAGACTAACAATATCTAGCTTAGGAGTTAATTAAGTATTTAAATGATAATTTATTTACACTTGCTAATTTTAGATCAATCAAGTAATTAACAAAAATGAAACATAATATATTAATTGCATAAAATTATATATGTAACTCTATTAAAATAGATGTATAGAACTCTAAATTAAACATTGCCACTAAAATAAGTTACACTTAATATACTTTTTTTAAATATTTTTAGAAGTTCGTAGTCACATTAACACTAATTCTTCATTGTTATTTTAGTTTAGGATAATAAATTTAAAAATTTCGGGGGGGCGAATTCGAAAAATTACGTGGGACAAAAATATAAATTACTCGAAATAAACGAAAATTCGTAGTAATGCACGAAAATTCGGGGGGGCGGTCGCACCCACCCGCCCCCCTTGGATCCGCCCATGTTTGTTACGATTAACATTTTTGTATGCAAAAGAGTGATACGCCCGTCAGTGGATCAAACACGGGTCAAAGTGGGTCAACGAGTCAAACACAAGTCAAAACGGATCAAGATTGGATAATTGAATCATGTTGTATTTACAAAATGATGCACACAAGTTTTTACTATAAACAAACTGAGTATAATCACAATTCCACGCAAACATGGATCATGCTAACGCTATAATATATATTTAATGATGGTAGATGTTTTAACTGCAATAATAATTATAATAACAGTAATATTTATTTAATGGAAGAGTAATCTCTATTTTATTTTCTGAGGCAGGTAGTTAGTATTTTATTTAATTAAATTAAAGTGAGAGAAATATCTATCTATTCCTCTCGTTTTCTTGGTCGACGCTCACATAACATTCTCTCTCTAACAACCCTTTTTGGTATTATTGCATGAGAGAAGAGGATTGAACATTGAAGCAACAATTGGAAGAGAATGGCGGATCATCTAACTGATGATCAGATCTCCGAATTCAAGGAAGCCTTCTCCCTATTCGATAAGGATGGTGATGGTAATTATATGCTTCCCCGATTTCCGTTTCTCTAATAATTTTCCTTTTATGTTTCGCGGATGTAAATGTCGATATCTGCGTATGTTTCTGGTGGTATTTCCATGTTTTTGTGTTGATTCGTGCAATCGAGATGTAGATCGCTCAGTGGACCGCGATGTTTACTCGTGATTACATTGTTCTTGCTTTTTCCGTTTGTATTTTTGCCCCTTTTACCCCGGAGAAATCTCGAATGCGTTTGAAGGCGAACTGTTGATGATCGCCATTGTCTTTGAATATTAGGATGATTTGAAATCAATTAGACTCTGCTGGTTGTTTTTGAATTCCCCGCTGCTTACCTTTCAAAATGCTAAGATGCTCGTTGTTTGTTATGATTGAGTGATGTTGTCTTCGGCTAAAATATTCCTAGTTGAACATGCCATGGTGGTTTATTCCCGGGTTAGAAGTCTGATGGTTTATTCCGTTCGGGCCAATCGAATATGCAGTGGCCAGGAAGATAATTTGATTGCATAAAATTGTTGATTACTGACCCTGATATTTTGTATGTCATAGATACTTCAAAACTGTTGCCTGTTCTATTGTTCTCTTAGCTGAGGTCTTGAACTTTTCGGTATTGTATCTGAACTCGATGTATAATCTATTGCAAACTCTATCACAGGCTGCATCACTACCAAGGAGCTTGGTACTGTGATGCGTTCTTTGGGACAGAATCCCACAGAGGCTGAACTTCAGGATATGATCAATGAAGTTGATGCTGATGGCAATGGGACAATCGATTTCCCAGAATTCCTCAACTTAATGGCCAGAAAGATGAAGGATACTGATTCAGAAGAAGAACTCAAGGAAGCTTTCCGTGTCTTCGACAAGGATCAAAATGGATTCATTTCTGCAGCTGAGCTTCGCCATGTCATGACAAACCTTGGCGAGAAGCTTACCGATGAAGAGGTCGATGAGATGATCCGTGAGGCTGATGTGGATGGTGATGGGCAGATCAACTACGAGGAGTTCGTCAAGATCATGATGGCCAAGTGAGATCTGAACAACCAATTCTAAATCTTTTAAAACTAAAGTAGACCATAAAAGGAATGAGGGCAGATAAGTCTGATGAGATTCCTATTTCCTTAGATGTATTCTTCTGGCATTATCACCTTGATTTTGGTGCTCATCTGTTTCTCATTTTGCATTGATTTTAAGTGCTATTTGTTCTTCAATACATGCTGCTTGCCCTGTTCCTTGACATTTGACAATAACTCATAAGCTCCATTCCCTCCATCTCTGCACATCCCATTTTACTCTTTCTTTGACTTAATTCTACTCTATGTTCGTTTATATATTCTGATAAGTATTGCATATTCGATAGTCGATAGGCGCATGCATCTTATTGTTGCTACTTTATTTGACATGAGGATCTGGGTTCATGATTCTATTTCTTGGGACTTTTTAATCACCTAGATAGCAACTGGTATGCCTTACTTGCCTACATAATCGGTTAACTTGGAAGATTTCTTGCCCAAGTTTGTGGTTTTCGCCTGAAAAACCTTTCATTGACTTTTACTCCAAGAATATACATGAATTTGAAGTTTGTACTTGTACTTGTATGTTTTTGTTTTTTCCTTTTAAATCTGAAATTGCTCCAATTTTCAAGCATGTTTGGCTTAAAAATGGACATGCTGACAGAATAAATAAGAGGGAAGGATGTTCAAAATAGAAAGATGAGGAATAGGATAGAAGTGGGATTGATTGAATTGTTGGATTTTCAGCTGGGACATATGGTTTGAGTCTTCTAGTAAGGAATCAAAGGGCAAGAAGCGCGTATTACGCGGTCGGTTGAAGAAGTTTTGTAAATCCGTTCACCACCGTCGCCACTCCTTCCCCAGGTTCGGCAGCTCCGGTAACAACCATCGTCGTCACCCCTCCATCTCCAAGCTCTCTGCCAAGAAGCTCCTCAATAAAGCAATCAAGAAGATAGGCAAAAATGGTGAACCCGTGGATAAAGATGATGACGAAGAGAATGAGAATGAGACTGACGGGGAGGAGAGTATCACAAACGGCGAGGAGAAGGAGGAAAAACGCGTTAAGAAGGGTGATGAGAGGGAGAGAAAGAGTGAGCGGAAGGAGAAGAAAGAGAAGAAGGAGAAAAAGGAGAACAACGGCGATGAGAAGGAGAAGGAGAAGAAGGAGAAGAAAGAGAAGAAGGAGAAAAAGGAGAAGAAGGAGAACAACGGCGATGAGAAGAAGGGGAAGAAAGAGAAGAAGGAGAAAAAGGAGAAGAAGGAGAACAACGGCGATGAGAAGGAGAAGGATAAGGAGAAGAAAAAAGGCAGCAAAAAGGAGAGAAACGGCGAAGAGAAGGAGAGGAAGGAGAAAAAGAACTACGGAGAGGAGAAGGAGAAAAAGGATAAGTGGTGGCGACACAAGGATAAGAAAGGTGAGAAAAATGTACAAAACTGTGACATAGTTGAGGGATTTTAGTTTTATACTAACAGAAGAACACATGTATATGTATATACTTGTGTATACAATATAACAAGAATAGTAAGATTTCCAAACCTATATCATTGATAGAAGTGGTAGAACAATCAGTGTAATAATATTAGATTAAATACAATACAGATGAGGAAAATATATCCCATTATTGCCACCAAGTTATAATAGTTTTGGTAAGAGAAGAGGAAAATCATGTAGACTAACATCATAGAAACAATGTCAAATTTCAATCCTTTTCGTCTCATAATTAAGAAAAAGGCAAATTGGCAAATTTTCCCAATTTCTTCACTTTAGATGAATTATCAATAATACAATATTTTTTTTTATTAAATTGGTCCCAATGTTGTTCTTTAATTTGGATAAATTAGTCATTAGTCAAAATTTTAAGTTAATTAAGTGTTAATCATATGGGTATTTATGGAATAAAAGTTTCAGGGACCAATTCATCCAATTTTTAAATAAAACTTTAATTTTTTTAATTTTTTTTTAAATTATGATTTTTTTCGAAAAAAAATATTTTTTCAAATAATTTTTTATTTTAAAAATTACTTTTTTTCAACTAATTTTTTCTTTTTTTTTTTAAAATAATTTTTTTGGTAAACGAAAAAAAATTTAATTAATAATAATTTTAGGGACCAATTCATCTAAATAATTTTTTGAATTAACTTTTTTTTTTTTTTTTATTTAAATAAAAATTACGTAAATTTAGATTAACTAATAATTTTGCATTTCACGGTGAAGGAGGGGAGCGGGTCAACACAACGGTTGTGGAATGTGTTATGTTCTTCGAGGAGAGGAGCAGCTGGACGACAGTTTCCAAAACATATAAATCACACAATATAAAAAATTACAACTCAAAACACTCATACAAAGGAATGCAACCCATGATTCATACATGTGTATATATATAGAGAGAGAGTGGTTCTCGTGTGAACAACCCTCATCGTGTGAACGTGTGAAAACTGCACTTTAAAGACAAATGTATTGCACTTTTAAGATATATATACTACACTTTAGTACTGCATTTTACGTACTGCACTTAAAGACAAATATACTACACTTTAAAATGCAGTATCTTTGCCTTTAAAGTGTAGTACATTTGTCTTCAAAGTGCAGTGTTCACACGTTCACACGATAACATGCTGTTCACATTTGAACCTCCTCCTATATATAAATAAAAATTTCTAATTACACTTTGTTAAACCTTCTATTGCTAATTCTTTATAAACACACACACAAAGAGATCACAATTCCATTGACATTAGTATATTTTCATCTTCAGTCGCCTCCTTGACAACCTGCAGGGATTGAAAAATAAGATACCAACAACTGTGAAAGAATTTAGTGAGAGAAATTTACAGAGTTCGAGGAAATCACTTTAAAACCAATTTTTGTGTACAGATCCTTAGCAGGCTTGTTGTCTGCATTTACATGAACAAAAACCTGCTTCACCCCTGTTTCATAAACCACAACGCAAAAGAAACGATATCAATTGTCCAAGAAAGGGCCAAAAGTAAGAAATCCAGAATAATGATGGTTGAAAAAACATAGCAAAACACCTGCCATTGTGGCTGCATCAGCAGCCAAGTATAGCATGTTCGAAGCAATACCCCGTCTTCGAGCAAACTTTGCCACACAAACATTTGCAATATAAGCATATTTACGCGTCTCAATGCCCTCTTGGCCAGCCAAAACAGCAGCAAGTTTGTTTATCTTCTGCAAAGTAGAAAAAAAGAGTTTCTCTGAAGCTAAGAAGCTCGGAAACGGATACAGGGATACGGATACGTTAAGATACGAATACGGGGATACGCCATTTTTCAAAAAAGTAGGCCACGTATACATTTGGAATACGTTTTTCAAAAAAGTATTGGCGAGGTTGACGGCGGCCTGGGTGAGGGCAGAACAGCGGCTCGGGAGAGAATCCGTATGTGAGTCAGAGTCAGAGTCAAGATTAGATTATTAGGTTATGTATTTTCCCTATACGTATCTTGGCCGTATCCTAAATTAAAAATTTACTGAAAAATTAAATTGGAAACGGTATACATTTAGAAAACGTTTTTAACCGTATCCAAGCCGTATCCGGGACGTATCCGTATCGGAAACGGTTCGGATACGGATACGCCTTCTTCTCAGACGTGTCCGTGCTTCTTAGCTATGAAGAATGGACTGTTTTAAAGGCATAAAATTAGTCTTGCAAATTGCACACTCAATGCTTTAATGAACAAAAGATCCAATTAGGCAACCAACAAAGTCAAATGGAGGAAAGAGCAAGACTTTTCTTCACAATGATTATTGAAGTATTGATCCTCGGAAATTTTGAATAAATTGTGAAGCAGCAATGATATGGGTTAAAAAGTTTTGCCAGTCCTTCCACTTGAGAAAGCAAAATTACACAGGTAAGAATGTCAAATAATCTTCAAAAGCGCATCAGTTGGCAGACTCAAAATCGTACCTCAGGATGTGCTTCCCCTGGCCTGAATTGCTTGATGCTTAAATCCAGAGTTCCCACTATACTGTTCAGGACTGTTCTTCGGACATTTTTATCTTCCTTCTTAATCTACAGATGTCAGAAAAGAAAAAAGAAAAAGAAAAAAAAAACTTTAGAACCTTCCAAGAGAGCTGCAGTTAAGGCAAATGGCTTTGGTCCAAAAACCACATACAATGGTTCGGTTAACTTACTGCAACGAAACAGAAGCAGTTCGATGACCTCCCCTGTTTTCCAAGACATCTTTGCTTCAAAGCATAGAACTCCTGCCAATGTTAGAAGAATCAAGTTGAGAGTATAACAAGGCTAATGAAAAAGTAATAAAGTCGCATGGAACTATAGTCGTTGAGCTCATCCACAACAAATTGTGGTGAAAACTAATCTCAAAAAGTAGAATCTTTCGACAAAAGAAGTATACAGGCAAGAGAATATAAGACAAGATCACTGACAGCTGCATCACATTGGAAAAAACAACATAGGATCTTCTCCGGATAACGAAAGAAATTATCAATTGTTTTATGGTGAATGCTGATGTACGAGCAGACTGATTACACAGAGTATGCTTCTATTCAATTTATTTTGTCAATAATATTAGGAATTACTCAGTCAATATCCAAGAGAGGTTACATAGGGCCATTAGAAAATTGACTGTTATGATGCACACCAAATTACTGGAACTTACTGCCTCAGCATACTTCCTTTTGTAACTATCAACATGCCTGAAAAATTACGTAATTATCAAGATAAGTAATTAACTAAGTCAAGTTCACAAATGGAACTTAAATAAAGATTATCGACCTCATATAAGGAAAGGATTCCCAATGGGACTCTGCTCGAAGCCATGCTGCTGTCTGTGATTGTTAGTCAGACACGGAGAGAAGAAATCTGATGTTCTTTTAGAAAAATAAGTGAACCGGGGTTTATATAGCATATTTAAGGTGTATTTAGACTTATTCATTAGAATGAGAAAGTGAGAGCAAAACCAACCCAATATTCTTCATCGAGTAAAGCATTACGAGCAACAAAATGACCAAATTCTCGCCTTTGAGTTCCTGCACATTCTTGGTCAGTAAGCTGCAGTCGGTCAAAAGAGAGCTCAGACAGCTTTGACTTCTCATTCTTAGGAAGAGCCAAGTGCCGTATGCTTTTTTCATTATTATTATTACAGTGAACTTCAAGATGCTTCGACCGATTGTACCGAGCAAATGGCTCCCTGTAGATCTCAGCCACCATCATGAAGATGTAGTCAGGGAAAGGGACAAATGACAAAAGAGCCAGGAAACCACATGAAAGTGTACTTCACAAAAAATAAAAAAACAAACCTATTCAATGTAATGATCAGAGCTACATCTCGATTGCTTGCACCAAAGATAAGTTATTTTGATGCTATCAAATAACATACCACTTATACGATTAACGGCCACCATCTAATTTGTTGAGAAATTTAGATGGAGGAAAGGAGTTGTCTAAAGAATCAGGGAGGGGATTGTTTCAGATTCGATGCGTATGGCTCCCTAATCTTTCTTATCCAAAATGGTGAAATGTGAAATTTGAAATCCAGAAAGTAGAAATCTGCACAACTTAGCTAAACCTATGCAAACCGCCAAATATGCCGATTCTGCAACTATCCATCAAAATTCAGGCGCTAATGTCCATCTATAGGACATAGGGAAAACCAATGTGTAGCATTATAGTTTGTCACACCCCGGTCGGCGAAGGGGACAGAAGGTAACGGGGACGGGAAGATGATGTTGAAGATGAGGAGCTGCTCGGGTTCAGAAACGGAAAAGAAATAAATGAAAAGAAGTGGACGTATCTTTACTTTATGTTAATTGTCTTTTAATTACGTTTAGGGAGGGATAATATTTAGGTAATGTACCTTGGCCTATATAAGCCAATGTTTTGGAGAATTATATCATAAGAAATATTTCAGCCTCTCCCTCTCTTAACTCTGTACTCTCTCCCTCGATCAATTCTCTCTTTCTCTCTCAATCTCTCAATCTCTCTTCTCTACTAATCTCTTAGTTCGGTTACAACATCCCTTCGTGATCTCTCTCTCTCTCTCTCTAATCTCAGCTCTCAACTTCTTCTCTCAATCCCTATATCGATTAATTATCGAAAACTTGCCTAACAATCCGGCGAATTCGCACCGGGCTGTTACATAGTTTCATGGGAAACAAATCAAAAGGAAAAATCCATAAATTTCCAAGATCAGATCGTCCTAGGGTTGTCATAAATTGTTTCTCACTTCACTTGTCTTCCAACTAATCAAAAGGTTCTTCTCTTTCTCTGTCCGTTTTCCATAAAAATTACTCACAAGTAACAAGAAAAAAACTCAAAAAACTGCGACAACCAACATTGTCTAACCTGAAGCTAAAAGTATTAATCCGAACAACAATCACATAGAGAGAGATAAGCCAATCACAACAGACTCAAAACTGTTCAAGATTATAATGAAAATTGAACACAAAATACAGACACGCACAAAACTATCCTATCCACACAAACGGATTTTCCCAAATAAGATGTTGAGATGACAAATAAACAAAAATTACCCAGTAAACAATGCGACAACAAGCAGAGAATGATCGTGTTTGGTTGATCGAAGCAACGGTACACGTGTCTCCCGAAGTTCAAATTGCGGCAAGAAACTTCCCTTCAACTCCATGTCTTAGAATTTAATTGCGATGCAAAATAATATCTCATCCAATTGAGAATAATCTTCGAATTTCCCCTCAGAAATTGGAAAAAGAAACAGAGGATTGAATGCAAATGTTAGGATTTAGGAGTGAATGGAAGCAAAAATTGGAAGTCTTGTTGAACAAGGATCCCGGAAATAGAAAGTGTCCCAAGGTCCAGCAGCCGGTTCCGCAAAATTACAATAAACAAAAAATGTGCTAAAAATTAAGTCGCTTATTACGTTATTTAAGAGAATATTAAATAACGTAATAACATCAGTGGTCTTAAAAAAATTCAAATTGTTAATTACTGAATCTAAATGCGTATTTAATTTTATATCTGAATTTTCTTTTCTTTTTTCTGCATATTTTTTTTGAAGATTTCACATCCTGTTCCCTTAAATTTGTAGTAGGATTGGACCCGATCAGAAAATAATGAAAGAAAAGTTACAATATTGCCAACAAGTTACAGAAAGCAGATTTATCCATAGTTTGTAAGGTAGTGTTTGGAAAAGCTTTCAGCTGCAATTTATAGCTTTCGGCTACAACTTATAGCTTTCAGCTGCAGTTGGAGTGTTTGGAACACCCAACTTTTAGTAGAAATTCCCTACCAAATATAGCCAAGATAGAGAAGCTGTTTAAGCTGCTATGACCCAACTTTCAGCTGCAGCTTACCGTTTATCCGTTTATCTAATTTATTAGACTATTTTATCCTTTAAATATTACTATAATTCTCAAAAAATTATTAATTTTAAAATTAGTATTTTTTTAGTTACAAATGTAATTATAATTATATTTTAATAAATTAGTTAGTAATTTGATAAAAAAATATTTTATATTTGTTATTTATAAATTCTTCAAATTTAATGAAATAGTTATTATTAAAATTAAATATAATTAATATAAATTAATTAAAATAGTGGGTTCTGAAAATTTTCAATTTTAAATTAATATTTTTTCAATTTTTATTTAGTGATAATTATTTCTTAGCTACGTAATTATTAAAATTATATAAAAATATTATTATTATGAATTTAAGCAAAAGTATTTAAAATATAATAGTATGATATGTGTATGCTAATATGATATATTATAAATTTACATAATATAAAATTTAATTTAATTTAATTTAACATTTATTTATTTATTATAAATTATAATTATTTAATAACATTGAAAGTAAAACGGATATTTATTTAAAACCTTAAAATAAACTATTGATATCAGCATTTTTCCAAACACTATTTTTCCCACTTTCAGCAGCTTTAATACTTATTTCCAAACACATACAAATTCTCAAATCAGCAGCTTTCAACATTTATCAATAAATTTTATCTACTCCAAACACACACTAAAGCAAGAGAAGAAATAGCAACTGTTTGAGCTCAAATCTTTCATCTTTTATTGATATCCACTGCATCTAAATGAAAATTGGTGTTTTTAAAGATCAAGATGACATGATCTAACTTGCTTTTCTTGATCTTCATAAATAAATGGCGAGAGTTGTTATTTTATATTTACGCTTGGAATAGTATGTGGATTGGATTTTTAGCTTGTGCATGTTTGATAACTCTTTAAAGCAGAGGAAAAGAAAGAATTGAAAAATAGCCGGCTATTAATGTCTCGTTTGATTTCAGTACGGATATTAAGAATTACTGTTTAATAATGTGTTTTTTATTTTTAAATAATTACGTACACCTTTATTCTTGGGTTTGGTTGAATTAATTAGGAGCCCATACACAATTGAATACATTTGACTTCCATACTCCCACAATCCTGATAGCATTGCGCCTTGTTTCCATCAATCCCGCAATCCGCCGCACACGTCACCACTTCCTCGCCGCACCCGATCAGGCACTTACCGATCGCCTGCGCCGTGCACTGCACCGCCGCCGCCACCAGCACCGCCGCCACCAACAACACCATCAAGCTAGTACTGCTGCGCGCCATCTTGCTCTTCACTATTAATTGCGATGTGTACGTATGAGTATGACCACCCAATTTCTTCCGTATGTATATACAAAGCATGCACATACAGTAGATAGAAGTTGCTTATAAAAAACCCTAATCCTCAAAATGCAAGAGGCATGAAAGTTTGTTATAGATTGAAATGCAAATTATGTGTTCCGCGATCCTTCGTTATCTTAACAACCATCACACCCAATTAAATGAAGATCGCAGATTAATTGAGAAAAAATCGAAATTGATCCTCTAATGTGGTCTCTATTCGATTTTGGTGTCTCCGATTTTGGTCCTATGATCAAGATTCAAGACGGAAAATAGCGCATGTGTTTCACTCACTGACGGAGGACCAAAATCAGATGATGTCAGGACCAAAATCGGCACTATTCACAATTACAGGACCAAAATCGGTCAGTGTTTAACATTACAGGACCAACATCGTACAACTACAATAAATGACCAAAATTGGACATAAGCTACAATTAAAGGACTAAAAATGGACAAAGTCGAAATTAAAGAACTAAAAATGATAAAAATCATTTTTTTTAAACCAAGATCTACAACATTCAATTGATATTTATTCGAGTAAAATTTTTTATTTTGTAATATTAATTAAATTTGTGATCTAATTAAATTAAATTTTGAACCTTTAATATATTGTTTGTATCATTAAATTAAATTTTGAGCCTTAAATTTCGAACCACAAATTGTCTAAATATATTAAGGGTTCAAAATTTAATTGGATGGGTTGGAAAATAGTGGATTTACGGGTTGGAGAATTGTGGATTTAACTAGGGTTTATGGGGAAGAAAATTGGGGATTTACGTTTGAAGTATAGATGTGGAAGGAATTATATTGTTTGGTTATTTTAGTTATTAAAGAATTCAAATAATATTTAACTAATTCAATTAAAAAAAAAAAAGAGAAGGCGCGTGAGTTTGGTAGTCGGATTTAAGCGGAGTGCGTCACTCTCCGACCAGGGACCAAAATCAGACACGTATGAAAATTAGAGGACCAAAATCGGATAGTGCCACAATAAATGATCAAAATCGGATATTGACCACATTATAGGACCAATTTCGATTTGAATAATTAATTCCCAGACTTAATTTGATGATAAATTAATTAATGAAAAACGAAAAGACAAAATTGTGCGAGTTAGTGTTGCAATTAATTTGTTATTTGTCGGATTATGTACCCCGCGTACAACACGTGTATCAGAGAATCTCTTCACAAATTTGCTAACCTTTTCTTTTCCTTTTCTCCACTCCATTATTGGAATTCGGGATCGCAATTTTTTGGCTGCGACCAACATTACTGTCAATTGCTGATTTCTCCGAAGCTTCCAACGCAGCATTCTCTTCGAACCCGTTAAATAATTAAAGTAGTGGACTTGGTGAATCTTCTCACTCTTGTTCTTGTACTAATCTTTTGATAATTTGAGTTCGTTCTTCTTTGGACCAACTTGCAGTTTTGGGTGCTCTACTTTCTTGGTCATCAGCGTCTCTACTTTATCTGATGTGGGATTTAGGAGCTCTGTTCTGGGATTCGGTTACTTGTCATGAATCTTTGCTCTAGTTGTTCAAGTGTTATCCAGTTTGAGAAATTCTAAGTTTCATTTGAGGTTGTGATTCTTGATTCAGTGCCAAAAGTAGGTGAGGAATTTCTTCAGTTTTGTTGGGAATTTGGTGGGGACTTGGTAAAGTCTAGAGCTTTTCTGCTTTTTTTTTTAGATTTATGGATGACCATTTAAGTTGGATTAGGAATATTTTACAGTAGATTCTGGTTTTGTGCTTGTGATTCTTTCTTCTCTCTGGTCATGATTAGAATACTTTAATATGGATTAGTGAGTCTTGATGATTATTTTACTCTTCCTGACTACCTTGTTTAGTCAATAATTAAATATAGTCAGAGAATTTCATTGAGTAAGTATGATGTCTCTTGTTAAATTAATTATTCAATCTCCTCCTATGACTAGGACTCACTGTCTCAACATGGTTGTTAAGAAAATCCTTCCCTGTGTATTGTCAGAATTTTGTTGATTTGAATTGATCTGCTTCTATGGCAACCATTTCATCTTATTCAACCTTCTCATTTTAATTGTAACTACTGTTCTTCTGAATGCTGTAGTCTGAATGAAGCTTGTTTATCTCATGATGTAAGAAAGAAATTGTAATGATAAAAGATTTCTTTTCCTAAATGTTGGTGTCTGTCTTATTCATATAAGTTGCTCTGATTAAATTCATGGTCTCCAGTTAAGACAAAGTTTAGTTTCATTGGCCTTTAAATTTGAACCAAAGGCTATGAATGGATTGAAAGATTTGTTAATGGATGGGAAGTTGAGTTCTCTAGTGTATGTAAACATTGAAAAACTGCTTTTTTTGTAGGAAGTTTTAGTGAAGACTAGGCGGTCGCAAATGAATGAACCCAAAATTAAGCGCAGAATTGGGAAGTACGAGGTTGGAAGGACAATTGGTGAGGGAACATTTGCAAAAGTTAAATTTGCTCGAGATTCCGAGACTGGAGACTCTGTGGCTATTAAGATTCTTGACAAGGATGCAGTCCTAAAGCACAAAATGGCTGAACAGGTTTTTTCTTCTTTTACATCTATAACTCATGTTCGGCTACCTTGTTTATCTGATTCAACTCTTAGTCATGCTTCTGTCCCTGTAATTGCTTACGGTCCATCTGGTTAGGGATTGGCTTTAACATATGTTGTACAAAATTTTGGCAGATTAAACGGGAGATAGCAACAATGAAACTGATTAAACATCCCAATGTTGTTAGCATATTCGAGGTCTCTCTCTCTCTCTCTCTCAAACTTTGTATTGTTATGTACTTGTTTGGGTGAGGCTAAGAAATTCGGTTATGCTTGAGAAAGTTGTTTCTATACTATACACTATTTGATCATCTGGTCTAATCCATTGCTTCATTATCTTGATTGTTACTAGTGTTCTAATTCTTATTTCGGTTACTGAAAGTTGTTAGGTTTCCTTATCGTTTCGTTCTTCAGGTTATGGCCAGCAAGACCAAGATATTTATTGTTTTGGAGTTTGTTACTGGGGGAGAGCTCTTTGACAAAATTGTAAGATGATAACTTCCTCCATTTTGTTATTTCCTGCTAACATCTCGTAGCATAACTATCATGTTTTGGTAATATAGTTTACTAGAAGTCGCTCTTTCTCGATTCTGTGGTCTGAATTTAAGATATGTAACTGGGAAGGTAAATCATGGAAGAATGCGAGAAGAAGAAGCCAGAAGATACTTTCAGCAACTTATTAATGCTGTTGATTATTGCCATAGTAGGGGAGTCTTTCATAGAGATCTCAAGGTATTTAATTTTCTTTAAACTTATCCATTTAGTTAACCAGAATATTCGTCTTCCACTTCTACAGGCTAAAGTCGAACTTAGCTTATCCTGCGTTTTTAATTGCTGCAGCCGGAAAACCTACTGCTGGATGCTGGGGGAAACCTTAAAGTTTCTGATTTTGGATTAAGTGCTCTGTCTCAGCAAGTCAGGGTAATAATATCTTCTCCTAATTAAAGAAATCTATCCACCTTTTCAATGACATTCTTTACTTTGTTTGCTTGTTTCGTATGAACTATACAAGAAATATATCTCGCAGCACGTTAATGATGCCAAGCAGCATGCCCAAATGTGTAAATAGTACTAACACAAACTCTTTCTCGACAGATCGAAGAAACTTTTATTTCGATACATCAAAAGAAATATGCCAGTTATTCAAGTACCTTAAATTAGTTCGAACAAATAATACGTGGCTACCGGCAGCCTGTTTCTTTTACAACTGACTTCCCCTCTAGCTTGAGTTATGGTTTTTATGGGTTTTTAGTACTTTCCACATACATTCTTATTTAGGTTCTTGAAATTTTCTTTCAAGTGCTAATCGCTAATGGTGGCAATATACATGCTTGCTTGAGATTCAAATAATATACTTGCAATCCCTAAAATACTATGCCTGGATTCTCTTCATTAGCTACCTCCCGTTTTACATTATTAGTTCGATTAGCCAGTGGGATCAAACTAAAAAACCACGAAATATTAATTTGACAGGATGATGGTTTGCTGCATACTACCTGTGGAACTCCAAACTATGTCGCTCCTGAGGTATGGCCACTAAATGTGCGCTTGTTCGTTCTTCTCTCTCTATCCTCTGTCTTCTGTGATCTGATTGGTGAGACTATGATATGCTCAGGTCCTTAATGATAGAGGCTACAACGGAGCAACTGCAGACTTGTGGTCATGTGGAGTCATACTCTTTGTATTGCTTGCAGGTTACTTGCCGTTTAACGATTCTAATCTTCTCAACCTATATAAAAAAGTGAGCATATTAGATTTCCCTGGTGCGTGCTAAACAGATTTTCTTATCTATATCTCTTGATTTGGTTTGCAACATCTATTATATTTCAGATATGTTCAGCTGATTTCACCTGTCCATCTTGGATTTCCTTTGGAGCCATGAGATTGATTACTCGAATCCTGGAGCCAATTCCGGACAAAGTAAGACTATGTTCAACCTATTGAGATTCTTATCCTTCAACTCTGTTAAAGACAATCTCATTGTGAAATCCGGTGCAGCGAATTACAATTTCCGAGCTTTTGGAGGATGAGTGGTTTAAGAAAGATTACGAACCACCCGCATTTGATGAGAAGGAAAACGCGAATTTGGATGACGTAGAAGCTGTATTCAAGGACTCTGAGGTGCTAACCGTGAACCTAACATATCGATTTATTGGTTTTCTGAAAGCCATATGCCAAAACATCCACTCTCATATGTTTCCAGGAACATCATGTAACTGAGAAAAGGGAGGAGCGGCCAGCTGCCATGAACGCCTTCGAGTTGATTTCCATGTCAAAAGGTCTGGATCTTGGGAATCTATTTGATGAACAGGTATATGAGTTTTTCCATCCTTTTTCATTTGCCAAAAGCTTGTTAGATAGAAAGATCATTCTCAACTTTCATGCACCCTTTCGCTTGCCCGGGCAGGCATTCAAGAGAGAGACGAGGTTCACATCCAAATCCTCTGCTAATGATATAATTAGTAAAATTGAAGCAGCAGCAAAGCCTTTAGGTTTTGATGTTCACAAGAAGAATTACAAGGTAATATTGAGAGTCTACACTAAATAATCAATACTTCCTCTCTCGTCATGGTGGTGATACTTTCCTTTTTCTCTCTCAGATGAGGCTTGAAAACTCGAAAGCTGGAAGAAAAGGCAACCTCAATATCGCCACTGAGGTATATATATATGGATCGAGATGAAAACATCGATCTGCTCTTTCGAACAAAGTATTTAACAGTAGTTTGTGTATTTTCCATGATATTTGTCTTGAATTAGGTTTTTCAAGTGGCGCCTTCTTTGCATATGGTTGAGGTTAGAAAAGCAAAGGGAGATACTTTGGAATTCCACAAGGTATGCTACTATACTATTGAGTAGCTTATATAAATAATAATACAGTTAAACCTCGATAAAGTAATAACTTGGGACCGATAAAAAATATTCATTTAACGAGGTTATTACTTTATCGAACATTATTTTAGTGCATTAACCCATATCGGGTGAGGAAGAAATTATTATCTTAGCGAGATTATTACTTTATCGAGGTTTAACTGTAATAATAAGTGAAGACTTTATTCACTTGTATTCCTTTGGTTTCTTGGTGTGTGCAGTTCTACAAAAACCTCTCAACCTGCCTGAACGACGTCGTATGGAAATCTGAAGACAACACAAAGTAGTAGCAACAACAGCAGCAGCAATAACAACACTTTCACTTGTCTCTATCTCTCTTCTTCTTCTTGATATTACAAATGCAATTTCAACTGTATATTACAAACACAGAAGCAAGATTCCTGGCTCCAAGAGATGCTGTTTTCCTTGCTTCTTTTTATAAGAGGTCTACATGCTTGTTTGATCAAGACCAGAAGCTAAACGAGATACGCTCTTAAGTCAAGTCCGTCGCACAATTTCACCACAATACACAACTCAAAACCCTGACTATGTACAAATGGAGATGATCCAGACTGCTAACAATCACATTTCTCTTACAAAAGAAAATCAGATCAGAAAATCACATGTATGTGTGTATGTATGTGTGTGTGTATGTGTATACAGCTACTCCATCAAGTTCCTGCAGAAGATCTATCTTCTGGCCCAGCTAGCATGATCTGTTCACAACCAAGATTACTGATTACTTTCTTCTCTGGAAAGAAAAGATATGCATTTCTTTTCAAGAATCTCATACTTACATTACAATCAAATGCAAATCTTCTTGCAAGCATGATAGATGCATTTCTTTCTCTTGCTGATTCAAATGCTAGCACGAACGAATGCCCCGTTTTCACCTGCCAGTACGCAGCCTGGGCTGCTGCATTTCCTCCCCCTCTAACTCCACAAATCTGTGTACAAAAACTCATTGACATTTACAAAGGCAAAACCACTGCAAGACAGTTGTAGTTCAAAGGAAGGGCTTCCTTTTACACCTGCATTGTATTGGAGTAATATTCCTTAACCAAAGTGGTCTTCCCTCTGCAAAGCTTCATCCTCATCTTTCCGATATGCAGCACGTGGATTGCCTCAGAGCCATGATCCGCACCGTTCATCTGGATGACAACTACCTGCAAGGCTTTTTATGAAGAATCAACCAAACAAACAGCAGCCGGCAGCCAAATCTTGCAAATGGAAAATCAAGAACAACATACATTAAACTCAATGTCATGCCTTCTCACAAGTGCTTCTACATAGTTTCCTAATCCTGCAGCTGTAAACACAAAGCAAATCCAGTTAACAAAATCCAAAATCCCAGTAAGTTTTGAGCACCCAAAAGGTAATGCTGGCGGACCAGGATCAATAGGCCCAGAAGTTGCTACGGTGGTTGATTGATCATCGAACAAAATATCGGCTTGAAGCATTTGTCCCACATCGAAAGGGTCAGGAGCATATAAAGATTTGGTGGCCCCTGTCATCACAAAAGCCAGTTATAATGAAAGCATTAAATCAAATCATCTCATTTGTTAACTGTAGAACAGAGACCTGATATAAGCTCCTTCTTGCCACTCTCGGGTGTTGAACGATACCAACGAATTGTACATTCCGAAAGCTCTGGAGCACTTTCAGAACATCGATATATACACAAATACGAACCTAATGCCTCGGTACCATCTATGTCATACAAGTGAGGTGTGCTTTTATCGCCCTTCCTGGTTATTGCTAGCTACATTTAAGATGAGAGATTGATGCAGATTTGTTTTATATTTGCAGGCATGCTAAAGAGCATAAGCCATAGAAGGAGAGTTTTAGCAAAAGTATGTTGAAAGAACCTCCTTCTGAAGCTGTAGTGAACGCTTCGACTTTTCAGCAAGTTGAATCCTCAATGCTTGTAGCTCATGTTCCATATCCATCACCTGAAATATAAACGATGTGAGTTTTGGAAGCTAAGAGCTGGTGCATTACATAATCTGACATGTATAAACTAACTGTCTTCTATATTATGATACAAATGTTATCCAATTTAAATAACATGTATGCTTAACATTAATACATCATTGGAAGTTTTTAGCTCTATTCAGAAGAGAATGAGTCAATCATGTAATACCCTACTAGGCTGATGTAACATTTTGATTCGTCTAGCCTCTTGAACCTCCTTCATCAGCTCATCGACGTCCTGGTTGCACAACGAAAAGGGCAGCACAAATCAACAATGGCAAGGCTGGATTTACAATAGAGCAGGAACTCTTTGACTAGCTAACTATACAAATGTCTACCAAACAAACAAGCATTCAGGAATCTTGTTTATGTGTTAATCAAGGATGCAAGAATTGAGTGGTGAACCTGTTTTCCTGAAGCCCGCGAAATCTGCTCATGTTCCTGAAGTGCCTCTTCAACTCTTTGGACTGCTGCTCTAGCATTCTCAATTTCATACCGCGCGAAAGCTCTCTCTTCGTCGACAAGTTTCTTAGCATCTTCAGAAGCCTAAAAGAAGATGATGAAGTGGTTGTAAATGCATTGGATGGAAGAAACAGGCTCATTAACTTTACCTGTTTCAGAAAAGTAGCAAGTTTTTTCACTTCAGCCTTCTCCTGAATCAGCTCTCCTTCTCTCTGAGTTAACTGGACGGCTAAAGCTTCAACCTGCAGATGACATGAGAGCAAGAAAGATAAGTGAAGCGTTAAAAGGCAAGACAAATAGATAAGTGATTTACCATAGCAATAGCTTCTTCGACATCGTCTTTGTTGGTGCCAGCTACGCGCCCTCTTAAGGATTCAAGTGCATCCCTGAGTTTCTTCAGAAGTACATGCTTCTCCAGTGAGACTACCTCCTTCAGTCTTGCCTACAAACCCCCAAAAACAAACAAAAATGGCAGTTAAGGTGGATTGTAATTGAAAAAGTGGGAGGAAGGAGAAGACCTCATCAGATAGCTTTGCAGCAGCAGCCAATCCCTTTTCAAATTTGGTCGCGAGATCGCGTACGGAGAGGCGTTTCTGCTGCTCCACCAACAACCCAGTTTCTCGCGCAATCATGTCTTTCATAGACGGCGCTTTGACCTCCACAATTTGATTGTCAGCCCCAATTTTGTAATGTGGGAATCGGCTTGAGGTGAAGAACACATCAGTAGAAACTGCATCCTTCGGCGTTGTATAGCTGTACTCCCTCTCCCTCGTCATGTAGATTAATTACTCAGAAACACAGCAAGATCTTTTTCAAGCCAAATTGCAGAGCAGTTTAAACATTAAAAATAAAGAGCCCAGTTCTAGAGAGAGACGAAAAATGAGGAGGATGATAGTGCAACAGTTTTGAATGTAGAGAAGAAAGACTATTGAATGCAGGAAGGGACAGAGAAGGTAATAAAAAGCAAAACGAAATAATGGCCTTCTTGTTTGCTTTCCAAAAGCCAAAAGAAAGAAAGAAAAATCCGCGCCCTAATAATATTCCCTCTGTCCGTCCAACTTGTTTACATTTTCTTTTTGAATCGTCACATCCGATTTGTTTTATTTTCTAAAAAAAATTAATTACCATAGAAACTCTCATTTTCTATATACAATCATTCATTGATTAAAATATCCGTACTGAAACCAGACAAGACAAATCGGATAGGACGTAGGGAGTATATGTTTCTCTCTCACTCCACACACACGGCAACCTTTTTTGGTCATGTTCTATTTTTAAATCAAAATAAGAATTTCTTTTCTAGATTACGGAAAAAAACAAAGAAATTTGTGAATATGATGCTGATTGCTAGCGAAGAAATTTATGAATGATACCTTTTTTTAAGACAGAAATTGAGTGATTACGCATGCTGTCAGTCGTATGTAATTAGTCAACTGTATCAAGAATCTTTTTTCCATAAAAAGAAAATGTAATTACGCCGAGATGACATATTTTCCACTCATATTTTCTTTTTTATTATTGCACACAATACAGTCCCAATAATTTTATAATGGAGACCGCATGCGTTTCTCTTTCTCATATATTTTCCAGCAATAAATATTGTAATTAATTCCTAAGAAAAAAACGCACAAGTTTGACTTTTAACAATTGGAACTCGATCCGTCCCGTCCCGTCCGTCCTTCCCGCGCAATGGAACGGGTAATATCCAAACTCGTAGAAGCACGGACGGGTAATCTCACTTTAGATCCGCACTATTAATTTTCTGTTTTAATTTTATTATTTAATCTTTTTTTATGTACCCTCTTATTTTTCAATTCATATTCCTAATTAATAATATATGACAACTATAATAAAAAAAAATCAAATTTAAAGCTTCCACGAACCAAAAATTGAATAATCAGTGAGCCCAGAGGCAGAGTAGACCCGTTAGTTCCTAATTTCTAGACCCGTGCAGGCGTGCAGGTATGGGTCTAGATCTGGGTCATTGAGTCCAAAATGCGGGACGTACCGAATGCTATATTATCCATCCCCGACCCGTAAAATTGCCATATCTAAGTGTTGTGTTTTACACTCTTTTTTCCTTTTCCTTTTTCTTTTAATGCAAAATGTTAGTACAAATGAAGTAAATAAAAAGAACAAATTACTGGAATTATGGCGTAACTGGATGAATGAATTACGTTTTTTTTCCCTTATTATTTTCTAGATTATAAAACTCGAAAAATAATGAATGAATTAAGATTGGCATGTAAGAAATCAGTTCTTGACAGTTACCGTTCTAGCAACTGACAATCGGTTTCATGCACAAGATCGAAGTTGATGGACGGATCTAAATAGTATGGAAAATAATTTACCGGCCCGACCCGGCCCGGACCGAAGCTGGGTTTTGTTCCGTTAAACTTCACTTCAGCTTCCTTATTTTTCCTTTTGATTTCATTGGCGTATGAGTATCGATGGCCCCTCAGAACAGAAGAGTGCTTCCTCTCCTCTTCCTCTTCCTCTTCATCTCTCTCCCTTCTCTCTTTCTCTCCCCGTCCACTCCCAACCCCCAAATCCAAGCGCCACTCCCAATCTTAACCCCTACTTCCAACTTCACATTTATCATCAAACTCCTAACTTTCAACCGCCTCTCATCTCTCTCCCGCTGCCTCGACTCTCTCTCCAGAGCCCACTACGATTCCCACGACAAACTTCATCTCCATATCTACATTGACCATTTTCTCCAAAATTCTCCAAGTGGGCCTGGGGATTTGGACCAAAGATTGAATATTTCCGGGAGAATTCTTGATTTTGTTGATGGGTTTGATTGGAGATTCGGAGAAAAGTTGGTGCATTGTCGGACTTCTAATGCCGGCCTGCAAGCCCAGTGGCTAGAAGCATGGTGGCCTACTTCAGATCACGAGTTTGCTTTTGTTGTTGAGGATGATCTGGAACTTTCGCCTCTGTATTACAGGTTTCGATTTCATTTTGTGTCATTCTATAAACATTTAGTCGAAAATCTTGAATTTGTATATGGTGTATATGGTGGCAGGTTCCTTAAGGCGGTTATCTTAAACTATTACTATAACGCTACGAATTTCAGTCCTGCCATTTACGGGACGTCGCTGCAGCGGCCGAGGTTCGTGCCAGGTATTCTTTTTTCTATCTTGTGGTTGTATGTGAAGTTAAGATCAATGGGAATTGTGTTTTTGGATTATAATGTTTAAATTTACTTGACAATAACTAAACCTACTGGTTTGCATTTAGTTCAGATGGCTCGCTCAACTGATAGTGTGGTGTTTATTGTTTCTTTATAGCTTAATTTAACAGTTAAGACTTTTCCATGTAAGTGGTTTGGACATTTTTATGTTAAAGAGAATTTTATGTGGTTGCAGTTGCTCACATGTTTTAGCTTTGTGTGGAATTCTTTCTTTTAATAATAATGATGTGATTGTATAACATGGAAACAAAATGCAATTAGATGGTGAAGCTCGGATTTTCTTATATCAGCTGGTTGGCACCTGGGGCCAGCTTCTGTTCCCTAGACCTTGGCGGGAGTTCCGCCTGTGGTACGACATTCATAAGTCCAAAGATGTGAAGCCTTTCCTGGATGGAATGGTATCAATCACATTCTTCTCTTCTGTTCCCATTTCTTAGTTTTTCTAATTAATTTGGTCTTTGTTTGATGTATGATATGGCCACAGGTAACAACTGGATGGTACAAGAAGCTGGGAGAGAAGATATGGACTCCGTGGTTCATCAAATTTATCCACTCTCGGGTGTACTTTAACATTTATACCAATTTTCTTCATGAGCGAGCTTTGAGCATCTCACATAGGGATGCAGGGGTCAATTATGATCATACTTGCTTGATGAAAATCCCCATGATCTCAACCTACTGGAACTATATCCTTTGAATGATCTCAAGTGGTATGATTTCTGCTTCAGACAAGTAGTCACCAACAGAATTGTGAGGGATTCAAATGAACTTGGATCTGTTCTTCAATCTGTGCAACGAAAGAAATTAGAGGGCTCCCTTTCAAGATTGCTTCGTTGAAAGATTTGGTCTCCCTTTCAAGATTACTTCGTTGGTGGGTTTTTCGGGAAAACCATCAGTTTCTGCATCCATCTTTATCAACGCTGTTGAGAAATTATTGGAACATCAGAGCATCAAATTCAAGAATGTTGATGAGATGCGCCTTGGCTTGGATATAGGCACTCTTCAAGCTAAACTCATCCTCACTTCATGGGGAAAGTAAATTTATTATCTGGTCTTCTGAAACAGATTTAGATAAGTTACGAAAGCAACTTTGCACAGCTAGATTTCTGGTTTTTGGATGGTGATTCTTCATGTTCTTCAGTTGTTTGCCACCCGTCATAGCCTTTGCTGATCTCTGCAGCACATTTCTTGCTTACTAACTTTTGAAGCTGCTGGTTTGGTATGTATAAGCTATTGAGATGGCACTTTCATGATCCAATACTTTCTTTGAAATTAGAGGATGTTCATTAGCCCAACCAGTTAAAATCAGCACGCCGGTTTGCAGTTTGGTGATGATAAAGGAGACGGAATTTGGAAATACTCGTAGAAATGGAAGCTGATTTCTTAGTAGATTTTGTGAATATGTTGAAGGTAGTTCAGAGTGACTGAGGTCAATTGCATTAAAGGCTAGCACAGATGTTACATAATCTCTTCCTCTTCCTAATGTATCTCTTCATGTGGAAGCAGGTCAATGTGGTATATGGTGTTCACGTTTCGAGAACGTAAAACTCCCTGCCGTATTTGGCATGGTTTCCCCACAGGGAGTATGAGCAGCAAGACTGGTGCCACCTAAACTAGCCTGCCTACCTCACAAGCTCCAAGTAAGTGGAAGACGAGATTGTAACCGTTTTTGTTTATCGACAAACACATACAATCTTAGAAAAGCAAGATGGCTTATTCTAGTTGGTGAATTATAGAAAAAAAATCTGAAAGAACTGGTTTTTAAGGAATTATAGTTAGACATCATCAGTATTTTATAACTTCTCTTATATATTAAAGAATGCTGGTTCTTGTACTTGAGCTATCCAGAAATGATTTTCATGTTGTTGTCAGACCCCAGATGATTACAGTAATCCTAATTGTAATTACTGATTTATGGTTCCATCAGAAGATCATTCGAGATTAACATTATTCCCAAGGACTATTTTTATTTTCATAAGATTCTTTGACTTCTGATGTATACTTGTACCATGATGCCCAGTAGAGATAGTTGGCAAAATTGAGAGCACTAAGGATGGCTAGAAACCAGTAGAAGTAGTCAAGCTTGTTATGATTCAAGTCTGGTGCCTGCAGCCAGCCTTGTTTATTTTCCGCAGCTTTTGCAGAGACGGCGTTGACAGTGTTCACAAAGGCGGTGCTCATGAAATAACCGCAAGACAGTGATAGCAGGGCGAAAGATGTCGAAAGAGATCTCATCCCCGAGGGAGCTTCTTTATAGAAGAACTCCATCAGTCCAACCATTGCAAACATGTCTGCAACCCCAAAGACGCCGTATTGGAAGGAAAGCCAGAAAAGGCTAATCGGCTTGGATGGGTCCTTGAGAGCTTGATCCCTTCTTTTCACCTCAACAAGACCGGCTACTCCCATCGAGATTACAGATAAGACGAGGCCAATGCCTACACGCTGGAGCTGAGTTATCCCGTTGGGATGGCCCGTGATCTTTCTGGCAAACGGGATGAAGAGGAACTCGTAGAGTGGAAGGAGAATAGCCATGAAAAGTAGAGGAATCACCGGAATTGAAGGGGTGGGAATATTCAGTGTGGCCAAGTGTGGTTCCATGAGGTATCCTTGGATTACTGAGAATGTCTGCAGCTGAGCCAAGCATGTATTCATTATAACCGTGCTGCCGATGATCGGTAGCATCCGTATCATTATCTTCACCTCTTCCACTTGTGTCACCGTGCACCCTCCATCAGGTTTGTTGGTAACAGCAGCTTTATCTAGGAACCTATATAGTTTTTTAAATAACTTGCTGTCAGTTCAAACTACTTTGCTCAATGCATGCTGCTTGATTCTTGCTATGGATTATACCTGAATTGGTTGGTGTGTGCAAGCTTTTCTCTATCTTTATCCTCATCATCAATCTCATACAAATCCTCTGGATTCTCTGGCAATTTCATGTTTCTGTTTTGGATTGCAGTCATAATAACCTTCACACATCACAAAATTTATGACTTAAGTCCATGATTTGGTTATTTACAGGTATAGATGTTGAAGCTCAACTCACAAACCTGTGACATCCTGAGAATGGGGCTGGTAGCCAGTGGTTGGAACAAGTAGAAAGGCTTTCCAAGGCCAAGCACGACGAACCCGACGAACGCGGTCATCAAGCCGGTGAAGAAAGCCCAATGCCAACCCTCATTCAAAGCAATCCACACAACTGCTGTCACTCCTATCAGTGATCCAACCGTAGTACTGAACTGGTAATAGTTGAAGTAGCTTGCAACACCTCCCATGTCGTCCCGGTCAAACTGGTCCGCCCCGAGTGCAGCCACGGATCCCTTCACTCCGCCGCAACCCAAAGCCAAGATGCATAGAGAAGCATAAAACATGGTGGCTTCACTTCCCTCAATGCAGCTAGACTTATTACAAGGAACACTCTGTGATTTCCTTGAATGTGCTTGGATTGTCATCATCAGCAGACCCTATAAGATCACAAAACTCAACAACTCTCAGCACAAGAAGGAAGACAAGGAAGGGGCCTTTTCGGTCATACCGTTATTTCAAGAAACCCGAAAATGAGGCAGGTGTGGAGGCGGTTCAAGTAAGTGTCGGAGATGAAGCCTCCTAAGATGGTGAGGAAGAACGTCGAGCCTAAGAAGTTGGTGAGAGTGTTGGCCGCCGACGAGAGGTCGGAGAATAGGTGGAAGTAGAGAACCATGGTGGACATGTTTGCTACAAATCCAATGTTCTCCAACATCGCCAACACTGCCATTAAAAGGTAAGAATATCAGAGATTATGAGACGACGATTTTACAGTAGGATAATGTGGAATTCAACTTACGGAAGACGAACATGGATGCTCTGAATCCACCTTGTTTTGTGGGACATTCATAGCTTAAGTTTAGCATGATTCTGATAATGGAAAAATCCCATTATCTGGATGGTTTATATACGTTGCACTGTGATTCCTTGATTTGTTTTATTGCCATTTGAACAACAGATTATTGGTCTGGGAAGATACTTGAACTCATCAGTTTTTATGTGGAGAAATATGATCCAAAACAACTAAACACCAAAAGTAATTCGAAATAAACAATCGACTTCTTGTTATGAATATTACTCCTCTGTTCTGTTATTACTATCCTATTTTTTAATCGAGTTGTCCCCTATTAAGTATCATCTTTCCTAAAATGACAAATATCAAATTTTAAACTTAAAATTAAGTGAGTCCTCTTTACCCACTACCCACCACCATATTCTTATACAGTTAAATCTCGATAAAGTAATAATCTCGCTAAGATAATAATTTTTTCGATCCCGATATGAGTCTATGCATTAAAATAATGTTCGATAAAGTGATAACCTCGTTAAATGAATATTTTTTCTCGATCCCAAAGTTATTACTTATCGAGGTTTAATTGTACTATCTCTCTCCAAAAATCCCTCTCACACGATTCCGATCGCTCTGAACTTAGAAATTTATGATTTTAACTTTTTGAAAACCTTAGATTTAAATTACAATATGAAAAAAATAGAAAAAAAAATCGATTGCCTCAACTATGCATTGCAAAAAATTAGATGAATTTTCATTTCTTCCCACCAACCACTCTTCGAAAACTGTGCACATTTATTAATACAATTAAAACTCGTACAGTTAAACCTCGATAAAGTAATATTCGATAAAGTAATAATCTCGTTAAGATAATAATTTATTTCGGTCCCAATATGGGTCAATGCACTAAAATAATGTTCGATAAAGTAATAACCTTGTTAAATGAATATTTTTTCTCTGTCTCAAAGTTATTACTTTATCGAGGTTTAACTGTAAAATACACACTTAAATAAAGTTTCTTAATCTCCATGCTGGAACCAAGGGGGACAGTAATAGTGTCACGGAGGGAGTACATCATGAGCTACATTATGACTACATATTATCCATAAATTTAATTTTTTCTCTCACTTTTTTTGTTTATCAATATAATTTCCAAAGTCAAAACAAACCTAGTGCAATCTTAGCACAAGTTTTGTGCAATCCAGAACGTTCTTTTACATTTTTACCCCTGCGTCTCAACTGAGCAAGTTGGATAGATAAATTACCATAATTCAGATGGAGATAAATATTAAACTGTAATTAGTTCAAAATAAAATAAAAACAAAAATAAAAAATCCAACGAAATGTATGTCTTGGGCATCATCAACAAAAAAAGACTTAAAAATCAGTGATTCAATTCTGAGGCAATGAATGGATCTCCATATCTTCTTAAATACTCATTCAATGCATCAGCCAGCAGCTTCTCTTCCCCCTTGTACTCCCAAACCATTGCATTCTCATCAACATCATCTGCACCACTTGCTTCAGAATCTGAATCATCCCCCAGCCTCGCTATCACGAAATCCACCCCCTTCAGCAGGTATCCCGATTCGGGCATACGCAGGTTAACGATCCAACCGCGCGTGGAAGCATATGGCGTGAAGTCGTGCAGGAGTCCTCCCAGAACGAAGCTGTTTCGCCATGCAACAAGCTCATCGCCTTTCAGGACTAATTTCCCTTGCTTCTTGCCATTTGTGATGGCGATGGCCTCGAGAGAAGGGTTGCATTTAAGGAGCAAACATAGTGCAAGTAGCCAATTAGTGCAGCATGCTAAGGGTAAGAACGTACCCGAGATTGAAGACTTATTACGAGGACTTTCGTACCCCATGTAACCATGCGCTTGTTCGGCCTCCCTGCACGCGGAATTAGCTACTATCGACACGAATTTCTCCACCACACCTCCTCCCCTGCTGAACTTTACCCTCATCTTGAAAAGTGAGGAACTGCAGACGATACTCCGACATGTGAACTCCAAGGAGATAGATCTGAGTTCCCTAAACTTCACAAGGAATGAGAGGAACTTCATCTCTTTAATCGATGAAGACTGAATGAATCTAGTGGCTTCTGCACTTGTTAAGCCAGCCAGCTTAGGGAAAAGCTCGTTTATGTCATCAGCTGACGCGTTAGAGGGTCTTTCAGTGCTTCGGAGAGTCAGAGAAGCAGCTTTGATCTGATAGATAGCCGAAGCAAATCGCTTCGAGACAAGGGAGCATTGAAACATATGTTTCAGGTTTTCCAACCGGCTTACTATCGCCAGGAGTATGTCCGCAGGGATGCGAGCAAAGTGATTGACGCTGTCTGCTACTTCCCTGATTTCCAATTTCGCATCCATTTGCACCGGTTTTGAGAAGCCTGTTTAGATAGCGTTGGAGAATAATGTAAGGACGCAGGCAATAATAAAGTGATATAGCTCATCAGCAAAGACATTCAAACCACATAAAGATAGTGCAAAAATTGTGCAAAAATAGTGCTAAAAATGTGCAAGAGTTTCATGCTATCGTGCACGTATTAACGATATTGATTTAATTACTGAAGAAGCTTGTAGAAGAACCATGCTGAAGTAATTTAGCCTAGTTGATCAGGAAAGAGACAACTAGACCGATAATGTATTGATTTTGAAACACATAAATGGTGCATAAATGTGCACAGATTGTGCGAAGTTCATACGGTTTTCAGCAAATGTTATGGTGCATAAATGTGCAGAAATCGTGCGAATTTATACGATTTTCATCAAATGTTATTCCATCAAAATGGTTCATAAAATTCCATCGTAATGGCATTGAAGATTAAGCTAGATTTCTTTACAGTATTGTACCAATGGACTTCCCAAACCATATAATGGGATTCAAAATGTGTATATAGTGCTGGAGATCTAGCAACACGGATTGAAATTCTAACAAAACTTGAAGGTGGATGAAAACTAAAATTAGGTGTGACAGTCCTGGACATGACAAACAATACAGAATCAACAAGAATATGGAGATAAATGAAGTGATAAGGCACAAACAACATGCATCCAACACAAACAGGACAGAGAGACACATATCTTCAGATCTAGTTGAAAGATTTCTTGTTTTATGTTTGATTAAACAAGAAATGAGCAACATAAATCATAAAGACAACACAAACTCGAGACTGTAACATAAATTTCCGGCCTTAACCGAAAAACACATTAGCAAAGTAAATATCCGTATGTGTGATTTTGTATAGTTTTAGTGCAATAAATTGATCTGTACAATTAAAAGAAACATCTTGGTTTGGAAAATTGAACAAAACTTCATTTATCGAAGGAAAGAAATCCTACGCTTCATCCAAAAGAAGAAACCCTTAAAATTGATTACCGATTATTTCAATACGAACATCAAATAAACTTATTGTGATGGAAAGAAATGGGAAGAGAAACAAGAGGGGAAACACTTACCTCTTCTTGCTGGGATGCAAATGGGGATAGAGGGGAAATTCTCTCCTTGCTGCAACGACGGCGCAAAACCCTATATCCCAACTCTTCTCTAAATTGTGACCAGGAAACTTTAGGTTACAAGCATTATATACTGTGACTGATTCTTTCATATACGAATTGATGTCGTCATATATCGCCTTTTTTCCAATCAAAACACGATTCTTATTTATTACTTTCTAACACGTGTTTCGTAAATAATACCAGCTAAATCATACTTCTAGGATTGCAAAACTTTACTCTTTTGCATAGTTCAACAATTATTGAAACAAAAGCAGAACGGAGCTGATCCTTCGTCAATATCAAATTGTAAAGCAGATAAGATGGATGGATGGATCTAGTAAATGCCATTATTCAAAGCATATCAGATCACTCAAACCTAAAGTAAACAGAGGCAACCTTTCATAGTGGCTGATACAGTGCCCTGGATAAGCCTAGTCTGCAGCTGGAATGCAAGAAAACTGTATAGAAGTATTAGTGAGATAGAAACAGAAGGGGAACTGCGAAAGGGTTTCTTATCAAGACATTATAATCTTATATAATGATATGAAATACTACATATAAAAGTATTTGAAACTAGAACTACTAGAAACAGAATGCCAACAAAAATGGGAGATGTAATAAGGAATAATAAGAATTTGAGCCTTAACTCAAAGAACTCTGAAAGATCGATCAAGCTAGACCTCCTTGGGAGAGAGTTTTGCCATTAATGTTGTCGTGCACTCTGATGCAGAAGTAAATGCCATAGTGAGGATTAAGCATTAACATTTATATAGCCATCATGTTATTCTTGAGATTTTTCAGTATTCCAATAAGACATTCTCTCAACACATTCTTCGAGGGGACAAGTATCTGGTAAAGCCAAGATATATCATTGCTCCTATAAGAGCCTTCTATTCCTCTTCAAAATCCCAGTCAATTATACTCTTCCGACATTTCAAACCCTTCATCGTGACATTTTACACACACAAGGTAATAATGGAGACTTGATATGTTACTCATCAGCATTGACAGATTATGTACGAAGCAAATGTAAAACTGCTCCTTCTGATTGTCTCTAAAGATAGCAGCCACTTTAACAAGTACCCAAAGCTAAATAGAAGTATTTATAGTTAGGCATATGGCATGCTCAGAGAAAATAAGCTTGGTTTCTCTGCACGTGAGCAGATTGATTCTCACTCTCAGCCAACGTTCTGCTGCATCGATACTTCAACAATAATGATGCAGTCATATTCTCAAAGTCGGAGTATGAATAGTAAAAAAACTCACTCAATAAGAGCAGGTAATTGTAATCGAAGGAACAAGAGATAAGGACTAAATAAAATCAAGTTGATGAGTCTATGGCCAATATAATGGAGCTCCTGATAGTTAGATCATATGCAAAGTTTGACATTCAACTTCAAAGGTAGAAGTATTATATGTTTCTGGTTGTAGAAATTACCCAGAGCCTTAGACGCAAGCTGATGTTGAAATTAATGATCTTATGAAAGGTGAAAAACCACAATCCCAACAACCCTATTAGATTCAACTTCCCTCAGCCATGGAATGCAAAGGTAACAAGTCATTCATATTGAGTTTGTTCTTCTGAAATCAGAATCATCAATTTTGGGAAACTGTGGAATTGATAGAAACACCACAAATCAAACAAACAATATTGATAAAATTGAAATAAGAGACATGATAATGACTAACCCGAGATCAGTAATTAACACCCAGTAGCAGAGAAAACACCACACACACGAGAGAGAGAGAGAGAGAGAGAGAGGGGTTATAGCTTTGTCGGTTCTTGTTTTGCGCCAAACTACACCTGAGAGCTTGATCAACATTCATGCAATGCAATGGAGAAGAACAAAATCGACTCATTTTACGTTAGAAATAAACCCTCCAGCCGAATGAAGATTAGGGAAATTAACGTTCTTCAAGATTGGGGTTTTATTTATTGGTTTAATTATTTTTTTTCATTTCACTTAAATTCCAAAAATGCGAAATTCCATTCAATTAACAAAAAAGAGTAATAATAATAAAAAATTGCATGAATATGTATTCGTAGAGAAGACAGAGGAGATATAGCTTCAACAAAACCCTACCAAGTACAACAGTTAGAACCATCAATGGAAGACGTGTGCGAGGGCAAAGACTTCTCATTCCCTATCAAGCAAGACGCCTTCAAAACCCAACTCCACCGTACCCAACACTTCCGGAGTACATCTTCTATGACGGCCCGCGTTCGCTACCGGCCTTCCCCCACTACGGTCACATTCTTGCCGGCGCAATCAAGGACATTGTGACGCGCTATCAGTGGATGAAGGGTCATCACGTGACCGGAGGTTCGGCTGGGATTGCCACGGGTTGCCCCAGGATGTATGCAGGATTTTCAACAAGGGTGGCATAACTTCGTATTCTTGATTTGCCTCAAAACTATGTATTTAAGTATAAAAACAAGATACTTTGAAAAAAAATAGTGAGATGAATTTGCAGGATAAATAGCAAACTAACTACTAAAATTGATAGTAAAAATAACCAAACAAATTATAGTAAACTGTTTAAATCGCAATGTTTGGTTGAGACTTGCCAATTTTTTTACAATGATTTGTGCAGTATAGACTTTATAGAAAGTATTTAAAGAAAATAATTTATGAACATCAAGACTTTACAAGGTCCATTAATTCGACTAATAAACTTTATCGAATATTGTATAAAATTTTGATAGAATTTCAATTTTATGGTCAATATATATAATAAATATAAATGTGCGTGTATTGAATATTACATAACATATTGTGATTATATTAATTATGACCATACTAGATAATTATATAAAAAAAGAAAGGGCCACCCCATGCCCCTATGTAAATCCGTCCTTGCCCGTAGAGCATGAAATCGATCAGAAACTAGGGATTAAGAGCAGAGAAGATGTGATCAATATGACAATGCCAAGTACAATGAAGAGTGTCGGGGAACGAGTGGGAGAAGACTGGTGAGAATGGGAGAAGACTGTGAACGAGTGGGGGAACGAATGGGAGAACGAGTGGGGGAACGAGTGGGAGAAAATTGTGCAGATATATGTGAACGAGTGGGAGAAGACTGTGGTGAGAATGGGAAGGTGGATTAATTTCAGAAATGATTATATAACTATGTCTTTTGAATTTCATAGTGACCGTGTGGTGGGTGTTTGCGTTTTTTTTTTTGTTTTTTTTATTCGTAGAACCCGCAGCCGCTACCTTCGATGCGCACTGGGTAAACCCCGCTCCTTGTGCATAATTGGTTCCAGTGGAATTTGAACCCAGGATTTATCGGTCCCGGGCCATCCACCTTCACCAACTATGCCATCCCAAGGGGACGTGGGTGTTTGCGTAGTTGTTTCAGAAGGGTCTTGTCTACAAAGGATTCTAGTTCTTCCTTGTTCATCGATTAGCTTACTCTTGAATCATGGAGTATCACATTTTGATGCTTTTTTAAGGAAAAAATCAATTTCGAGGTTCAATTTTAGTCCGCAACGCAGTTATTAAATAAACGAAAACTCAAAATTGGCCAATTTGCTTAGTTTTCATTTTTAGTCCATCAGTTTGACACGTGTGTCAATTTTCGTCCGTTGTGTTGGCGAATATCCAATTTTAACCCACTAGGTTGAAAAATATCCAATTTCGACCACGAAGGTTGCATTTGTTAGCTTTTGCTTCTGAATCAAACTTATAAAATCTCTGAATAATTAATTTTTTTGCATGTTCTTAAAATCTCCCATCGAATTTCTTGATTTTCAGATTTGCAACATCTTTATCGAATTTCTTGATTTCTTGATGGATGGAAGGTTTCAATGTTCTTTGGAGAGTAAAGTTGCATAAATAAGTGCACATGCGCCCGTAGACTAAAATTGGAAAAGTAGGTTTGGTTTTGAAAAAGGATGAAAATTGGATTTTTGTACAACTTAATGGAATAAAATTGAAAAAGTAGGTTTGATTTTGAAAAAAAGGATGAAATTTGGACTTTTGTACAATTTAATGGACTAAAATTGGACTTCGTAAATATAATATACTAAAGCCAACCTGATGGACGAAAAATGATTTTTCGCTAAATAAACGTGTTATACAGCCACCACGCGCCCTCAAACTAAAATTGGAAAAGTAGGTTCAATTTTGAAAAAGAATGAAAATTTGATTGATGTACAACTTAATGGGCTAAAATTGAACCTCGACAATATAACAGACTAAAATCGGAATGAAGTCAACTTGACGAGCGAAAATTAATTTTTTCCCCTTTTTGATGAAGGTTTCCGTTCCAAATATATAATGCCTACTTTCCTTTTTTATTTGTCCCAAATTTATATGCATATTAGCAATTTTTTTTGTACTTAATTAAATGTTTCACTAATTTCAATATGTCTAATTAATATAATAATATAGAAAAGACTATTTTGTCCAATTCTTATAATAGCAAACGCAATTATGTCATTAATTTTTTAGTAATTGACTTTAATTTACTCAAATTACAATACAAATATCTAACTTTTATATCATTATTTTTTTTAATCTTTGTGAAAAAGTAAATGAGCATATACAGTTAAACCTCGACAAAGTAATAACCTTGAGACCGAAGAAAATATTCATTTAACGAGGTTACTACTTTATCGAACATTATTTTAGTGAATAACCTATATCGGGATCGAATGAATATTATCTAAACGAGATTATTACTCCATCGAATATTACTTTATCGAGGTTTAACTGTAGAATAGTGACGGATGGAGTATTAATGTAGGTCATGCCGTATAGTACAGGTTGTAAAACTCCATTATTAAATTTTGAAGCCAATTCCAATTATAAGGAGGTTCCTGACCCTGAAATAATGGTGGCTTTTCCTGTTATTGATGATCCGGATAGCAATGTATTTTTTCTGATTTCTTTAGGTGGTTTACCATCGAAAGAGTTTGTTGCCAATATACTTCAATTTTATACACATCATAGACTCCAGACAAGACAATATAGTATTTTTGTCACTGCCCTAATTCAATCAATTCATCAATCTCCATACCCCCTTCAAGAACTATGATTGCTTAGCATAGTAATCTTACTTAGCAGCTACAACACTCAAAAGAAAAAGCCAATCCCTGCCAGTAAGTAAAATAGGAGTTTCAATAGTTTTTCAAAACAGGTAGTGGCCAAAGTTAGAGATGGCAATTGATGTCGCAGAAAACATAAACATCTATTCGAATCCAAGGTCCAAAGACGTAAACACTGAATACGAGGTACGGAAGCATCAATGCTCTTTTTCAGGGAGTCCTTGAACTTAGTATTCTCCGAGCATCATCTCTTGTTAATTCTTCATAAACCTGAAAGATTTTAGAATGAAAAGAGTGTATAATGAACAACTCTAATGAATCATGATGATTTTTTAGACATTTGAAGGTAGCTAAACCAAATAATACTAAGAAATTTAATATACTTACTAATTTCTTATAAGCTTGTTCAAATGCCTTGCAAAACCTTTCTGCATCAGCTTCACCCACCTAAGAAACGGAAACTCTAATATAAAACACATGCTTCTGAACATTTGTTCGCACGAGTTATCTTGATTCTCTTAAAAATTAAACTGGTAAAACAAGATGACTTGAACTTTTATCTTCACTCGTGGAGATATATGAAACAAACTTCTTTTCATCAAATACACAGCAAGTTTTTCAGGGAAAAACTAGGTCCAGCTTGCACACAGCCTTTAAGTAATGGTATTGCGTAATGCTAACACTACAGTACGGCTTAACTTACGGGATGATTCATAAGTAGTCAGTAAAGCACTTAAAGAACTCAAAAATCGGTCTCGTTTACAAGGGCATTTCAGAAAATACAACATGTACAGATATACCTTCTGCTCAGCAGCCGACTTTAGTTTCCCCCAAAATGCTTCTGTCACACATTAACAAACATGATCAGTCACTATTCCATAACAAACATACGACAGGGATGCAGTCAATGTATTTAAACCACATACGGCATAATATCAATAGAAAGTTGCATTTGTAATGAGATCCTGTGTAGAATCATGCCTATTCGATACAGTTATGCAGAATACTAATGTTATCCAATTAGAAGCTAATTAACATAACTTACACCTATTGAACAGAGGGAATGAACCAATCACACGCTCGGCATAAAATACACTATTTCCTAGTTAGATATTCCACCCCTATTGAAGTAACCAGTTAAAATATGACTTGTCTCCAGCAAGGAGTACTTATTGAAACACCATACCATTTTTATCATCACCACTCCACGCATCTTGCCATTCCTGCACCTGGAAGTATATACTAAAATTAGATGCCATTGGTGAAGTAAGATCAACAACATTATGCCAAAAAATTATGCAGTACCTCCTGACTTGGAGGAGACCTAAATGATTGCCTTGAAACATCCGACTCTGCCTGAAAATAGAAAACTTGCCTAAACACAAGTCCGCATATTGGAAACCCTAAAACTACTTGAAAATCATCGACATTCATAAGCAATTCCCTTTTATTTACAATTATCTACGCGAACATCGACATTGGACCCAAAATACATCAATGAATATATATTAAAACCTACAACAAATCGAACAAAAAGACGGGCATAAGAAAGTCCAGTTTACGAAAATAAATGGAAATCGACAAAACCCGTTCAGCAAAAATCAAAATCGAACTATGTTCAACGGTAAGCAGTTGCACCAACACGCACTAGGCTCTGTGAGTATGGAGAGAGAAGAGAGAGAAAATTACGTGATAATCGCGAGATCGGACGACTGGGAAGAGCTCGAGGAGCTGCCGGAACTCTTTCTCGTCCATCGGTAATCGGATTTTACGCTCACACAAGCAATTAGCCAAATCTCAAATTTCCCAAAATTTGTTTCCTATTATTAGCCGCAGCCGATTTTATGTAAATACATGTAGTATATATGGTTAATTGGTTTTTAGTTTTTACTCACTTTTGCATGATGTTCCCAAAGTGCCCCTGAGTTTTTTGTATTCTTTTTTTTTTTTTTTTTTTTTATTGACGAGGAACCTTTGCAATAGCCTGCAAACCACACAGAAGAGTTAAACCACCCTTAATGTGACAGAGTGACAGGCTCACACATAGCGTGTCTAGTGGGAATTGAACTCATGACCTATCGATCCCGGGCCACCCACCTTCACCGCTATGCCATTCCATGGGGACAGAGTGGCATTCTTCTTATTATAACGTCTAATCTTTGTTATTATAACGTCTCTGCCGCCACCACCGTCCTCTTAATTTCGACGCTTGTTCTCCTATCGCCACCTCCACCCTGCTATTGATCTCACGCTCAATCAAGCATAAACTCCTCCAATTACATGATTCCATGCTCATTCAAGCATAAATCGAATAACCTATCTCCATTCTCTCTATAGGGTCTGTGCTCTCTTGTTCCTCTTCCAATCGATAAGTTCCTTTATACAAGGGATAATTAGAGGATGTTTCAGTGCATTCTGGAGCATTGTAGAAAGTTATGGAAATTGCTGGATTGAATATGGTTCTTAATCATTTAGTTGCTACAATTTGCATTCTCGAATTTTTGCCATGAAACTATTCCAATCCTTATTGGAATCAGGGTCGGCCCTGATATTTCGGAGGCTCTAGGCTCAAAAAAGGGGCCCTTCTTTAGGCGAAGTCAAGAAATGGGAAACGGCAACTTGTTGCCCAACTTGAATGATTCGGTCGCGCATTTAATCGTGGAAGAATTGTGCGCGCTTCTCGACCCGCTCGCTAAGCCACAGCTCGTTGGTCTTCTTGCTAGAGCGTAATTTCTTTAATCCTAATTTCTTATCTCAACCATTGGAGCTCTGACAAATTCACCTTTTTTCCACGTTTAGAAGATCTTTTAGCTTTGATTTTGTTCATGTTTGGGGATTTGCTAGAGCAATAAATTTGTTGAGATATTATATCTCTTGCTACATTTAGAGGTATTAGTTATATGACTGCTTCTATTTGATGAGAAATACAGTCTTGCTGCAGTACATGTTTATTAAAAAAAACAACAAGAAAGAAAAACTTAGAATTGTTTATAAATAAAGAAAGGAAAAGAGTTGTTGGGCTTTTCTAATTGTTAGAAAAGAGTCATTGGGCTCTATATTATATATATATATATATATATATTTTAACTAATGGGTTCTATGAATTATGTATTGGGCCAAATTAATTTTTTTTACTGGGCTGGGTTTTAAATTTTGGGGCCCTTAGCAAATGCCCCACGGGCTATTCTTTCGGGCCGGCCCTGATTGGAATCTCCTCTCTCTCATCCCAGGGAACGGAGGGAGGGGTCGGGCAAGGGTGGCAGTGGGCCCCCCTATGTTAAAATATTTCAGTGTTCAAATATTACATTTATTGCATTATGGTACAGTGTAATCCTTCCTCGTAACGGTTTGTAAACTCAGGTTCAATTCCCTGTAATATTTATTTTCTTTTCTTCATTATTTACCTTTTTTCCTTCTTTATTTTTTAATTAAAATGCAAAATAACTAGAAAATCACTACTATAAATTAGATCCATATACATATAATTAGTTGAACCCCCTGATGGAAGTTTCTGGCTCCATCACTGTCTCATCCTAAATCAAATTATTCATGAAGATCTTAGAAATCTATACCAGTAGATGTTCCTATACCTTTTCCACCAGTTTGGAAATCCTCATATTCTGGCATCCTAGAGGTAGTGGCATAATTACGTAACACTTTGTCTTGTGTTTCAATTCGAAATTTCATGTAAAAAATCGTGGATATCATTATAATATCTCAATTTTATTGTTCAATACTATCAAAGTATACATTGTATAAGTAGGGCAAAACAGCAACCCGTGCATAGCACGATTAAAGGTCGTGCTAATATCTTATTAATTATTGATCTTGATGTATTTTCATAATTTTGTAACATAATTCAAATGGAAATTTGTTAATATGTTTTATTTAGATAATTACTTAAACACCTTCATTAAATACACATTTCATGACCACAATTCTAGCTAGTCTTTCGACTCTTTTCATGATGTTTGAATGTATTACGAGCTAGACATAATTCTTGATACTTTTCGCTCTTGGGTTCTTCCGATAATGATCGTGAATACGTGAGGAGGGATGCCATATTGGGTTAGACAAACGAATCAACTCCATATTTCTTCATCTCGAATTGCAGCAAAACCCTCCAAGTGAAATTACAGAGTGGAATCATCATTAATTCAAGATCATGTGTCTAGGTTGTCTAAATATGGAGTAGTATCATCTCAAGCAAGAAAAGAATCAGCAACTCACGTACTTCGATTTCATCTTCAGTCCCGTTTTCCGTATCTGAAATCTCATTTGGAAATGAATCTTTGTAATCAGAAGAGCATGGATCAGAATTGGTGCTCAACTGTTCAGGGTCGGCTCAAAGTTTCGGGGGACTAAAGCACAATATTAAAATATATTTTGTTACATAAAAAGTACAATGAGTTACTTTGTTTAGTGGAATAATACTAATAATTTTTATTAAGTCACCCAGGTTTGAATCTTCAGCTCTTATATCTATTATTTTTCTGGGTAAAAGAAAAAAAAATGTTAGAAATAGGGTTCGAACCTCTAGGATGCAAAAAAATAGTGTTCTACCACTTAACTAGGTCTTTTAATATTACTTTTTTATGCAAAACAAAAGTATATATAAGAATATAAGGCCTTAACCCTCAAGATTATGCTCAACGGGGCCTTGCTCTCGGCCGGGGGCCTAAAGTGGTAGCTTCACCGGCTTTACCCCTAGAGCCGGCCCTGCAACTGTTGTTGAGGGGAGTCTTCAAGAGTCTGCAAACCAAATCATACGTTACCAAGGAACAAAAACCCTAGAAAAGGAATTCGAAATGGCTCACAAACAACAATGAAGAAGATCGAGGACTGTGAGAGCCTATTTGATTGCATTTCCTCACTCTTTCTATGCACTTCCAAAGTTGCATACACTGTTTTATAATCCAAGGAAAAACTCGAGAAGTTAGTTTATCAGTCATGTTCAAGAAGACTGTAGTTAAGCTAAAAATCTTTGCTCTGACCTTCGTAATACTGGCAGATCAAGTTGTGGATCAAACACAAAGAATAGACGAAAGAATTTCAAATTTCAGCAGTAATGAGAGATTAAGCTGTCACCAACACTCACAATTAGCGTATGCTTGGTTGAGCATGGTCGTCGTATTTGATTGAGCAAAGGATCTCAACCTGTTCAATGTCATTTAACTGAACTCAGAATTCAATTCATCAACCTATACCAAGCTCTACAAAATCTTTTCATTCTAAAAATTCTGATTTTTAATGATTTAGAAAGCGCGCTATATTTAAGGTAGGAACATAACATTTCAAACGAATACCAGAAGATAAAATCCGGCCACAACAAACAACTAACTGAAAAAAAATCCTACAAATAATTGTTTTTTAACATCATCAACCTTGATCCAAATTGCAATTAACTTCAGTGAACCCACTAACTCTAGAAACTCATCGAAAGCCAAACAAAAACCTAATTCATAACCCCTCATCTCATGGATATCAATGACACCATGGATCATGATAAACCAAATTCAACACTCTAGCCTTTTGCACGGTCATAACTCAATTTGCTAATCAATCAAAACGCAGCAAAAATAAATTTTCAAAAGAAAAGCGGAGAAAAGGTAGAAACTTCAAGGATTTGAGACAAACCTTACAGAACCACTTCGGACTAAAAAATCAATGCTAGTCTTTAAACAAAAGGGTTCCCTGCAAAAAATTCAAAGGCACAATCAATAGAAAGATTAACGCAATTAAATTAACGCAAGCACGGAGATTTCGGGGAGGATAAGAACTTCAAAAGAGAAAAATGAAAATTGAAACGAAAAAGATACAACTCCGCAATCAAAAAACAAACGTAGAATTTCCTATAAGATTTCAGAACGCAATCCACAGAAAGAATTAACGAAATAAGGTTAACTCAAAATGAATATATCAGCTTAGAATTAAAATGGGTATGAAAAACAAACAAACAAACAAGAAATCTGAAAGGAGGTGACACAGAGAACTGTAAATTAGTGTAGAGAGAATCGCAAAGAACAAAAGAGAGAATTGAGATCAGAGAATTGAGAGGGAAGAGAAGCAGTAGGGAAAAAATAAAGATGAAAAACTGAACAGAAAAAAGAGATTCTTCCCCCAACACCAACAGCATGAAAACGGAATAAATGTACTTACTGACAAACCAAGCGTCAAGTGCGAAACAACGATCGAGAAGAATCTGAAACTTGGACCCGAAGTAATTCCAAATCACAGTTGCAATCCAGTCTAAACCAAAAAGAAAAGCCAGTAGATTTGGTAACGAATTCAGAACTTGCCTTCGATTACAATTCCACAAACACCGCAAGAAACAACCAATTCAAGGAATTAGAGATTTCTAGAGGAATTTGACGGTGTGGTGGCGTGGTGGGGGCAATCTGTTGCTGCCTAGGGATTGTAGAAACTATAGCGCAAAATGAAGAGTTGTGATGGTTCGTTGCACCTGGAAAAAAGAGGACATAGAAACTCTACCGAAGGCACTCAAGAAGACCTGGTGGCATGAAAGTGGAGTTTACATTTGTTGCAAGCACCTAAGTAATTATAACCATTTCCACAAGCAGAACAAGAATCGTAAATTTTGTTTTTGTTAATTTTTTAAGTTATCAATTGTCTTGATCTTTGTTTCTTGAGTATTTTCATGTTTGAACATTGAATACAAAGTTTAAGCATGCTAAAAAACAATGTTAACGGAGATACTGGTATGATAAGGTTCCTTACTTGGTGAGATGGTAAAAGTTGAAGAGTAGCAAATAAAAAAAATCATCTTAGAGAGACCAAAAGAAATAAATACACAACAGATATCTCATCAACATGTAAGCACAAACAAAGTGGAAACCTATCAAGCAGCATCACATAATTCTTTATTCTCATCTTAATCATAAGCTATAATAAACAATCAAATTGGTAGCCCAGAACTAGTAAAAATTAGATTTTATTCGAGACATTATCTAACAGCACGATTTCTTACTATTGCATAAAATCATGTTGTCCAACTAAATAATGTTCCAACAAATCATGCGATTTTTGCAGTCTCCAAATACCTAATTTATCTTCCATTACTTGTTGAAATTGAATAAAACTAAGAAATCTAAATAAGCTCATGCAGTCATACTTACTTGTGACAACAATCTTTTCATTTCCCTTTTTTGCTTCGATCCTCCCAATGGCGTTTGCGGACATTTGTGACTTCTCTTGACTTAGTAACTAGAGGACCAAGCACAAGAGTAGGTATTTTCTCGTGATTGGCGACCAAAACATTCTGTGCACTCATATTCTCAAGCAGGGCGCTAATTTCCTCTTTAGCTTTTTCAAGATGATTCATTAAGATGCTTCTTGCCTCAGAATTTGATTTTCCTTGCATTGCAAGATTACGTATCATGTTTGTGGCATGACTTACAAATGTCATGTCACATAGACAGTTATCTTCTCCTCGAAAGCCACTTCCTTTACTACTATTTCCAGTGTGGATGTCACTTTTCGCATCTTTTGTCCATCGTCTTTTAATGTACTTCTCAGGTATAAAATGCACATTTGCATGAATCATAACTTTTAGAGCATGACTGCATAATAATCCAAGGTTCTCAAAGTTATGGCAACTACATTTTATTTCAAACGTCTTAGGATCATACTCAACCGTCCTAATTTTTGAACTTTCACCATAGGTTTTCACTTTAAATATCATGAACGAATGATCAACACAAGAAAATTGTTCTGGTGTCTCCAAACCCATTGTATCTTTAAGTTCATTCTCAAACAATTTGTATATGCTGACTGTGTAGACCTCAACAGCATGCTTTAGTAAAGGATTATGTGAAACCAAAAGTTCAGGTTTGTTATGGCGACCTAGTGCGTCTTTTTCCTTTTCAGTCATGCGCCAACTATCTTGAAGTTTTTCATATGCAAGGACACATTCGAGGACAGAAGCATTTTTGTTTTTTATGTTCTTCTTTAGAGCTGAGTTTATACTTTCACTTCTGGACATAGCAAAAAGTCCACCACTAAATACGTGGTTACTAAATGCAGTCGCCCACCTTCCCCTCAACTTGTACATTGTAGAAAACCAACTTTGTTCACCAATGTCGACACGTCCCTCATTTCATTCCAGGTTGATTCAAATTCTTCCCTAGACTCACAAGAAGTCATACACTTAGTCCACATATGCCAAAAACTTGAGTCACTTCTCAAACTACCAAAATGTGAGCGAGCATTTTGGTTAATATGCCACTGACATAATTGATGGTTACTAAATGGGAATTCTTTATCAACTGCATCCATCATAGTTTGACATTGATCTGTGAAGATAGTTGCAGGTTGTTTATTACCCATGCATTCTAAGAACGTCTTAAACAACCACCTGAAACTGCTCGCTGTTTTATCTGATAGCAAAGCAAACCCAAACAACACATTTTCATGATGATGATTAATACCAACAAAAAGAGCACATATCACATCATATTTGTGTGTTCTATATGTAGTATCAATAGACATCACATCGCCAAGACACTCATAATCAATCAGACAACAAGAATCTCTCAAGAAAAAGTTCATTAACCTGTTGTCATCATCCACTTCGACATTCCAATAGAAATCTGTCTCCACATTTGCTTTCTTTCTCAAATATTGCATCAACTCGAAAGAATCTCCATTTTCAATTTTTGATTTCCTATTTGCACGATCGATGTCATATGCATCTCTTACAATACATCCCACATTTTCTTTTCCTTGTGTTGCATCTTCAAAGACATCCATAGCTTGAGAGACAGATATTCCAGATTTTACCATAGTTGTCAATGCCAAAAATTGATTGTCCTTCAAACCACGGGCTGATCTCAATTGATGTGTTAGGTCTTGAGGAAACATTGGATGAGTATGTTCTTGAGCAAATACAGCCACCTTCCACTCTCTATGCTTCTTTCGAGTAATTTTAAGTCTTGCCATACAACCACATCTGCCACTTGTTTTTGTAAAATCGGCTACTTTATCTTTTGAGCGTTTATCATCCTTTTTACCTTCACAATTGCAATAGAAGAACTTCCCTTGGAGTAGCCCACAACCATCCTTAAAGTATACGTTTTTCCCCTTTCTCACGCTGAAACCTAATAGGCTTGCATATTTGCAATATAGTGCATATGCAATATGTTCATTCTCCACGACTTGACCAACCGCCAACATATTTTCCAGTTTTGCTATGTCAATATTAATAGACTCTACATGGTTCATAGCTTGTATCTCCTCATCAATTGGCATCAATGACTCTTCAAGTTGTTGTTCCTCGCAATAAGTCGCTTTTTCAGTATCATCTTCACAATTGAGTATGAGAGCAAACATAATGCAATGAGAAAATGTTGGTACAAAGAAAAGAAATTATATCTTTTTGCTAAAGCATAGAAGAAAATACCTAAGATTAAGCTCGATTGATGGTTTTCCATAGATACAGATTCGTGAGTTCTGTGGGTATAATGAAGTCAAATTTGTTAAGAATGTTGAAGATTTGATCTTGATTGATGATTGATGAAGAAAGAGGAAAGAAGCGAAGAAAGTATTAAGTCTGAAGAATTTAACAAACTGTGAGCAAATTATACACAAGCATCAATAGTTCTGAAACACATTTAGCAATTTATATTCAGTAAATTATTGTCTAACTCATACAAACAAATTTCTCATGCCGTTGATTCTCACTTTAATCCACCATATTAATGTGAAGTGATAATTAAACTATGTTATATCACCAATCTTAGACTTGTTTTATCAAGAAAAGTAAACATCCCTAATTCATTTCATTATTTTCAATTCAAAACATTAATCGAGGCTGATGTTTACGTAAAGTTCCCAAAACCTTAAATAATATTACTACACCATAAAATACATTTCAACAAAGAAAAAACCATAGTAATAAAGAGTAAGAAAACAAACCTCTTGGTTTCACGCTAGAGATGAAGAGAAGAATGGGTTTTTCTTTCTTTCTAAACCCTCCACAAGTGGCTTCTTTTTCGTTCTAAACAAAATAATTAGAAATATCCTGGAGAATCAAAATGTAGCGAGATCTCGCAGCCTTATTTCTATTTCTTGAATTGAGATAATGATTTTCGATCTTCACTACTAGTCGGTGCCAGAAATCAGATGAACGAAGAGAGCGAATAGTGAGGGGAAAGAGCCAAGTAGGGTAGTGAGAGAGTAAAAAGAAACGTGAATTGTGAATTGTGAGTTGTGAGAAAAAAAACTAAAGAAAACCCATCCGAATGTTCTGTGTTTCTGGGGCAGTTTGGTAATCTATATTTAAAAATAATTGGAAATGTATTTTTATAACTATTCATCCACTATAATTATAGTTACTGTTATAAACTAAATAGAACGAGAAAATAATAAAGAGTGCAGAAAATAAATGTGTATTATTATGAAGATGGGGACCTCTATTTATAGAGTACAAGATAAGCTGCTAGGGTTTAGATATAATATCATATATATATATATGGCAAATTGGATTTTTTAGTCCCCAAAGTATGGTCTTTTGGCCAATTTGGTCCCTTATTTATTTTTTTTAGTTATTTGGTCCTCAAACTATGAAATTTTGGTCAATATGGTCATTCCGTTTAATTTTCCGTTAGTTAACCTTAAATTTTTATTTTTTTTAAATTAAATAAAATAAAAAGGGTATTTTCGGAATAATTTTTCGAGGACCAAAACATCCAACTTATCGAACATTGAGGATCAATTTGGCCAAAAAATTTTTCTAATATTTTAGTAATTTTATTTTTTAAGAGCCAAATACAACAATTATAATACTTTTCTCAAACTAATAGTTAATCATGAAAATTAAAATTAAAATATTATATTAATAAAAATCATAGGATATTTTTTCTTCAAATACAACATAAGTATTTATGATTAACTATTAGTTTTTCTTACATAACGAATTTTAAAATACTTTCATTAATATAATATTTTTTAAGTAATAAGTCTTTATTATACTAAAGTTGTTTGTAATAGGTTTTATAAGAAATTTCTAGCTACTTATGCATAAATCTGCTTAAAAGTTCATTTTAACAAAAATTGTTAGTGTTTATATATATATATATATATATATATATATATATATATATATATATTTGGCAAACACTAACAACTTTTGTTAAAATGAACTTTTAACCAAATTTATGGATAAGTAGCTAGAAATTTCTTACAAAAACTATTCCAAAAATCTTTAGTGTAATAAAGACTTATTACTTATATATATATATATATATATATATATATTTCGGATCATATTTTATAGCTCAGTGACAATTTATCGAACATATTACTATAAAATATGATCTCAAAAAATATATAATTTTTTTTTGACAAACACTAACAACTTTTGTTAAAATGAACTTTAAGCAAATTTATGCATAAGTAGCTAGAAATTTCCTATAAAACCTATTCTAAACAACTTTAATGTAACAACGACTTATTACTTAAAAAATATTATATTAATGAAAGTATTTTAAAATTCGTTATGTAGGAAAAACTAATAGTTAATCGTAAATACTTATGTTGTATTGAAGAAAAAGTATCCTCTAATTTTTATTAATATAATATTTTTATTTTAATTTTCATGATTAACTATTAGTTGGAGAAAAGTTTTATAATTGTTGTATTTGACTCTTAAAAATAAAATTACTAAAATATTAAAAAAAAATTAAGTAACGAAATTTTTTGGCCAAAGTGATCCTCAATGTTCGATAAGTTGGATGTTTTGGTCTTCGAAAAAATTATTCCGAAAATACCCTTTTTATTTTATTTAATTAAAAAAAATTTAACGGTTAACTAACGGAAAATTAAACGGAATGACCAAATTGGCCAAAATTTCATAGTTTGGGGACCAAATAATTAAAAAAAATAAATAAGGGACCAAATTGGCCAAAAGACCATATTTTGGGGACTAAAAATCCAATTTGCCTATATATATATAATAAATCTTATCTACAACAATTACAAAATACTTAAATATATCAATTTACCTCACTTTTTCACTTGTTTTATGTGAGATTTGACTAACATGTTATGTCCCAATGATTGTGCCAACGAGTGCCGAGGGAAACCTACGGGTGCCGATGATGAGCCGATTTTTGTCAGATGTGAGTGTCTATGGAGTGCCTATGGGTGCTGCGGAGATCCTTAAATTTCTATCAGCACCATAGGCACCCATAAACTCCCCTTAGGCACTAGAACGGAATTTTGAATATCAGTCCAAATGACGAAAATCTAAGGGTAATTTGAAAATATTGAGTATTTGGTGAACATAACTTTAAGAAATGAGTAGTAAAATAGCAATTGAATTTCTTTGCACTGGCACTAAAATAGCAGATCAGGCATTCCATGTTAGTAAGGATTTGTATTAGTAATAATGATAACAGTATATGTTGCTCTTCTTATGCTGTAGCCAGTTGCTACTTGGAGCTAAATCTTACAAATAGTAGTGTGTCTCACCAATTTAAAATACTATCCCTTTGATATCTTCATTAAATCCTCAGAGGCAGGCATCTGCAGAGATGCGGCTCAACGCAACGGCCGTCTTGGAACCGGAAGGGCGGCCTAAATACTGGCTGATATACTCTCCGGCTGACAAGAGCTTGCTCATGTCGACGTTAGTCTTCACACCAAGGCCGTTGAGCATGTACACCACATCCTCAGTCGCTACGTTTCCTGAAGCACCCTTGGCGTACGGGCATCCTCCTAGCCCCGAAACTGATGAATCCACAGTGCTAATCCCCATCTGCAAATCAAGGTTTTGAGATTCATCTAGTGGTGGTGGTTGGCTATGGCTAGTTCCTTATTGCTGTATAGATAGAGACAAGTTACTCACCTGGAGGGATAACAGAATATTAGGGAGAGACTGTCCGTACGTATCGTGGAAATGAACTGCCAGTTTCTCAACGGGGACAACAGCCATCACAGCTTCAAGCATAGGAAGTACAGTACCTATAGTGAGCAAGAAAGAAATCAGGAGATCCGGGATGCATGAGAGAATTTGAAATTTTTCGGAGTATTTTTCCTAACACGAACTGTTTTGAGTCTTGGTTTAAAATGATACTACCTCCGTCCCGCTATTTCTGACACACTTTCCCCAAATGGACGTCCCGCTATTTTTGGCATACTTCCTAATTTGGAAATAACTATCATCTCTCTCATACTTTACCATCTTATCTCTCCTACTTTTTCTTATTTTATCATCTTCTCTCTCTTACTTTATCATTTACTCTCACTCATCTTCTCTCACTTACTTTATCATCTACCCATATCTCATTCTTAATCATCTACATTCTTAATTTCCGTGCCGGAATGAAGTGTGCCGGAAATAGCGGGACGGAGGTAGTAGTAGACATTATATATGAGGAACATAAGAAATTCACATAAAAGAAGAAGAAAAAGAACTCGTTACCCGGTGTAGCAACTCCTACTGTATCTCCAAGTGAGATCTCAAAACAGCCCATATTGTGAAGTTCCTTTGCCACATATGCAACTTTTGATGCGGAGATATATCCTTCAACGGGGCAGCCAACAGCACACGAGACATACCCACGTACAGGAATTGAAAGCTTTTTGGCAGCAGAAGTTACAGCACGATAGCGAGCCAAGCTCTCTTCAATACTGCAATTAATGTTCGACTTTGAGAAGGACTCAGAAGCTGATGCAAATACAGCTACTTCTTTTGCACCAGCTGCAACAGCTGCTTCAAAGCCCTATCAATTAATTGTGTAAAATATCAAAATCTCTGTCCAAATATTGAAATTTCTTGAATTTTTTTTTTCTCATAATTAGTACCCACCCTCAGATTGGGAGTCAGCACAGGCAATCTGACACCTTCCAAATTCTTAATTCCATCCATAACGTCCTTTGCATCTGCCAGCTAGTTATGCAGATATAGGGAATTAAACAAATTAAAGACCCGAATGAATTCTTTATATCAGCTTATAAGACGATGAGAACAAATGAGTGAGAATGACTTCAAAATATATTAGTACCTGAGGCACCCACTTTGGTGAAACGAAACTTGTAGCTTCCACAACAGGCAATCCAGACGAAACTAATTTGCGTATCAATCCGATTTTGACGGTTGTTGGGACAACTGTCTTCTCATTTTGTAGCCCATCCCTGGGGCCAACTTCAACTATCTTCACATATTTCGGTATGCCTTTGAAGAGCTACATTAACCCCAAAGATTTGTTTCTCAAAAGATATTCTATCAAACCGAATGCAAAAATGGAGATAGACTAGATAATGGCGAGAACTTCTCAAGAAGCTGCTTCGGCAGAATCAAGAAGATCTTTTTATTTTTATTTTTTTATCAATGAGCATCATATACTGAAAGAAATAATCTAGCTAATCCAGTGCAAACATAGTAATAGACTGTATACAGGAAAGAACTTATCAAATAGTTGTAGAATAAAGAATATTTTTCGAGCAACGTATTAAAATGCGATTTGTAATTATGTTTTCTTTAACTACTGCAGTAATATCCTGAAACTCAAAAGTCAAAACTGATCATTTCTTTGAGGACATGCCAAGGTTTTTACTGGATGAACTACCTGGTGTTTTGATTCTCCCGGGTTTCCACAGGCCAACGAACTTCTAACAAAACTCGAAGTCCTTGGCGATGAGTTTCTCATATTCCTTCTCCATCTACCGTGCTCTTGTGTGTACTCTTCAAAATCTTCACTGAAACAAGAATCAGAAACGGTGATGGACATGTAAAAAACCCTTCAATCGGGAAAGGATTATTACAAAAATCCACTTTCATTTTTTGTTTCTGAGTTCTGATCACTGATATAACAGGTTAGGGGCTGCTTAATGGATGACTCATGGCCATATATTAGAATAGTCTAATTATTCAGTATGTATACCTCGGTATGCTAAATAATCAAATCAAGCAAAGTATAACCTGCAAGGCAGACGACAAGGACCAAAGAGGCATCTAGAAGCAGAAAATCATTCCTACAGGAAATCACACTTACTTGCAGCTATTAGATGAGCTGCAACTTCTCCCTTCAATCCAGCAGTTTCCCATTCCCATGTCTTCTGAGATAGGCCTGCATGCACTGGATGAGAATCTATAGAGGTGGTCCATATTGCTCAAACTTGGCAGCTTGTCAAGACCAAGAGGCTCCTCCAAACTTGACATTGTCGAGCAAATGAATGCACCGGAAACTGAAGCGACAACAAGAAGTAGCTTGCTTAGAATAAATCAAGGACTCTCAGCTGGAAACGGTCAATTAGTGATGCATGAATAATCCATAAAGACACAAGCCGCCAATAGCCAATTTTCATAAACACGCTGTTATAGCCAAGAATCAAAATAACCCGATTCAAAGGAAATTTAGTGAGTAGTGACTATGAGATGAAAACTCGTGCTTATTAGATGAAGAACATTATGCATAATCCTGACAAGATATCCTCCACAAGCACGATGCGCAAGTGATTTAAACACATAATTGAGATGAATACAGCATCCAGAAAAAAGAAGGGGATAAACTCAGCAGGTTAAAAGGTACCCGCATCTGAACTCGTAACACGATTAAATTGATAACTGTTCAACATTGTTCATCCTAAGAAGAGCAGATGCAGTCGGATAGAAGGAAACATGAAAGCACACAGAATCATGATGCAAGAATGTGATACTTGCACGAATCGCTATCCAAAACAAAAGAGCAACAAAAGTCTGCACCAAATCTAAAGCTATTCCAGAAATTGAAGCTGCTTACTTCATATAGATCCAGGCATAAACGTCATTACTTTGATTTTCAAAAAAGCAAGGAATTATTCTCTTAATGGAGATTCAAGTGTTTTGAACTCTCATTCATGGTTAATACTATCAAATAAAGAAGTAAATTCATCCATACAATATCAATCCTAAACAGCTCTCCTCTTCAAATGAAAATCTTTTACATTTCCATTCTTCTCCAGTAAATCTCAAGTACCGCAACCAACAATCGAGCCAAATACCTAATTTTCCTTCCCTAAAAAATTGAGGAACCAACTACAATTCTTTCACAAAAAACACGAGACGAATCCGAACCGGCACGTCAGGCTTCCAACAGAAGAAGGCGATGAACCATTACGCAAGCAGAAAAGAAATAGAAATGAAATAGTTAAAAAAACGAAAAATCAAACAAATACCTAAAATCAACAGAAACAAAATCCGGGCTTCCGAAATTGGAAAGGATGAATTCAGAAAAAGGCTTGAAACCCCCAATTCTCCAAGATTTTGAATGGCTTCAGGTGTCTTAGCGAAACACGCAATTAACTCTGAGAGGTAGTGGTTGGGATGTATGTGGACAGAATAGCTAACAAGCGCACCGCACAAACGTGGACGGAGAATTCTGTATTGAATAAACCAACCTTGTCAATTCGAATTGATCGTATTCTGTTTTGTATGGCTGATTATGATTGGGGGTTTACTAGGTGTGGGGATTTTCAATTTTTATAATTCGGACTTCAATGCACGGCCAGCTCTAGGATTCTAGCATAGGAGAGAGAGAGAGAGAGAGAGAAAGAATGGAAGGAAATAGCGGTAGGTAGTTTTCTGTTGGAAGTTGGCCAATTTCCTTACTCCACAAATTATGATTTTTAAATAGATTAAAACGAAAGAAAAACAGTAAATTTGAAGGAACATTCCACCTGTTTGATAGGTTGATGCAAATTCTTGCATAGCACCAAATTGCAGATGGAACTGGGAACCAAATTCCGACAGCTTGAAATTCAATAAATTTGTTTTTTGTTGTTTCTTGCAATTAGGGGTGTTAATCGATAAGGGTACACGTAACTGGGAACCAAATTCCGACAGCTTAACCGTAACTGATAATCGGTTATCTGTACCCGAAAACCCACAATTTTAGATATTCGTACCCGTAACCGATCGAGTATCGGTTAACCCAGTACCCGATCGGGGTCGATTATCATGTTAACCTTATTGACCGAAATTAACTTTTTTTCTAGAAAAATCAAAAATATCATATTTCTCATTTTTTCAACTAAATTCAGCAACCTAGCCAAGTTCGAAGTGAAGAGTGAAGAAGTGTAAGATTATAAGTCGTTAATTTGCAGCCAACTCTTCTCTTCTTTAAGTGTGAATAAATTATTAATTAATATTAAAATATTCCAATTAAATATATTAATCAAGTATTTTGGGGTTAACCGATAGGGTATCGATCATTTATCCATACCCGTTATTTATTCATACTTGATAACTTCAAGAATTTAATATCCGATACATATCGGTTAATCGGGTATCCGATACCCCATGATACGAGTACGGGTACAGGTATTACCCGAATATCCTATACCTAACTTGCAATGCAAAAATTTACATCATAGCTGAAAATTAAAAATCTAAAACACAATATTGTATGATTACTTCTACTCCAGCGTAATACTCTATTCGTTTCAGTAATACCATCTTATATCATTTTTATAGGAAAAATTAAAAGACTTGATTTTTGTGTGTAAGAGATGATGTTAGCCCACTTGACTGGGATTTTTAATATTATCTTATTTTCATACTAAAAAACGCAGTATTACTGGAATTCGGGAATAATAATATATATGAGAAATAAATATAAAACAATGAAAAAATATCACGGAATGGAGCTTCTAGAAGCTCCTATATAGACTACATAGGACAAAAATAAATAAAATGTGGCCCTAGCAATCAATATATGGCACTAAAGTTGTGGCTGAACTGCTACCGCTCACCAGTCTTGTCTGTCTACATGCTGGATCTTGGTGAAATAATAACTTCTCAAACACATGTTTACCAACCCGTCCCCGGCCCTATTTGTTAGTTTTTTTTAATGTTAAATATAATATTTAAATATTTAAATAATAAAAATATAGTATAATTTATGTGTTTTTGAAAATAGAGAAATAGAAAGTAGAAATATATTCATTCTTGTTGCCCTACTGCCTCATCCATTTCAACTTTCCTATTTTCATTCCCTTCAATTCAAATCCATTTATTTTATATTTCATTTCTCCCCTTTTAATTAGTTTTCTTAATCATCTAGTGCTTTAATAAACTATCGCCCCATTTTTTTTCATAATCCTTTCTCTGGCCACTGTTCTTGGTCACAATAGAAAAAAAAATCATTTTTGTCCTGTAATATTTCCAATGTTTAGTTTTGTTCTCAAATCGTGGTTTTTTTTTTAGAATTTAATCACGTAACTGAACGAAAGTATTATTTTGAGTCCTAATATCGGAAAGTGTTACACTCACTTTCTTAACTCATGCGCCGACAAGAAAACAAGATCAATAAAAAATAAAAATAAAAACTATAGAAAAGAGAAATAAATTGAACAAAAAAGGAAAAGAAAAGAAAATTAATTAGACAAAATAGAAGAGACAAAGAAGAAAACGCCCATTTTTTTTCCGTTCTTAAGTACCCCTCCTCCACCAGCCCCTCTCCGCCCCTATATAGGAATTCTTTAAACATATAGTTAAATCTCGATAAAGTAATAATCTCGTTAAGATAATAATTTTTTTCGATTTCGATATGGGTCAATGCACTAAAATAATGTTCGATGAAATAAGAATCTCGTTAAATGAATATTTTTTATCGGTCTCAAGGTTATTACTTGATCGAGGTTTAACTGTATGTAGTAGACAACAAGGTAACCCTTTGTTCTTTACCCTCAATTCTTCAATTTTTGTTTGAGAATTTAGGTTTTAGAGTATTATGCAATTCTAAGTGCATACTTATCTGCATTATTGCAATTCTATTATTGATATTTCTCTGTTATGGTGTGTATATCGTGTGGCTTATCTTCATTAGTGCCTTTAAGATTTTCATGTAGCCGGAAATATGTCCGACAACAAGCGTAACACACTTTCCGGCAATAGGACCAAAAACGATAGTTTTGTTAGGCCCCGTTTGGTTGACAGAAAGGAATGAAATCGGAATCAGGAATCAAACCAGGAGGAATGGAATGAAAGGAATGATTCCTGAAAAACCTGTTTGGTTTGCTGAAGGAATGAACTTGAGCAACAAAATCCACCAACAAAATCGAGCAACCAGAGCAAAAGCGAACAACAAAATTGAATGGCAACCAGAACATCAATCGAACAATTAAATCCTGAAGAAGCTCAAAATTGACTTACCTCCGTGGCGAGGCGGCGAGGCGCGGCGGCGAGCGAGGCGGCAAGGCGAGGCGGCGAGCGAGCGGGCGAGGGGGATTTGGGATGGAGGGTGCGGCGACAACGCCGGTGAGAGAGGGCGCGCGAAATGGAGGGAGAAGAGGAGAAGAGGATTTGGGATGGAGGGAGAAGAGGAGAAGAGATTTGGAAATGGAGGGAGAAGAAGAGAACGGAAATTTTTAGGCGAAGAAATGGAGGGAGAAAGAGGGGGGAATCATTTTCTCAACCCCTCGATTTGGAGGGGTTTGAGTAAAGTCCCCAAGAGGGGGATGGGGAGGGGTATGGGATTCCATTCCTTTCGAGAATTTTACGAAACAAACACGTGAAATGGAATCATTCCTTTAATTTGATTCCTGATTCCATTCCTCCAATCCAACCAAACGGGGCCTTAAGTTATGAGACATAAATCGTAAAAAGTCACAATACGTGATCAGAAACGAAAAGTGGCCACATTACATAACCAAAACTAAGTCACAACATTGTAAAGTTTTATGTTTTTTACTATTTTTTCAAAAATTTAAAAACACTATCATTCTAATTTCTTATGCCTTATGCCTTATTTACCGATATCACAAATGCATAATGTTGATCATAATTTGCTGAAGTGATCTGGTATTTATTATGTCATTTTCTGTGTTCAAAATCTGTTCACGTGGAAGCATTAATTTTGGTCATCTCCAATGGTCTTCCTTCTCAAAAAATAATATCACTTGGAACAATAATTCCACTCCAATCCATAACCACACAAATTTAACTTCAACAAATATATTTAAAAAAAAATCGTTAAATAATTGACATTGATTTAGAAAAATTATTTTTACTAATTATTTTACCATTATTAGTATTGAGCTATCAAATTAAATGTCCCAAATGAATTTAGATTAATCCAAATAATTATTAATATAATAAACATTTTGGCCCATATGAATTTATGTTATACTCCCTAACTTAACAAAATTGTAATACCCATATGAAATTGGACTACTTCATATAAATTTAAAATTATACTACTAATGACTTTTATAACATTCTATCATTTAAAAAGTAAATAAATTACCTGTTAATGATATTCATTGGTTCAAAATGAATCAAATATATCAACAAATATTATTAATTCCTAATTCAACCGCGCCTATATATATTAATTTTCAGGCTTGGCCGAATTTATTTGTTGGCCCACCGTAGACTTTGGGCCGATTAAATTATTTGTTCATAGATGCACACGTAACAATAACATCTATATATAAATAATTTAAAAAATTGTTAGAGAGTTTTCATAACTAAATAATATAAAAAATTTATAAAATTAACTCTTCCAAACAGGGCCTTTGACAGCCCTAGCTAAAACCTATTTTTAGAGAGAGGGGGAGTAAAAAAAACAAGTTAACACAAAATTACCTTTCATATAACAAATGATATTACATATGTCTTCTCCAAGATTACAAATCTCTAATTCTCAAAAGAAGATCAAGAAATGGATCCTTGAAAATGAGATTTACAAACTCAACGCATTTTGGCTCTAGCAAAAAGCACTCCTGCCAACAACCCTACAACAAAGAGGAGAGAGAAAGAATATGAAGCTTAGTTTATGTGAAGAGTTTACTACAAAATCCAGTTCAAATTTACCAAAGAAAATGCTTCCAGAGTTCTCCAAACTTGTTGGGACATTGAAGAGGAGGATTCCAGCTACAGAAAGAGGTATTTTGTTCAATGAACCGACGAGGCTGCACAACGTGAAAAGAATAAGCAACGGAACCACACAAACCAAACGCAGAGAGAATCGGAACCACATCAACAGAATATGTGTAAGAATTTGGATTACTTGCACGAGATTAAGGCGTTAGTGTTGTGTTCTATTTAATTGACTGACTAGGTAGCAAAATCCAAAAGGCCGAGGAAAAGAAAGGGTCAATAGATCACCTGTAAGTAGTAGCCCCGGTTTGATGGAGAAACCACATGGATGTGAAACTGATAGCCAAACCCAAGACTCCACTAAAAGTGATCACCAGCCAGAAGGTGGGCAATCTCAATAGTGGTCTGCAACAAAAGAACCCAAATCAAACGAGGTAAGCATAGATGTTCAACGACCTATTTCCACTTTCCTCAGTTTTACCGAACAAAAATCAAGAAATGGAGGCATGTGAATTCTTGTATAATGCATATTTGGCCTACACATTTATTAAGTTCTGTAATGTATCACCAAGCGATTAGAAAACTGATGCTCAGCTCATGAAACTCAACACTTAGCTGCTTGAATTCAGATATATACCAGAAATGATTACTCACGTTTGTGAAAGATAATCGACTTCATTGAAAACCAAAATTAGCAAAACCCCTAGGGGGATTGAGAGGGTATTGTTCAGCAAGACCATCGAGAACTCGTTCAACTCTCCAGATTTACTGACTTGCTTTGCAGTATCCATGACCCGCCGCAGTGTCAACTGCACCATAGGATTATAATCAACATTGATTGGCTACTAAACAAAAGATATTAACAACTAGAAGATGTCAAATATCCAAGAAATAACAGCATTTTCCTTTATTGCGTTCAAATGCTTAAAATCTTGAAGAATATTTAGAATAGCAAATTCGTGGAAACAAAAATAAGAAATGTTAAAAAGAATAAGCATATATAGAAGAGTCAACTTCATGAGAAGAAGGTAGTAAAAAACAATGGATTCAGAAGAGAGTGAAACTATTAATCGATTCAAAGAAAAAGTACGTCCTAAATTATCCAAGAAATCTCAGCATTCTGTGTTTGGTAGTCAAACTTAGTGTTGAAGAATATTCAGAATAATCACAAACACATAAAAAGAAGGGACAAAGCAGCTCAGGAGCATCATCAATCATCAGGAATTCCCAATAACTTACGGAGTATGATGCCGTCAAGAAACAGTTGATAAACTGCCACGTGTATCCAATAGCATGAAACGAAAGATCTGTAATTCCTCCTGATATTGCTGATATAATCTGCATGGCATGAGTGTATAACTTTACAGATGATTCAATCCATTCACAAGTTTAAATCTGTTAAGTGAATTCAGTTAGGTTCATCTCTTGGTTATCTCCGGAAATTACATTAAAGATATGAAGAATGCTAATAACTGTGTTCCAACAATCTGATAGCAGAAAATAGAGAATATGGCCCTTCACAAATTCAGTTGTCATCAAATAATCAATAACTAGACTCAACAAATTAAGTCTTTTGAGTTGTAGGCCCTAGCAAACTCTCCACATAAAATAGGGACTAATCTACGTTGACTAAAAAAGTCCATGTTAACTGATGTATCATTAATTAACATATTTCGTGCATAACAACATACCATTAGAAAAAGAGATGCCCAAACCCTGTTGTCATGGTGCTTGTTGAACAGATACATTTCACCTATAGCAGTTATCACATTGGTTACATTCTTCAGAACTGTGACCATGGCAACGTTTATGTATCTTAGACTGCAAACAGAATGCGTGCATGTTAGACGATTTTCAAATGTAACTTATGGAAGTGAAGGTAGTAAAGTGAATATTAGCCAATCCTAGCAAAATAACAAATAATCGAGGGACAAAAATTTACACCAAACAAAATAAAATGTAGAAAAACAGTACCTAAACATACTTGTGACTAGCATCCCCACAAAAATGATATTGACTGGCAACCAGACCCTGATTAATCTCCATGTAAGTGGTTCAGTCGTAACTACTCCAAGAAGACTCAAGATAGAAACAATAATTACTGAAACAAGATTCTGCAAGCATTAATAATACCTATCATTAGTCCAAGAAAAAAGTGTATTTCTTCGATTAGCTGAACTGTAGTTAAATCAGTGCGTGAAAATTATAGCTAAATGTGTATCTGGTTAATAAATCAAGGGTCTCATATAGGAGATAACCTGGTAGAGCATCAAAGATATTCCAGCATTAAAGTCATAACTGGAGAGGACATACTTGTTAACCAGTATCATGCTGCAGGATGAGATACAATATGCGAGGCCAGATAACAAGGCTGGATTTTGTATAGCAATCACTCTTTTACTTCTTACAGTTCGTAACCTCCGACTCTCCATATCAATCTCATCATTAATACTAGGAGTCTTCATCCCAAAAAATCTGCAAAATAAGCAGCACAAATTTCAACTACTACCGCCATGACAAGCAATGAAATCAGCCAAAAAAAAAATGGCTAACTAAAAACCAAAATTGGCAAAAAATAAAATAAAATAAACATAAAAGAAAGTTATCTATAAGTTGGCAGCTAACAAACTGGCAATAAACTCCAGAAGCAAGAATCTTAATGAAGCAATAGAAAGCCGACAAACGTATAAATGCTTCTTGTTTATTCATCCCAATTAAAAACAACCATCCAAAACTAACACTTCAAAGCTCTGGAAGTATGAAACAAGACTAGGCTTCCGTTTAATTGTGCCATAGTAGAAATCAATTTCTTCATATATAGTCATTTTCTGAATTTCTAAAAAAGGTGATATTATGTTTTTGCGTATTTGATAGAAACCCGAAGAGAATTGTATGGTCTAAGTAGCTTCTGTCATTTTATTGGCTCATGAAGATCCTTTTGACATGTGGAAAATAAAGTTAGGGCCTTTTCAAGTATTCTCAAATTACTACTTGAGTCTTGATATTCTTGAAGTCATATTGAAAAGGACCTAGTATATTGAGATAATTAAGGCTTAAGTTTAAACTATAAAAGAAACTACATGTTAGGTGTACACCCCAAGTGAGTGCATGATAGGTGGCTAGAAAATGCAAATGAAAGGCACCAAAACTAAAGCGCTTGTGGTTGCTATTAGAAGCATACCGGTTGGTTATTCTCCTCCCACTCAATGAGACACCTGTTTAGCAACGTGCTGATAAGGTTTAGACTTATTCCACAACTTGGAGATATCTCCAATATCCAAATTTAGATTCCTCTCCAAAAACAATCAGGTGAAAGCAGAGAAGCACCTTTTGATAATGCTCTACAAAAACGCAAATTAGATGTATCATCATCAGAGGTTACTGGAGACGCAAAGAAGGAATACTATAACAGCTATAACTGGGGAAGTATCATAACCAAATTAACATGCTATATACTATTTACAGTAAAATTGGAAGGGCATGGAATATTCTGCAAACAAATGAAACATATTTAAATGGTTGTCACAAAATCTGTGAGGAAGTTATATGAAACTCTTGTATGATTGTATCAAAACTATCTCGGATCCAATTGCTCTGGTGACAGCACAGGAAAAACACTTATGGATTATATACAGGTATGAGGGAAAATATTTTGAGTAAACAATAAACTACATTTCCCAACAATAAATGTGAAGTATGGCAGTTACAGAGCAAGTCAGTCATAGTAGCCACCACCAGGTAAACAACCTAGAACACAACCCTTAGGCAGCTGCTACAGCGAATCAGTTGCATAAATCACAAAGTAACACGACTCTAGAGCAAGATTCTACTCAAAATACAAACTATTAGATATCAGCTCGCCGCTATCTTTCATTTTTTTCAAATGTGAACACAAATTGGTGAACTACTTCTGGTGAAAAATATATTGATCTCTTTAAGCATGAAAATGCAAAACTCAGGTAACAACTAAACAAGTAGAAAAGCCCCTACGACTGCTGGTGCTAAGAAAGGAGGCCTTCAAGATTTACATTCCATGCCATTCTGCAATAAGCCAATCCAATTACTCCACAAATCACAATGCCATCGAAAATACTAACTAAATATGAGGAAACTGGCAAAGTGATCTTCAACCCATGACCAATATCTGCTGCTCTATTAGAAACAAATCCAAAGTAGGTTTCATTCACAATATATCCACGAAGGTACAACAATTCGTGAACTTCAAATCAGTTGATGAAATAAAATCTGGAAAGCAATCAAGTAAAACATAAAAGCTAGGTTTCACAGCTTGATTTCAACCCTTCCCATCTCACAGAACGTCAAAATAAAAGATAAAATAACTGCTGCCCTTAAATCATTTGAAAATATACCCCGACCGCTTCTACTACTTTTCCCGGTGTGATTAAAAGATCGAATCCGCTTTTGCTCGGCTGCTCTATTCTGTCAAGGGAAGGCTGAGATTCGACTATAAATATCAGAGAAAGGAGTCAAAGGCACAAACGAGTGAAGAACTAATCAAGCTCGATTTTTTTTTAAAATTGTTTTCACAACGAGAAAACCAAAAAGTACAATTTTTTGCTTGAATTTTGCGGGAATCCTTCTCCGCTGGGATAAAAAAACATAATAATAATAATAATAATAATAAATAGTTTTGTAGCTCTTATGCTAATTCGGGCTAAACAAAAAAAAATCCTATTAAATTATATTTCCTCCGTCCCACTAGAAAGGACACGTTTCTTTTAGACACGAAAATGAAGAAAGTGATATTATGTGGTGTAAATTGTTTTTAGTAGTTAAATGTGGTCCACACAATCTTTATCATTTTAGGAAACGCATCGTTTCTAGTAAGACGACCCAACAAGGAAAACGCGTCGTTTCCCGATATTAATTATTGCAGCCTCTGCATATTTTTCTTGACTATTATTGCTTTCCCACAAGCCTAACATTAGCACACTTGAATTATATTTTGTAGTTTTGAAATACTATTTCAATAAATACAGACAAATTCATCTTTGGAAATACACCTAATTAGCTTCATATTAGTGGAAAATTTGGTAGCTATCCACCTCACCAACCAAGATTCCAACATGTAAAGTCAAGCAAGTTGCCATGGAGATATGAAACAAACACCAACTCTGGTTCCTCCAAAAGGCCAAGCACTCTGTCTACACTAATACAATAACCTCGTATCTCATTTCATCAATACATCGCACGTATCTTGTAATACATTTGTCCCGATACATACGGAACGCGAAGGAGCACCAAAGGTTAAATACATGGGATGCCTAGTTTCTTGCCTGAACAAAAAACCATTTAGGCAATTGAATCGATCTATGCACCATCAATTACTAAAGGGATGATGACTGTTGACGGGATTCCTCCTCACGGGACATGGCTAAATGAGCTTGATTTGATCATACTACTTACGAATAAATTAGCAGCTGGATGCGTGCCACCAAGAGATCTAAGGCACAAGATCTTCCAATATGCAGGAAGAGTCATCCACTTTTAGCCCTTTACCATATGCAGCGATTAACAGAGCTTCTGCACGACCTGTAAGATTCACAAAAAACAGAGCTAACCAATTTGTGCTAGTTTCTACATTACAGAGGTTTCAATTTAAACAACCCTTTCTATCACAAATTCTCCAGAATCATTAGTATACTAACCATGATCTTTCTTCCTCTTCAACAGGGAACTCGTGGAGGGAAAAAGAGTGGTGGCAAGCTCTCTGCTGTCATCCTGTGGGGTGAAACAAATCAACAGATGATAAAGTTTGCTTCCGAGCATCATGGAGATCTGGAAAACTCATTAAAATTTTTAGTGGAAGAGAAATGTTCGAAAACGATATGGAATGAATCATTGAGATCTGCAAAGATTGGATGCACCTTGCTATAGCTACTCCCAGCAAGTTTAAACCCATTCTTCCACAACAATGATGGAACTGGAACAACGGAATACCCTGAGGCAACAAGGATCCCGATCCATAGTCCATATCCAAATCCCCCGCTCCACCATCCCTGAAGTCATATAACAAACTATATTTTAGAAACCATTACCAAAAGTATTAAATCTAACTCAAGATGATGTTAAGAAATACAAAATCTATAATCAGAGGCAACCAGCTGCACTATCCTTAGCCGGTTTCGCACCCTCTATGCACATTACGAAAGTCTTGAGTCATGTCTAGGTTAACATTCAAAGTTGAGTAAACTTAGCAGCAACCAAATCTTGCATATTTGTTAACTAAACTGATAATCCAAAAACTAAAAAAGCCCAAAGAATATGGAGATATTACCACATCAACATCTAGAAAATGCACAAGTTGGAGAAAAATACGACTCATGTAGTAAGTAGTGCTGATCGGTTATTATAAAGAAAAACCATCAGGACAGGTAAAAACACAGTTTCTTTCAGGAAAGAAATAGCTTCTTATTGAAAGACACTAACCTGCTTACCATCTTGGGGACATGGCATCGATTGCTCTAAATACGCAGTGGTTCCTGAAGCAAAAAAGTTAGTCATTTTCTAGCCAAAAACATGCCCTTCATGGTTAGATGTTTTCACATGGACAAGCTCACAATCCACATAAACAGTACAAATATACCAACTGGAGCTTCCACTTTTTGAAGCAGTTGAATCATAGACTTCACATCAAGACGTTTCCTTACTCTTTTGCCAACCATAACTTGCAAGTGAGGAGAATCATACACCTAGAAGATAGAAGAACAAATATTCTCAAATGCCTGAAACAACGTCTACTGTTCATCACAACGGTATACAATGCACAAGAGAATTCGAGTCATGGAGAGTAAACGTTGAATCATGTAATATTCAAAATGTTGGCAATAGTCACACATTCAAGGATTGCTAAAGAAATCTTGATAAGCAGCAGTCAGTTTTGCATCGGCGAAAAAAAATGCAAACAATGTTTCCATCACAAATCGATGACATATCAGTATCGCCAACAAGAATTAAGCTTATGCAGAGCAGCAGAGCGTAAATTGTACGTAAATAACAGAGCAGCAGATAAATAGCACCTCGGCTGAATTGTCGGGCTTCAGAACGGCCAACGCTCCGAAGATATCCGGGTCGACTCCAATAACCCAGCCCGAATCCGCATTTCCCGGGCCGGAGTCATCTGGAGTCCGAATTCCATCGATTTCGGACCTAGGGCAAGAAAGCGATTTCAACCAGTTTAATTTAAGCTGTTTGGCATCTAAAACCACCTTTTTACTTCTGGAGCCGCTCCGAGTGGAGCCATTAGACCTCGTTTTTCTTGGAGTTGAAGGATCTGGAATGGGTTTTATTGGAGTTGAGGGTTCCGGAATTGTTAGTATTTCCGATTCAAGTGTGGTGGTCGTGGCGGCGAAGAGCCTAAATGCGGCTGGCCTGAGGTGGAGGAGTGGTTGGGCTACTGGTCTGAAGGCGAATGATGGAGACATCAAAAGACGGGGTTTTGGAGGGAAGATGAGTGCTGCTTCCATCAAAATGGTGGAGGAAGTTTACGAGAAGGGTTATTTGTTTGAATCCTATAAACCAATAAAAACTTGCCCATTACTGTATCCACGAGTTAACCCTAAGTACGGATAGATAGATAACATAGAATGCATACCTGTCTATTGTAAAGGATAGACGAATTCTTACAAATGTGATACTCCGAAATCCACTGTAATCACAATTAGGATTGTAAAGAATCGAATCAAATTACACAGTACAGGCTTCGATATTCGATTTATATTCAATTCGTATTAGGATATCAAACTTGATTCGTAGTCGATTTGTTACTGATATTCGTATTATTTGATTCGATTTGAATTTTCAATTATTTTTTTTAGACTGTTTATATAAACTATATTATTTGAGTATTCGATTCAGATTCGATTTGAATTAAAGATGACAAATGGGACAAATGGACTGGCGCACCAACCAAGCCCCAGGCCAAGTCAGTTTTTCGAGCCCGCCGACACCTTATCAGGTCATGAAATATGAGGCCCAATCCAACCCGGGCCTATTTATAGGAAAAAAAAAAGTTTTAATAAAGATTTTATTCCTTTTTAGGAATCTATTCTTCCTTCTGAAAACGAAGAAGGGACTTTCGAGATCCCGATTCTCTAACAAATGAACTCATGGAAGTTATAAAATTAACAATTTCTGTTGATAATGGTTTTTTTATCAAATCTATTTGTTTTCTGTACAAATTCTCGATAATCGAGATCTGGAAGAAGTATACCATGAATCCGGAAGCTTCTAATGTCAGATTGCATAAGCAATTAATTGATGTTATATAGTAACTTTGATGAAGATTTGATTTGAGGGTGAATAATATCTTCCTCGTAGAAGCAACAAAACATGGAGCTATTATTCTAATACATCAACAGGCCATATCTTCTTCCAGGTGGAGATCTCTTCACTGGTGCACAGTTTCCTGATCCCACCATAAAATCCATCACCCTCGTTCCCCTCTTCCCTGTGGTGTCTCCTGAAAACGGTAGTCGTCCTCCAGCGCGAGCCACGACTGTATTGGTTGAACTCCAGCACCACCATGTCTGTTTGTTCAATTCAATCATCATCAACTTCTGGAATGAATGAATGAACGAATGAACGGTAGCAAGTTAAGAATTACCAGAATCATGACACCGGCAGTAGTTGGCGTTCCCATCACATGTTTCTGAGTGGCCAACAACACCATACCACCATCCATATGGAAATTCTTTGTTTCTTCTCCATTGGATTTCGATATGATCCCCAGGCCGCAACTCGTTCAGACAATCAGATACATGAAGATCATGCGGACAGGTATTGGCAGGGGCAGCTCTCACCCTATCCCATGTTATGCCACTCTCTGTTGGGCTTGCTCTCCTTCCATGTGGTGGATATCTGCTCATTCAACAATTCAGGATAATCAAATCAAATCAAATCAAATTCGGCACGGAAATTAAGAGAGCGTATTATATATATAGGGAGTAGTTCCCGTATGAATAGCTCTTATCGTGTGAACACTGCACTTAAAAGACAAATGTATTGCACTTTCAAGGTAAATATATTACACTTTAATACTGCACTTTACGTACTGCACTTAAAGACAAATATACTGCACTTTAAAATGCAGTATGTTTGCCTTTAAAGTGCAGTACATTTGTCTTTAAAGTGCAGTGTTCACACGATAAGAGGTTGTTCACATTTGAACCTCCTCCTATATATATATATATATATATATATATATATGATGAATGAAAAGCAGTTATAAGTGAAATCATTATTCAGAAAAACCGTACGCAATATTTATATTATTCTCATTCTTCGCTACACTGGAAAGTTCAAACATTTGGATTTTGTAAACAAACCATAATCCTTGTAATTATTGTTGATCTGGATAATCACGTTTAAAGTAAGAATTTATTTACTATTTAATTCCATTACAGATATGTATTCTATCACAAATTTCCGTTATAGATGATAAAGTAGGAGAGAGAAGATGTAAAGTAAGACATAAAATATGATAAATAAGAGAAAGTAGGAGAAAGTTGATAGCTATTTTTCTAAAATGGAAAGTAAGACAGAAATAATGGGACATCCATTTCGAGAAAGTGAGACAGTAATAGCGGGACGGAGTTAGTACTATTATTCTTCCTGGAACATAAATTTTAGCAACCTGGCTTTGAAAGTGTTGGTTTGCTGGTCATAGCAAATCTCAGCATCATAGCATGACAGCATAAATCCAACATGACCATTCTGCAAATCATGCAAAACATAAGCTCCAGTCCAACTAAAATTCTTTTTTCGAATACGGAATTCATGAAACCCATACCTCGCGGTTATACACCTGAGCAGGGAACCAAAACTTGCCGGACTCAAGAGCAAAATACCAAGCCATGGTTGAATTCGGCGGAGGAAAGTTGGTGTTCTTGCTCGTATTGCTAAAGCTGGACGTGATCAACACAAATGGCCAGAGGTGAGTCAGGTACCCGAGCAGACCGTTCTCCGTGGATTCATTATGTAAGAGTAGACCATTTCCAGAAGCAACTTGATACTGCCATTCCTTATATCCAGCAGGGCCAACAATTCTAGACCATTTCTTGTTCATGTGGTGCTTCCAGAGACGGTCAGCTACGCACATCTCTCTCAAACAAGTCGACACGCTGGCCATCCTACAAAGCTCCTCCGGTGGGAGCTTCTCAAGAATGGTCTCAATGACAAGGTCCGGCAAGTCTAACACGGACATCTCTGATCTCGCCTCCACCCTCTCAACCTTAGAACTAGACTTGTTCTTCCTAGGTGACATTCTTGAAGCTAAAACTGAGGAAATCACAAGGAAGATAGCTGACTTCAAAGACCAGAGAGACAGCCGTCTCATCTCATGACCCCATGAGTTGTAGAGGAAGATGAAAGAGAAGCAGCAGGTGATCAAGAAGAACAACATTTGGCAAAGAGGATGAAGAAATGTTTTGAAACTGCCCTTCAGACGAAGCCCACCTAAGCCCCCAATTGTGGGCCTCGTCAAAAAATCTCAGAAGATGATTATCAAGAATTAAATATCAAGATACTACAAAAAAGATCAAATCTTGCTTAACAACACCACTAAAATGTTAAATATGAAGTTAGAACTGAATATGTTCTTCTGATAAACTGTGAAATATGAAGGGATAGTTTGATTTATTGTTGTTGGGAAAACAGATCTACCATAAGCTTAAGAGATCAAAGTCAACAATAAATATAGAAAAAGGAGAAAATTAAACCAAAGAAATTCAACAATTGCACCAAATTTAATCTTGAAGTTGATCAAGAAAAAAAAAATAGAAAATCAGAGAGACTTTCAGGGTATTTCAAGATGGGTGAAAGAAGAAAGAGGAGGCTGGTTCTTGCACTTTCTCCCTCCACCCACCCGCACAAACCCTTCTCTCTCTCTCTCTCTCTCTCTCTCTTAACTATCCGCTCTCTATCTGTTGAAGCTGCGAATGCAGAAAAGAAGAAAACGGGGAGGTGCAAATTGCAGAATGGAAACAAATATATAAAAATGGAAAATCACCGATCTTATACTCCGTTTGGTGCGTATGATTTGATGTCGTTGTTCAACAGTTAACGTGGGCGCTTTGGAATATGAACTTTGCGTAGATTTCGAGCAATTCTCGGCCCGCAGGCTCCCCGCTATTTGTTTGTGTAGAGTAAACTTCGGGCCTCCGTTTATTTTAATCTCAACTTTCAAACTTAACAAATTTCGGAGTGGTTTGTATGTACCAATTTCGTATACCCTTATATGTATATGTGATATTTTTTATTAAATTAAATGGATCATATTTAACACATGTCAATACCTTATGATGTGTATGCACAATGATATAGGATAGTGATATACACAAATTTTTGTGATGAAATTTATATCAACCGACATCCATAACAATTACAATCACTATTCCAAGTTTTTTAGGGGGTGTTTGTAATAGTTTAAATTTTTTTAAGTGCTTAAATTAAGGAAAAGTTGGTAAAAGTGGCTTATTAGAGAATTTGGGGTGTGTTTGCAAAAACTGCTTAAAAGAAGAAAAAATTAAAAAAATAGTGTTTGCAAAATTTATACTGTAGTAGCTTATTTTAATATTTATAAGTAAGATGTCAAATCATAACTTATCCGAAATTACAAATATGCCATTAAGTTGGAGATGTTGGTTTAAACCAACTTAACCAACTTCAACTTATTCAACTTAAATGTAGAGAATTTTGAAGAATTTAAGTTGTTGAAAATACTCAAAATCAATTTTTCTTTAAATTAAGTCATAAGTTAAAAAATTTAAGAGATTGCAAACACCCCAGCCCCCTTAATTGTCCCTGCTTATTATAAATTATTATATTCTCATTTTATAAATTTTTATCAACTTATATTTCGAAAAAAATTATCTTTTCTATTGTTACTGTTTAATAACTTTAAATTATGTATTATTGTATGTAAGCTAAAAGCATTTTCTAAAACAAACATGGACTAAAATTCTTCTCATTCTCTTCTTCTTCGCATTTTCAAGAGCAATAGTAAAAAAGGCAAACGAATTATTTTATAGCGTAAATTGTGTGTAATCATTGCACGTAAATCTGGGTTACAACATTTGAAACATTGTTATCGTAATCCTGGATGCCATGATATTCTTCTATTAATATATATATATTTCCATCCTAAAATAAATGTACTCATTCCTTTAACCAAACCAGTAACTGCAGAGGTGGAGGATGTGGTGACCGGTGTGGGCGTCCGCCACCACCCAAATTTCAGCAAGAAAGTTTTTTTTTTTTTTAATAATTAAGTTATTCTATAAATTAATAATTTGGATCACTCTAATTTAATATTCCATATTGATAAAATAAGTGAGCAACTATTTTTTAATTTTGAATAAAAATGGAAGTGCAGACAATCAACTCTAATTTAATAATAATGGTAAAATAAATGAACTATAATTTCTTTATTTTGAACAAAGACATAAGACAATATTTTACTAATTAAGATTTCTTGGGCTCTGTATTTTATTTATCTAATCATTTTTTTTGCTGTTTTTTTCTTCTCCAATCTGACAATCTCTAGAAATGTCTATAAAAAAATGTCGGTCAAAATTTTAAAATGTCTAAGAAATAAGAACATATCATTATTTGACGAATTTTGTATTTTATTGATATTCATTATGTTTGATGTTTTTATGTGTACTTTTGTTTTCCTTATACTCGTTGTTATACTATAAACCAAAAAAAATAAAATTGTTGGGGGCTTCGCCCCGGCAATAATAAATCTTGACTCTGCCCCTACTGGTAAGTAATAGTCTACCCGCATGGTTCGAGGTAAAAATAATTTGGTATAATTTGTAATTTAGTTGTCCACATATATGTAGATGGATGTTTTTTTCCACTAACCACCTAAATCCGCCCACAAACAACCCTACTTAATTAAGAAGATAAACTATAAAATGTTGACATGATATGTTCAATGTGTCATATTTAGATAATGAAGTTCAGTATTTTATTAGGGGGAAATGCATGGGATATCCTTTTCCTAAGTGGAGCAAGTAAAGCATATTTTAATCACAATAGTACTTGTAATAATAAAGTAATAGCAATAGCGAACAAGTAAAATCTTCAAGGGATTAAAATTCATTCGGGGTGGTGGCGCAGTTGGCTAGCGCGTAGGTCTCATAGCTTCTGAGTTATCCTGAGGTCGAGAGTTCGAGCCTCTCTCACCCCAATTTTGTTATGATAGTTTTCTGTTATCTTTATTCTATTTTTCATCATTTTATTCTAGTATATAAATTCAACTGAGTTGTAATTTCTTCTAAGACATATATAAAAGAAAATAATCTTTTAAATTCTCAAACTAAAATCTTCTGATGAAATTTCCATTTACAATCATAATAAAAATAGCTAGAACATGATATAACGATTTATAGATGCTTATGGCTGCAGCCGAATGGTATTAATTTGAAACACACTAAATCGAACCGAAAATAGTTGAATATTTTTTATGCAAAAACATTTTTTTTAAATGTAGATTTTAAGATAGTGAGGTAAAGTAAAAAATAATGGGGTCCACTTATTTATGATTATTGTGGTCCACTCATTTTTTCTATTTTAGGAAACGTTGCAAGATGAGCGAGACAGTCTGAAAAAGAAAATGTTGCAAGATGAGTGGGATAGAGGGAGTATTTTTTTCTATAATATTTATATTAATAACACAAATCAAAATTAGTTTTTATAATTTTCCCTTATTACTCTTGGAATTTCGGTTCAACCTGACTCGAACCAAAATTTCGATTAACTGAATTTCGGTTTGGTTTGATTCACTTTTATTGATTTAACACAAGCATGTCACTTATAGTACTAGGGTGATTTTACCTTTCTTGTTGTTCGAAAAATAAACAAATTATTAGAATGATAGATGACTAGATGTGACCCGATATTATGCATAATAGATAAAAATAACATTAAGTTCGAAGCTTGTAAAGAAAATGGCAAAACTTTCATGGGGCCATCTCATGTGGGGACGGACCCCAAAACCATGGGCGGATCCCCCGAATTTTTTGTGCAATACTACGAGTTATCTTTTATTTCTAGTAATTTTTATATTTGTTCTAATTAAATTTTTGAATTCGCCCCCCGAAATTTTTAAATCTGTTATCCTAACTTTGAAATTTTTTAAAAAACGTAGATTAAGTGTCACATATTTTAGTGGAGGTGTAGATTTTGAGTTTTGGATACTTAGTTTGGTAGAGTCAACTTATATAACTTGATGCAATTAATATACTATATTTTTTGTTTGATGCAATTAATATACTATGTTTGTGTTTTCTTTTTTCATGTACTTACTGATATAAAATTAAGAACATTTGAAGTATAAATAAACTATCATTTAAATACTTATTAATTCCTCAGTTAGATATTGTTATTCTTCATAATTTCATCTAACTAAATTTAGAATGATGTCAAAATATGATTGTGTACTATATTTTTCGAATAAATATAAAAAATATATGAATTATTCATGAAAGAAGAATATAATTCTTAAATAAGTCATAAAGAATAAGTAAAATTAGATTTAAGTATAAAAATGTGCTAAATTTTTTTTTCCCGGGGGCTCCGCCCCCGAACCCCCATACAAAGAAAACTCAATCCTCAATAAATTTCGCCCCCTAATTAAAAATCCTGGATCTGCCCCTGCCCAAAACTCAGTAATCACTCTCCCTCACTCTCAAACAGCCATCCTCCGCCTCCCCACCACCCACTCACTGCAATAAAACACCAACTCCTCCTCCATCGCCTTTGGAATCTCCTCCAATTCGCAACACCTACCCCTACTCTGTCGCGCAGCGGCGACCATCCACCTTCTCGCTCAACACCTCGCCCAATCACTCCGCTGCCACCACCACCTCCGCGTCCCTAACCCACCTGTTATGTTGGTGGCTCAAATCCAATTTAAATAATATACATAAATAAGGAGAAAATTGTGGAAGTGTGTGTTGTGTGTGAAATTCAGGAAAAATCGAGAGGTAATAAATATTCTATTTACGGAAACATAATCAATAATATTGGTCGTCATTTAAAATCAAATTTATTTTACAACCAAAATCGAAAAGAACTCATTAAGAGTATAATTATAATTGATAATAGTAATAATTTATGATTTAAGTTTATTATTAATTAAAAAATTTACCGGGCGAGCTTTTTTAGACTTAAAACCCCGGGCTTTTTTAAGCCCGAGCCCGACAAGCCCGATATGCTCTCTGGGCGGGCTTTTTTAGGCCTTACTTCATTTCGGGCCTCTATTTTCGAAGCCTAGTCTAGCCTCAGATACGGGTACCCAGGGCCGGACCATCAGGCCGGATCCATTTTGCCAGCTAGAATATGGTCGGTTCTCGTATTAAAAGGAAATTCTCCTACTAGAATTTCCATTACTTTTAGGAGAACGGATGAATCTAAAAGGCCGATTGGCCTGAACTTGATTTACAAGAACTACGAACAATGTTATCTAGTTGAATAATGTAAAAGCAATCTTATAGGATTCTTTTCATTGCTTCTTTAGTTTTAGTTTCCTTTTCTTCTTAGTGATAGGTTTTATTTGTATCTCAGCTCTGGTTTTGTTTCAAAGAATCTTTTGGTATTAGTTATTCGGACAGGGATTCAAGGTATAAGGGTTTGTTAACAAAGTATGATCCTGAACTGATAACAACCTGCAGGATGCTTCCTTGTGAATTCGATTCACTTGAATGTCGAGTGGCCTTGTCCCAGGGTTTTCACATTTCAAGAACTCCCCTGTTCTTGCAGAAGTTTCATTGTCCATTCTTTTTTCCAAGAACTACGAACAATCTTTTTTCCAACCATTAACTAGCATAATTAATCTGCAAAAATAAATGAAATTATCTAAAATAAATAAATAAAAATTTCGTCTTGTGTAAACATTTTTTGGTTTCACTACACATACAAAGTCAAATGCAGCTTTCTGTGTTTCTTATATTACATTTCTGCTCCCCCTTCCCCGTTTTCAGATTCAACTTAGAGGGAGCTGTGAACTGACTGCAATCTCAAGTAACCTCTCGTGTTGATAAACCTCTGCATAAGTTAGTGAAGAAGATCCCCTTCCATCAGTAGCATCTCCCCGATCAGCACAACAGTTGCTGCCTCCCCTCCGTGCGTAGTATGTGAGGCTTCGATGTTGAACTGAAAATGATCGTCTCTTTTTATGTACCGATGATGGTGTTTCTCCTTTTCTTGGGATTTGCTGCTGCCTCTGGATTTCCTTTCCTCATCATGGCCGTGAACTCATCATAGTTGATCCGCCCGTCCTGCAAATACGCAAGCAATTTAGAGGTACGTAATGTAGGAAGTTGGTTTGGAGGTTGAGGTTGTGTGTTCACGTACGTTATCAGCATCGATTTCTGAGACTAGTTCCTTTATGTCCTTGCCGTTATCCATGCCAAATTCCCGGAGAGCCTGCTCCAACTCTTCTATAGTAATGTAGCTGATTAGAAGACAGAATTGTAGGTGTTAGCTTCATCCCTTTATTCAATCATCAAATAGTTTGTTTGAGATAACATGATACCCGCTGTTGTCTTTGTCGAAGTACTGGAATGCTGTGTAGAGATGTTCTTCTCTGTCCATCCTGTTGATATGCATCGTTGCTGTGATGAACTCTTCGTAGTCTATCGTTCCATTCCCATCAGCATCGGCCTTGTTTTCATTAGTCAATAGTCAGAGTAGAAGTAGAAGTAGAAGCAGTAGTATATGTTTGTTAGTTCCTGTGAAACTTACAGCTTCCATCAACTGCTGCACCTCGTACTCAGACAGCTTCGTGCCTTGCTTGGACAATCCTTTCTTGAGCTCCTCTAGTGTTATAGTTCCACTGTTGTCACTATCCATTCCCTTGAACATCTCCTTCAGTCCCATGATCTCTTCCTCTGATAGGCAGCCCGCGATAACCTACTCATCCACAAACACAATCAGCCATTCAGTTAACACACATCTCTCTCTCTCTGAGTGTGCAGATTTGAATACCCGGAGGGCGACTTTCTTGAACTGATTCATGGCTTTGAACTGCTTGAGTCTGTCGAGAACAGCGTTGTCCAGAGGAGTATCAGGAGCCTCTCCATCCTCCTTGATCCATGGATGATCTTGGTTGGTCAAAGAAAACACAGTTTTAGGAGAAAGAGAGAGAGAGAGAGAGAAGCAGAGAATGTTTCTGCATACTTAGCACTTGGAATGCTGAGAGGCGTTGCCTGGGATCTGAGTTTAACATCTTCTTTATAAGATCCTTTGCTCCAGGTGAAATGGCTGGCCAAGGATCACAGCTGAAATCAACATGCCCGCGTAAAATCGAGTTGAAGATCCCATTCTCCGATTCTGTTGAATCACACGCATTGTGATGAGAAAGAGAGGTTGGAGGTGAGAGGATGATAAATTGAGCCACATTCCCCTTAAAAGACCTCTAACACACCCCTCACGTGTAGGCCGGTATGAACATCGGATTACTACACATGGAAACAAATGGTCCATAGGGACCGGTCCAACATAGAGATCAAATAAACCAACATCGCTTGGGCCTACTCTGATACCATGATAAGTTGAGGACATTCCCCTTAAAAGGCCTTTTAAGGGGAAGGGATATTTAAGTCTATATAGAGGAGTTAAGATATTTACCAAGTCGATATTGGACATAATAATGGTCTCTAACAGAGGAAGACTGAGTAGGTACCTGCCCAGAAAGGAGGAACTCCGGATAGAAGAATGTATAGCATCACGCCGACGCTCCAAATATCAGCTTCTGGCCCATATCTTCTCTTCAAAACTTCTGGTGCAATGTAGTAAGCACTGCCCACAATGTCTTTAAACACATCCCCTGCCATTACAACCAACACTACCTTGTTAGCTCACGCAGAAATGGGAAGATGACGAAGAAGAGAGACCTTCTTTGTAGAAGACAGAGAGGCCGAAATCTGTGGCCTTGAGAGGAGCATCCTCATCCTTATTCAACAGAAGGAAGTTCTCCGGCTTGAGATCCCTATGGATGACCCCCATGGAGTGACACGTGTGCACAATCTGGACAATGGTCCGAAGAAGAGACGCGGCGGCGCGTTCTGTATAATGTCCCCTGGCGATGATCCGGTCGAAGAGCTCGCCACCGGCGCAGAGCTCCATGACGAGGTTGACGGAGTGCTTGTCCTCGTAGGCCCCTCTTAGCTGCACGACGTTGGGCTGGCCGGTGAGGTGGTGCATGATCTGCACCTCACGCCGGACATCCTCAATGTCCTCATTGCTGGCCAGCTTGCGCTTGGCGATGGTCTTGCAGGCGAACTGCTCGCCGGTGTGCTTGCTGGTGCAGAGATGGGTGACGCCAAACTGGCCGCGCCCGAGCTCCTTGCCCATGGTGTAGGTGTTGCGCACGTCTTCCATGGGGCGGCCCAGGACGGGGCCGATCGGCCCCGTCTTGGACGGAGAGGCATGAGGCTTGGGAGCCGAGGTGGCGGTGGCTGCTCCTTCCGCGCCATTCTTCGTCGGGTATGCCGGAGCTTCTTCGTCGGAGCTCCGGGAGCAGCAGCTGCCCATTGTGTGCTTTTCTTTTCCAAGAGATTCACACAGCGCGAGAGGGGGATTTTGTGTAGGGATAGTATAGTATTCCTGGGTAGGCCTAAAAACTTAAAAGAGATGGTTGGTTTAGAGAGAGACAAGGCCAGGCCATGCATGCAATGGCTAGAGGAGAGAGATTATAGTCTTGTCCTAACATAGTCAAGGCTGGGAGGAATTTGCGGCTACTAATCTCCATGATTGGTTGCCCATATTTTCAGTTCAAATCTTACTGTAAACACAAGTTAGTAATGCACTTGTGTTACCCAGTTGACAATATAAGTAGCAAAACAATGAAGTCAAAAATGTTGTCTCATGGAATGGCATAGCGGTGAAGGTAGGTGGCCCGGGACCAATAGGTCATGGGTTCAAATCCCACTACGTCAAAGGTAACGGCCGGGACCGGAAGAAATTATTATCTTAGCTAAATTATTACTTTATCGAGGTTTAACTGTATGTAGAACTAATTTTATCATATAAAACCTAATGTCAGAAATTAAATTCATCACATAAAACCTAATGTGATGAATTATCACCGCATAAAGTCTAATGTGAAAAAGTATACCCATCACATAAAGCCTAATATGAGGAAATCTTTATCACATAAGTTTGTCTATTACGACGAAAATGTACTTCTCCCAATACACCTAAAATGACAAACCTATTGTGAAGGACATCTGACAAAAAAAAATTGCCACAATAACTTTTGAAACAAAAATATAATTTTTTGCAACAATTTTTTTATTGCAAAAGGTCTTTTTTTTTTTTTTGTAGTATATTAACAAACAGGCCGCTAATACATTTAATATTAATCCAGTAATAATATAGCTTGACTTCAAGGTATAATGAATGAATGCAGTAAGGGTGAAAGTGTGACATAGGTAATTAAAATGACTAATTAATACGAATAAAAACTCCCAAGAGAAAAAAAAAAAATCGGAGAAAAAATATTTACGTTTTTAAATTACAGAAGAATGCCTTGAGCATTACTTGGAACAGGATCTAAGGTATAGTGACCGAGCCTTCCGGTGCGATATAGATTAAGCAACTTGGTAGCTACTCGACTATAGTTAGTTTCTTTTGTTTCTAAAGGAAGACGAAATACCTTGTGCAAAACCTCAAATTCTTCTTCAATTAGCCGTGCTAGATCTTCTCCATCTTCCATACAACCAGCAAGAGGTGAAACCAAGTCGAAGAGCGTGCCTCGTACATCGTTAACAATGAAATCCTGCACCCAAAATCACATTAAAGAATGAAGTTGAGAAATTCATTTCCAAGAAAGTAGCTAGGCTGCAATTAGTGTGCCTGAGTATGATCAGTCGGATACTGCCTCTTCTGCTTTATCCCCGGAATGGAAGCGCCACTACCGGTCAATACTGATCCAGTTGCAGATTTAGATAGCTTCCCCCATTTCTTGTATTCCTCAGCCAGGTTAAGGATGGACAGAAAATATTCTGCGAGTTTTGTCTCACCAGCTATACTATCTTTGATCGCTCCTGTATATTAGTATCATGTCAACATATATGGGGAAATATACAAACTTTACTACACTTCATTGGAGTAATGTCAATCATTTATCTCTGATTTCGTAAGAAACAGAGGGAGGGTGATCGTACCTGTTACAGCAAGCTTAGAACAGACCTCATCATCAATCATATCGGGATGCAATACACTTGGTGTGTCTAGGACATATATATTAGGATGGCTAGCAATCTGCTAAAGGAAAATGATGTTTCAGTTTTAAAATGTCAGAAGACATGCAAACTAGTAAAGCTTGCTAACATGCATGACTGAACCAAAGCAAAAGATCGTAGAGGATGAAAGGACTGGTCGAATTAGGAAAAACTATGGTGAAAATTATGATCCTATTCCTACATACCAGCTCAATACAGAGAACACAAACTTCCGTAACTCGTCAAAGATGATGGAAGATTCATTGAGAAACAGAATAACAATGTCTCGGGATAGAAGTTCTACCTTTAAGCTGCTTATACTTTTTGTCTCCCCGGGCTGTGAAGTCACTACAGAATGTTTTAATCTCCCTTTCTCTTCAAATTAACAAAATCTCGTGTTTAGAGGAATAAACAAGTACAGAAAGTGCATTAGAATCGAAAGAATTGAAAGTACAGTTGAATTGTAAATTACTAGCAAGTGTAACAAAGGAATAGCACCTGCTGAAGAAATCCTTCCGACCTGATGTAAAGAGTTGGCTAATGCAGATTTCCCCACATTAGGAATACCAACTAGCATTAAAGTTATTGCATTATTATCCTTCCTCTTTAATTCTCCGACTCGGGCTTGAACGAAGGTTAGAAACTGCAGTTCGTTAAAATGATATCCATGACAATTAAATCACAAGAATCAGACATCAACAAATAACTTCTTTCAAAGACTGGATATCTCCTTTTAGTAGATTAACTTAATAGAATATATTATCATTGGCTAATGGAAATATTGAACAATGACAGTTCTATTCAAACTTACTATGACTCAGACGTAATCAGAGTCCCAGATATTTTTAACAACTAGAAACTTTACGAGTAATTAAGTCTTGCATAGCACTTCAGGATCTTGCTCATTTACCTCCCTAATATTGTTCCTGTTATGTGAATTTACTCCAAAAGCCGAAAATTCCTGTCCCTCAAAACATCTCAGCCATGCCTGAAAAAGAGATATATAAAACAACTCTCCACTGGAAAAATAACTCGCAATCTTAATGCAGTGAATCTCAAAACAACAAATAAAACAAACCAGACCATATCTTTCATTATATTTCAAAGTTATTGAATGGATAAACACTATAGCTTTTTTTTTAATACCCATTTATAAATCACAATAAGCAAGTGCGGCTATTCATTAGCACTAAGGGTGTAACAATCCAATTCGGTTTCCCGTGCATTTTAGGAACCGAACCAAATACATAGAAGTGGCCTCCTTACAAGCGTTGTTTCTATCTACTACTCCCTCCGTCCCATTATTAGTGGCGCCTTTCTTTTCGACACGGGAATTAAGGGAATATGTAATAAAATATGAGAGATGAGTAGATAATAAAGTAGGAGAAAAAAATGAGTATAATAATGAGAGAGTAGGAGAGAGAAGATGATAAAGTAGGAGAGAGAAATAAGTATAATAATAAAGTAGATGATAAAGTAGGAGATATAAGATGATAAAATAGGAAAGAGAGTGGTAATTTTTTACCAATTTGGGACGTCGCCACTAATAGCGGGACATCCAAATTAGGAAATGTGACCACTAATAATAGGACGGAGGGAGTATTATCTAAAAATAATCAAGTTATTAATGACCGGACGAAACCAAGAAATCACCCCTCACGTGCAAAATTATAGAAGATCTCCTTTAAGATCAAACAATTCCATCGAATTGAGTATGATTATATGTGTGATAGCATCTACTATACTAGGAATATTAATGAACCTGAGTATTGCAATTGCTCAGTTCGACTTGCTACACTTCGAAGTGTATTTAAGTGTCGGACCCCAACCAAAACTTTTGTAAATGGTTCAGTTCGATTCAGTCTATCAGTTCACATGTTTTTATTTTTTAAATCCCAAAACAGATGAAGAACTCGAGCAAAAATTAAACTAAAAACAAGAATTGATGTTCTTGCCTGAAAATAAAGAACTAGTATATGAGATGGTACTTAATTCGTGCATATGATAACTCATAATTATAGTAATGGTACTCATTTCGAACTCATAGCTATATGGTTGCTAATAACTTTTCTTCCCTTGTGTAGATCAAGGTTAATCATTACTCAAATCTTATCATAAGTTATCTTCATTCTTAATCTAATCATCTTAATCCATGAATCTTCTCAAATAGAGAAGAAAAATAGAATATAAAAAGTAAGACAGATTGGAATTCATTCGGTTCGAACAGCTCTGCTCCTAAATCTTTAGAACCGTGACCCGATTGTAAATGCTTTTTTAAAAAATAAATCAAACAAAACCACGAAACCGAACTGAACAACATTTTTCGATTCAGTTCAATTTGGTACCGTTTGTTTCACGGTTCAGAGCAGAACCATTTACATCCCTAATTGGCACATAACGGGCAACTTTCCATGGTGTATGATTGACTCATTCAATACTAGAAATCATTGCAAGATCCTTTGATAAATTGGGTTCCTATTTCTCAATAATCACTTGATGTTCACCCAACGGATGTGTTAGGCTATCATTTCATTCTTTCAACACTATTGGCACCTCAGAACTGGTTTTTCCACCATCTGGAAGATAGTATTCTTCTCTTTCCGAAGCAGTGCCATATAGAGATAATATCAAGTCCCAAACCAAAACACAATTTATTTGTAGCACAAGATTAAAGTCTTTCTCCACACCCTCCACAAGCAGAGCTAAAAGAAAGTACCTTGGTTTGGGAGCGGTCAGCAAGGTCCGCCTTATTAAGCACAATGATCCGGCTTGCAGAAGGAAATTTCCTTAATTGCAAACATTCAGATGATAAAGGAATCTATAAAGGGAAAAGAAAGCATCCATCAACTCCTCAAAAATGTGAACATGTTAGCTAGTCTGATTCATTGCCATCATGCATCTCATGCTCTTAAATACTTATTGAAACAACTTACTCGGTCATTTTCAAACAAACAAACAAACAAACAAAAAAATCTAATTTCATGCAACATACTACACACACATGTTCAAGAAATTGAAAGAAAAATTATCAGTCATTCAGGCATTTCGAAGAACATTTTATATTCATATGCAGAGAATCGAGGCATTAAGTACCCGAGCATCTCGCACTTGAAGAATGAGGTCAACGATTGGGACACACTCCTCTATTGCGCAGGCGGCGGCTGCCATGTGAGGAGTGTACCAACCATTAAGAGCTTTTGCGTTTCGACACCGCCTTCACTGATTTTCCAATCGTTTGAATGAAACAGTCCCTAACCGCCATAACTGGATTTTTTTGTCTTTAGTTTATGTTGATACTTCATATACACCTCTGTTTGCTTTAATATCTAGTATTAGTCCCTGCAACGCATGGAGATTAAAATTTTTTAAGTTTGTGGGAACGCAGATTAATCAAAATTTATATTTTTATCTCAATAATGTATTATCCTTTTCAGAGATACTGGCGCATTTTAATCCGTGCTTGCGCGAGTCATAATTTTACCCTATTATGTTAACTATAATATTTCTTAATATATTTTCATAATTTTTAGCATAATTGAGAAATAAATTTTGACACGGATTTAAATATGGATAAAGAGTCAAATTTCATTGAAATTCAAAGCGAAAAATAACGACATGAAATATGTTATTCTTGGTGGCATTGGTATCTTACTACGTTGCTCTTGCTGTCGGTTGGATCTATTTCTTCTCCTACGATATTTCTAGTTGGATGAAGAAATCGCGACTATTTTAGGTCTGCCAAAGGCGCTGAAAAGCGCGAGACACAGAGTCAGGGGTTTACAGAAAGTGGAATGTGGAATGGATAAAGAGAAGAGGTCGTCGACTAGGGCGCCAACTAAGGGCCAAAGAGACAAAGAACCACCAGCGGCTCCACCGAGCCGGTAGCCTACCAGTGAGAATCAAAGTTAATAATCATACAGTGCATAAGAAGCCAAGTTTTGTTAGTATATGACTATATGTTTTACAACCTGAGAAATATTGTATAAAATAAATGCTACTCGAGGTACCCATTTTAACACATCTTTATGAAATAAAATAATACCGGAAGCAACATAGATTTGTATTCCTGTACATGACCCTTCCACTTTCCTTTACGAGAAAATTTCTGAAATCATCTAAACCATATCATCTCTTATGGTTGAACAAAGGCTAATTGTATAGATATACAAAAGCATAAGATTTTGAGCTAGAGCCCTGCCCATTAATATGGTTTACAAAATAAGCAACTTATAGAATTGACATCCAAGTCTATCTCCAAGTGCGGGGGTAACACGCATATTTACCAAACAAACATCGTATAAAATAAAAAAAATGATGGAAGCAAAAATAAAATTTATTAACGTTTTATAAAACAAACATGACCTTTCCATTTTCTTTCTTGAAATCAATCTTTTTTTGAAAATAGCAACAAAAACCCATTCATTTTATCTGGTTAAATACAATCTAATCATATTTAAAAACAAGTATAAGATTTTGATTTAAAGTCCTACCTATTAACTTGATTTACAAAACTTAACCAACCAGTACAATCGACATCAGAGTCTATCTCATAAAACCTCTGAATATTAAAAACACATAAATACGAGTCAAAACATCGAGTTTCTACCCACCAGACATCATCCAACAGTTATCAAAAACAAGACAAAATAACTAGGATGGTTTTAACAATTTGTTTTTACCGTATAGCAAAAGTAATAACTGAGTTAGACTGTGGCCTCATCCTACTTGCACCACCAACCGACTCCAATCCTGAAAAAAATATCATGTAGGGTGTGAGTATGCAAGCACACTCAGTGAGGAAAACCTTTAACAGCTATAACAATTTGTATAATGCACCACATCATAACGAACACCATAAACTTCTGCATCTTATATGAGACTAGTCTCGATCCCTCTCAGACCAGGAACTAGCCCATCTGGTCTAGAATTGACCCCTATCGGGGCGGGAACAATAGTTTGCAAAATATACATAATTATAACCATGCCACACATGCATTATAACAAAGTAAAACCCCCTTGGAATGATGCAAATTACAAAACCTCTTCAACCGTCTGTAGTTGTCCATCCTTGAGCCTTGTTAGCGCGGCTCCTAACACTTAGAACACTTCAACTTAGTCTTTATCCTTCAAGCAATTGCCTTTCAGTTTGAGATATATTCCAACTCTTAGAATGATTAGTCTCTATCTCAAACTATAATTTTATTATAAAGTTACTTCACTTGCTACCGTAACTTATTCATATTAGGAATGAAACTCAAGAATAAGAACTGAATTAACCAGTCAAAATAGATCTGATTAAATCCAAATTAAGTCAAAATCATTCATATTTTAGACTCCCAGTTTTGTAAACTCAAGACAACCACTTCCGGTTTCAATCCGGCCAATCCAGCCATGAAATTTTCTAAACGAAACCACATTTTGACTCTACTCAACTTCCCTAAACTGATTTACAGATCCAGCAACGATTTGATGCCAGAATCTCGACCCGAACCCACACTGAACCAGTTCGCGAGCAGTTCTGCCACATGAACTCGAAAGACTCATAACTCTCCGGTCTGAACTCGTATTTACAAACGGAAGGTGACGTTGGAAAGCCAACAAGAAGAGCTTTGCAGCTGTATACAATTATTTGGGTTATAATTAACAAAAACGTTCAGAATTCTAACTGAATGCTGCTGCCCTGCTACCTCCAACAAAACAGACAGCCACACTAACATAAATTAACCATGGCGGCAGCCACATGCTGCCGCCTCTGCCTCTCCATCTCCGGCGGCCCTTTCCTATATTAACATAGTCAACAGCAGCCAGCCAACATCTATACATGACAACATAGAACTCAAAGAAACCAGAAAAGAGGAACACATAATCTTTTGTCAATTTGAGACAATAATTCAAGAGGAAGGCAAAAGACATAAACGAGAAGAAGGATTTACCTAGAATTCTTCTTGAGGGGCTCTGAGTCTAACGGGAGAGAGAGAGACGGTGAGAGAAGATAGTTTACGGGGTGAGAGGGACTGAGGCGGTAAGAAAAATGAGAGAGTAAGAAATAGGGTTAATTACATTAAATTCACTAACTATTGAATTTTTTTCGCTTCAACCCTAAACCCACATTCCCAACTTTTTATTTGACACATCTGCTTTTCAAACCCACCAACTTTATAATATTTTTCACTCCAATCATAAACCTATCAACTCAACTTTTTTTTGGATCCCACTACTATATACACATAACTATTTATCAATATATCTATATTTATATATATATATATATATTATACTCACAATTTTTTATTCATCATATTAATAATAATAATAATTAAATTTATTTTTTACTAATTCATATAAAATTTAATTATAATTAATTTTAAAAACCGAAATTATATAATTAAATTTAAAAAAACATGATTAACAAGAAATTACATAAATAAAACTAAAAAACACAATTAAATATGATAAAATACATAAAAAAAAACTACATTGATGCGTATTGCTGCCAAATATGCTCCGTCAAGTCTGCTTGAGGGACGAGTGAGATTTTTGAGAATCCGAATTTTGAGAACTGAAATTTTCGGCCATTTCTAGAGAGAGAATATTGAACTCTTAAATTTTTGGGAATGTAAAAATTGAAAATGTGTGATATGATTTTTTGAATTAAACTAGTATATATATATTTTTTTTCTACCGTTGGATTCATTAACGTTACAATTTGTAACGTTACAAATTGTAAAGTGAAGAGTAACGTTACAAAAATAGTATTAAATACGAAGAAGAAATCATTGAGAAAAGGGACAAAAGTAGTATTAAAAACGTTACTTCAAAACCCAACTTTGCCACGTCCCCCAATGTTCTCTCTCTCCAATGGGAAAAAATTGACATCCCAACTTTTACCAAAACAAAAAGTTGGCTAAAAACCTCCATTGGAGATACCCTTAGTTTGAATGATTAAAAGTTGCATGTTTTTTTTAAACTATAAAATTTATTGTAGAGAATAATTTTTCTGCCAACATTCTCTCTATACATATTACAATTAAACTTCGATAAAGTAATATTCGATAAAGTAATAATCTCGTTAAAATAATAATTTTTTCCAATTCTGATATGAATCAATGCACTAAAATAATGTTCGATAAAGTAATAACCTCGCTAAATAAATATTTTTTCTCGGTCTCAAGGTTATTACTTTATCGAGGTTTAACTGTACCTCTGTCTCGCTATTACTGTCTCACTTTCCCGAAATGGGCGTTTCATTATTTCTATCTTACTCTCTCATACTTTATCATCTTCTCTCATTCTCTCTTACTTTATCATCTACACTCTTTCATATTCTATCTTCTACTTTATCATCGACCCATCTCTCATACTTTATCATCTACTTTCTTAATTTCCATACCGAAAAGAAATAAGATAGAAATAACGGGACAAGTGTAGTATAAATTTAAGGATAATTTTTTTTAAAAACTCCAAAAATTATATTTCAGTCATTTTTATTTTATGAAACAATTTGTGTAGGGCTTTTATTTTTTCCTTAAATTATGATTAGAAAAAAAATTATTGGCAAGGAATCAAATTGCACAAAGTCAATATATAGTTTAGTGAGATACTGCATAAAATTGGATAAAGTGCATTGAACTGCTTATCTTGGACGAAAATACCCTCATCACTGGCACGTGTTGTTGAATATGGCTTGAAAGTTGCTCTCTACAACGAATTCTATGATTGAGCGGGGAAAGTGCAATTTTCCTAACTTAAGAATAAAGTGAAAAAATTCAACAATTGGGGAGTTTAATGTGATTAACCCTTAAAAATATGCACAAGTTAATGTCGGTTTAGAGGCTTCTTCTCTCATTCTCTTTCTAGATATATACCCATTAATTATTAGTTTAGTAAATCGTGATATTTTATGTTATTTACAATCTTAATGTATAAAGCTTATTATTATTACTGTCATTATTATTATTAGTTAATAATACGTAAGACCTCGTACACCACCTACTTGCTTCCCACGAAAACCCGGAGACACCCCTCCTAGGATACATACATTAAGATTAATTAGCTAAGCTTATAGCTTTTCTTACAGTTATTGAAGTTGTCAGATGCTTATGATATAATTCTAGATTAAAATGCATGTTTACGGGTATGGAAGTGGTGAGATTTTATCATGGTTATGATATAATGACTGTACGAAAGTTCTGTACATCTTTATATTTGCCTCCTCTTCTTCTCATATTTTCGTGTGGAACATTATCATAATTCTAGATTAAAATGCATGTTATGATAAACTAAGCTACAATACTTTGTTTTTCTTACTGCAGAATAGCTATCGGCTGTGCAAAGAATTTTTTTTTGGATGACGAGGGTAATCCGTAGTTGCTACCGAAGTGTACATTGGGTAAATTCCGCTCATGTGCTCTAGTCTGTAAACAACATAGGAGGGTTCAACCACCCTAGGTTAACCATAGATGACAAACTCATATAGAGTGATCTTGGTAGGTTTTGAACCCATGACCTTCCGGCCACAAACTACCCACCTTACTTTATGATTTTTTTTGGCAACTGATAGTGATATCAGATTTGGAGGAAAAGACAACTTGTTCTAATGGGAATCTCTCATGCATATTTATTCCATTGATTAGTTCCAATTTAGTAAAATTGTTTTTTTAACATACCTTGATTATCTAAGATTATAAATTAGTTTGTTTGTCAATCATGTATATTCTATTAAAAGAATCACCGAAATAAAGATACTGATACATAATTGTCACTATGTCCGCACAAAAGCTTGTGTTTACCATTTTCGTATACCTTTGTGTGTACCACACCACAAGGGTACTAACATTTGTTAAATATGGTCCACTTAATTTAATGAGAAATGCCACATGTCAATACCCTTTTGATGTAGTCTACACAAGAGTATACAAAAGTGGTACATACAAGTCATACCGCTATGTCCGAGAGAATTTTTTCGTAAAAATGGAAGTTTTTGGAATATATTGGAAACAATAGTTGTTTTCTACTACTAATCTCTTTTGTTGTAATCAGATTCTTTAGTTATTGTGTTTTTTAGATTTTCAAATTTATATTTCCATATAATGTGATACTTATGCTTTGCTTAATGAAGATGTTATTTCATTGTATTGATAATTTATATCATGATTCTTAATGAAAGATATTTGACTTATTCAAAAATTGGATAACTTGGGAAGTTGGGATTCATGCAGTCGGTTTATCATAATCTCGTATCGCCATGTATATGTGATCTGGCATAACCCACCAGTTAAGGTAACAACAAAAACTAATATTGGATTAGGCATATGTTATAAATTTCTTAATAATAGCAGTATCAACTTTTTTAAGTAAAATAGTAGACAAATCATTTATGACGAAGAGAGACTGATAATTTTTAAATTTCTTTTACCAGTAAAAGAAAGGCAAATTGGATTTTTTAGTCCCCAAACTATGCTTGTTTGACCAATTTGGTTTCTTATTTTTTTTTAGTTAATTGGTCCAGAAACTATAGAATTTTAGATGAATTGACCCTTCTGTTAATTTTTTGGTAAGTCAACTGTTAGTCAACGATTTTTAAAGGGTATTTTCGGTATAATATTATTGAGGACCAAAACGTCCAAATGCTAAAAAATTCCAATTTGACCAATTTTTTTTTTACTGAAATTTTTTTAATTTTACAAAAATCAAAAAGTACTTTTGTCGTTTTGATTTTTTTTAAGGACCAACTACGCCAATTTTAAATAAGTTGAAGACCAATCCCTATATTTTGGGATCATAATCGTCAAATTTTATAGCTCTGTTATCAAAATTTTTGAATATATTATTATGATAAAGAGAGATAAAAATGGAGAATATTTGATAATCAATGAATAAAACTATAGTAGATTTCCATTCAAAACATGTTTTCATTCCAATATGATTTATTCATTAATTTTTCGTATATTTTATGTTTTAATCCCCTGTTTTCATAGTAATATTCGGAAAAAAAATTAGTTACGGAGTAATATATTTTATGTTTTAATCCATCATTTTCATAGTAATATGATCCTCAAATATATTATAATTAACGGGAATGGTTCTCGACCTATTTAAAATTGGCATAATTGCTCCTTAAAAAAAAGCAAAATTATTAAAATATTTTTCGATTTTTGAAAAACTTTAAAAAATTAAAGAAAAAAAATTGGTCAAATTGGTCCTCAATCTTTCAATATTTTGACGTTTTGGTCATCAATAATATTATACCGAAAATACCCTTTAAAAATCGTTGACTAACAGTTGACTAACAAAAAAATTAACAGAAGGACCAATTCGTCCAAAATTCTATAGTTTGGGGACCAATTAACTAAAATAAATAAATAAGGGGCCAAATTGACCAAACACACATAGTTTGGGGACTAAAAAATCCAATTTGCCTAAAAGAAATTCACTTGATTGTTGATTTATTTTGTTCTGTCATACTAAATTTCATTAGCCAATCTCTTTGTTGTTTTTTACCTAGATGCTTTTGTTGTTCATCTTGGAGACTTAATGCGGTTATGAGTACGGTTGGGAGTGAACTCTATTTGCTTCTCTGGATATTTATTTGCCCAAATCAATTGATAGTTGGTGCCCATTTTATATGAGTTAGGAGTCTAAAGCCAATTAGGGCTTGTGGACCAACCCTTAAGTTAGTGTTTGGAATAGCTTTTATAGGCAACTTCGAGTTATTTATATTTAAAGTTGTTCAAAGTTATTTTAAAGCAAAAGTTGTTAGTGTTTGCCATATTAGAAAAAAATAGCTTAATTTAAAAAAAATAGTATTCCAAACACTTTCATAAGTTGCTTTTCAAATTTTTTAGCTTCTGCTTTTAAAAAGCAAACACGACTAACTTATGGACTTATGCTTATTCTGACTTATTTAAGCTCCAATAAAGCAGAATCCTACATTCCAAACATTATAAAAAATGTTTTTATGGTGAGAAAAACCTAAAAACAGCTTATTTAAGTTGTTTCAATACTACCTAAATAGGGATAATAGCCACATGTTTCTTTTCCATTTTAATCAATAGTCATAATTGATGATTTATTTTTTGTTTAGTACTCCATTCGTCCCGCTATTACTGTCCCATTTGGTTTCGGCATAGAGATTAAGAAACTTTGTATAATTGTATATTTTATCAGTTTTAATTGTATTAAGAGATGAACATAATTTTCGAAGAGTGGTTGGTGGAAGAAATGAGAATTCATCTAAATTTTTGCAAGGCATTGTTGAGACAATCGATTTTTTTAATTGTGTTTTAAGAAATAATCTAAAGTTTCCAAAAGTTAAAAATCATAAATTTCTGAGTTCGGAGTGGAAGGAAAATCGTGTGAGAGATAGATTTTTGGAGAGAGAATATGATAATGTGAGAATGAGTACTAAATATAGATTTAAGTGTATTTTTTGCTATTTTAGGAAAAAGAACAGTAATAACGGGACAACTCGATTAGGAAAATAGGACGGTAATAGCGGGATAGAGTGAGTACTAGGAATTGGTAAATAGTTACCATAAACGTTTATTCATGTATTGTATATAGACAAGTACTAACGTGTATCTATCATTAACAAATTTAAAATCTAAGATGGAATGCAATTAAATGCAATGGCGAACATATTAGTAATGTTAATCATATCTTGACTAAAGAAATAATCAATCAATTAGATATCATTTTACAAATTGATTTAATTTTCAGAAATACACACAATTAAACCTTGATAAAGTAATAACATTGAGACCGAGAAAAATATTAATTTAACGAAGTTATTACTTTATCGAACATTATTTTAATATATTAACCTATATTGGGACCGAAAGAAATTATTATTTTAACAAAATTATTATTTTATTGAGGTTTAACTATATTATGTATTTTTTTATAATGTCACTCTCACTCTGTCTGATTTTTATCTATACATGTGATCTCTTTAACAGTCAAAGTTCGAGTTGATTTAAATTCTGTCGGGATTATTTACATTTAAGATTAGAAAAAATCTGACCGAAGGATGTAATGACACGCGGAGGGTAGCAATGCCTCGGCAATTATAAAAAGCCATTTATTTCAGCAGAATCAGAAGTCAGTCAGTCCTCACGGGATAATATGATGCAGAAATCCTCAGCCATTTCTCCAAAACCATCAATGGCGGCCGCCGCCTTATCGCTCCTCCTCCTCCTCGGAGACGCTTCCGCCGTAGCGGCGAGCCCGATAAAAACAGTGGTGGTGTTGGTGATGGAGAACCGGTCGTTCGACCACATGCTAGGGTGGATGAAGAAGCTCAACCCGGAGATTAACGGAGTTAATGGCTCCGAATCCAACCCCATCAACACTACGGATCCGAACTCGGGCCGGGTCCAGTTCAGCGACCAGTCCCACTTCGTGGACCCGGACCCGGGCCACTCTTTTCAGGCCATCCGGGAGCAGATTTTCGGGTCTAATGATACCTCTCCTTTGCCGCCGCCCATGAACGGCTTTGCTCAACAGGCGAAGTCTATGGACCCCGCCATGCCGCAGAGCGTCATGAACGGTTTTCAACCAGACAAGGCAAATTGCTCTCTCACTTTTATGCATGATTTTAGTGATTTTGTCATTCCTTTGCAAGTTTACTATTCAGATACAGGTAAACCTCGATAAAGTAATATTCGATAAAGTAATAATATCATTAAGATGATAATTTTTTCCGATCCCAATATAGGTCAATGTACTAAAATAATGTTCGATAAAGTAATAACTTCGTTAAATGAATATTTTTTCTCGGTCCCAATATTATTACTTTATGGAAGTTTAACTGTACAATAAAAGATAAAATTATTATGTGTGTTGTGTGCATTTGAAACTACGTTAAATATTTTATAATCTTGAATAATATTATACCAAAGATCTACCTATTTCGATTTACTATCACATGATATGTATTTTTCTCGTTTAAAATGTTTGAGACAATCTAAAATTAAATTATGAATTAAAGGGTGATATTATTATTTTTTCACAAATGAATGGATAATAAAATTTGAAAGATAGTGTTTTGATGTAACATTTTTCAAGAATACCAGTAGTATGTCTATTCCCTAGATACAAAATAATTGGGATGAGATCACCTATTCAATAAATTCATATCCAATTGATGTCTGATTTAAAACGACGTAATTTTATATTAAAAAAACACTCTTAATTATTTATTAAATCTTTTTTTTAATCTTATCCTTTTAATTTATTATTTTTAATACAAAACTAAGTCGTTTTGAATTGGCCCAAAATAATTGTATGGGTGTATCTGTCCCTATCTTCAAGATTAATAGATACGGCATTCCGTTTTGAAAAGGATGTCGACCTTTCTTGGCAAGTTGGCAACTAGAAAAAAGAAAAGATTTTGAAAATTAAAATTGACTTGTTTTTATTACGATGATCGATCAGGTGGCAGTGTACAAGGAATTAGTATCGGAGTTCGCCGTATTCGACCGGTGGTTCGCGTCGGTGCCGGCGTCAACCCAGCCCAACCGCCTCTACGTCCACTCCGGCACCTCCCATGGCGCCACCTCCAACGTCCCATCACAGCTCGCAAAGGGCTACCCTCAGCGCACCATCTTCCAAGACCTCGACGACGCCGGAATAAACTTCGGAATCTACTTCCAGAGCATTCCGACCACCCTCTTCTACCGCAACCTCAGAAAGCTCAAATACGTCGGCAAGTTCCACCCCTACGGCTTGTCCTTCAAGAAAGACGCCGCCGCCGGGAAGCTGCCGGGCTACACCGTGGTGGAGCAGCGCTACACCGACACCAAGGCGGAGCCGGCCAACGACGACCACCCCTCGCACGATGTGTATCAAGGCCAGATGTTCGTCAAGGAGGTGTACGAGACTCTGAGGGCCAGCCCGCAGTGGAACCAAACCCTCTTCCTCATCACGTACGATGAGCATGGCGGTTATTTTGACCACGTGGCTACCCCCAATACGGGTGTGCCCAGCCCGGATGACATCGTCGGACCCGACCCGTTTTTGTTCAACTTTGATAGGTTGGGAGTTAGGGTTCCGACCATTGCTATCTCTCCTTGGATCAACAAGGGAACCGGTAAGAAAATATTATCATCCTCTTTAATTCTCTTCTTTCGTCATATGCATGGTTTTCTGGGAAGAATAATACGTATTCCGACTGTAATTAATGTTGCAGTTGTTCATGGCCCTAATGGGTCGCCGACTCCGACGTCGGAATACGAGCATTCCTCCATTCCGGCAACGGTGAGGAAGATCTTTAACCTTACATCCCCTCCTCTTACCAAGAGAGAGAAATGGGCAGGCACCTTTGAAGGCCTTTTCCTGCAGCTCTCTCAGCCAAGAACTGATTGCCCTGGTAATTAGTGTTCTCTCTCTCTATACATATATACATATAGGAGGATGTTCAAATGTAAACAATATACTGCACTTTATAGATAATAGTATTGCACTTTGAAAATAATCAAACTGCACTTAAAGGGCATTTTTGTAATCTGACAAATAAAATGCAGCATCTTTACTTTAAAATTGCAATGTTCACATGTTCACATAATAAGGATTGTTCACATAGAAACCAATATATATATATATATATATATATATCCCGTATGAATAGCCTCTTATTACGTTCACTGCACTTTAAAGACAAATGTATTGCACTTTCAAGACAAAAATACTGCACTTTAAATATTGCAATTAAAGACAAAGATATTGTGCACTTTAAGTGCAGTATTTTTGCCTTGAAAGTGTAATATTTTTGCCTTTAAAGTGCAGTGTTCATACGTTCACACGATATATATATATAATATTTTCTCTGTGCATTTTTGAAACAGAGCAACTCCCAACTCCGGTGAAAATCAGACAAACAGAGGCTAATGAAGACGCAGCGATGAGTGAATTCCAGCAAGAGCTTATGCAACTTGCTGCAGTTCTGAAAGGAGAAGATATACTAACAAGTTACCCAGTAAAGATAGGCCATAACATGACCGTCAGACAAGGGAAAGAGTACATGGAGAGCGCGGTAAGAAGCTTCTTCGAAGCAGGTTTAGCTGCCAAAAAGATGGGAGTTGACTCTGAACAAATTGTAAAGATGAGACCCTCTCTCTCCACAAGGACATAGAATCCTAAACTATACAATGTAAAACATATATATTTGCAGTGATCAGGTAAAGTAAGTCATAATATATATATGCACGAAAGAATGTCATCTGCATTGCATATTCATGTCAACCTACATCTTCTTCTATATTATATATTCTTTGTTTCTCATCACTTCACTATGTCAAGGCTGCAAAAACAACTCCAGAGATTAGGTGTTATGCATCAGATCGTCAAGCTCCAATCTCAGCGAGAATTTACACAGTGTCCCAGTTAGGAATGTTTTCACTAGCTTCGTTTACTGCTTTAACAAGCCGTACCTGTAGACAAGTTCAGGTAACTTCATGTCCAAGCAGATTTAAAAGATCGAACAAAAACTTGGAACGTTCATACTCGGTGCGAATATTATTCCAGGAAGTTGGAATAAAAACTGATCTGTTCAATCTCATGCTATTTCAGAAGTATGATCTAAAAATGATGCACAACAAAAGTATTTACAAATGCGAGAAAAGGCAAATTATGTGAAGCTGCATGAAATGTGACCGACTGCCTCTTAGAGGCCTGCAAAGTAGGCAATTCTATGCATTAACGTGATACTACTGGAAAACGTACCACACTTTCGGGAACGCCTGGAGGAGGTAATGGTAGATTTCTTGGAGGTGGACCCCTCAGATGAGATCTCTTGTCAAATCTCCATTCTCCAATCTTTCCATAAGTCAATTTCCCCTGTTAATTTTTTAATTAGCAGAATGTTAACAGAAGCGATAACAAGGAAAAATACTCTATAGAAAAGGAAGAAACCGAACTTTCTAGAGGGAAGCAAGAGGACACCAAATTCCAAAAATCAATTATGAGAAGCCGCAGAAATCGTTTTACCTTCATGTTATAATCACATCCATATGTATAGTGAATTATGAACTTCTGGCCAACTTCCAAATCCCATGGAGGCTAGATGAACAAAGATTAACATTGAATTGGAGGTAAGATGCGCAAAGAAAAAAGACATACTCCCTCCGTCCCATAGATGTTGTCCCATAACTTTCCAACACGGGATTTAATGAGAGTTGTTGGTTGTGTGTAGAGTGGTGGGTCCCTCAACTTATGGTTGATTCTTGGCCACACAATTTTGATTTTTTAAGAAATGGGACAACATCTATGGGACGGAGGGAGTACTATATAAAAAATAGGGGTCTTCAAAGCAATAATGAGGACCTGTAGCATGAAGTCCTTACGAAGGATATGTCGTACTCCATGCAAAGCAGATGCAACTGCATAACCATACCTATCATAGGTGAATTTACAAAAAACATGAGACATTGACCAGTTAAAAGAAAAGCCGTGCATGACTTGTTTACAAACAACTTACATTTCCAAAACCCAGCCAAAAGCCTTATCAGTCTCTGGATCATCTTTCATCCGCAAGGAGACATTCATCCATGTAGGTGCGATTTTCTCTAAAATTGACTGCATCAAAGAAGAATTGTATTATGAGCAGACACTATGAGACAATATAAAGACAACGCAACAGAAATGGAGTAACCGGATAAGAGCATGGATTGCACAACGGCAAGAAACAGATAATGAGGATCTGTGAAGGTGTAGTTTTGCAGAACTGGCACTTTTTCCTTTCTTTACCTCAGATAAGAATCATTTTGTATCGAAAATTCTTCAAAGCTGTGATAAAAGTATTGATAGGTACACTTCTTACAAATTTCGATTTGTCTATACCATTCTGCTAGTGTCAGTATTTACTAAACTCTATGATGAAATATCAAGGTTTACGTAGTTAAAACATGTACCTATTCGATTTAAGTGAGTACCTACTTGAAGCAATAGGAGAACCGTATTTAGCCACATAGTCTAAAATGGAAAGTAAGACAATACCTTCTTGATAATTACAGGAGAATTGCCAATGGGATCAACATTGGAGACTGGGCCTTTATCTTCAGGATAGTATTTTCGTATAATTTTCTCATTATCTTTCGGTTTTATGTAGAAAAAGGGGAATGCAGCTGGATGATCTCCATGAGCCAAATTTGGTAACGGATTGACAAATACGTGATCAGGTTCTGCCATTAGAATATATCTGCATTTGCATCAACATGACGGGGAATTCAGAATTCAAAATTAGACAAAACAGAGTTCTGAGGCTTAAGCAGGAGAACATACTCTTCCTCTATTGTGGCTTTCTCCAGCCACTGCACAAATGCCCAAGGTCTATTTAAAACAATATAACCCTGTAAAAGACAACGGAACAAGTAAAGAACAATCTCGAGTGGAGCAGAATGAATAGTAAGCAAAACAGTAATCTAATGGAATGTCACGAAGCGACATAAGCACATAATAATATGGTAGAAAGCATACATTTCTTGAGTTTATCACAAACATGTAACATGAAACAGATACTAAGGTGACAGAACAACTCTATCTCTTCCGGTTTCTTTGAATCATCTGGCTAAATGTCAACCTTTGAAATTCAAAGTCGGAGCAGCGAGTTTCTAGTCACGACGCAATCATCTTGTTACTCATTATTAAACCAAGACAAACATTAAGATACCTAATCCCCATGTTATTCAACTGACTACAACATCCCCCGTATGAGCACTCGTATCATTATTTCCAAGCAGGCAATCAGTTTTTGGACAAAAAAACTACATGTAGAACAGTAGAAAAGAGGGTGTTCAATAAATATAGCTATTAATTTCTTAATAATTGCAGAAATTAATTTGAATAGATACTTTAAGCTAAGAGAAATGTTCAGAAGAATCAGAACTCCAGACTCTATGTACATATCTACAAGCTAACAGACAGCGCTCACCCGATCAAGCCCTTCCGGAAGAGGATCTACAACAACAGTGGGAATCTCCTCCATCAAATTATCAGCATTTCCAGAATGCAAAACCCTTGTAAAACCTCCCATATCTGATCCAGGCATATCCTTCATTTTCTTGTACCAATAGTACATTACCCGGCATTGCCATTTGCTATAAGGCGCATCGGTGGCCGTCAAAGCAACATGATATTTTGCACTACTTCCCCCACTCAGATCACCAGGCCGCCTAATAACTGGATCATGCAACTCCTCTGTAATACTACTACTAGTCTTGTGCATTACCAAAATCAAGAGATTGTACGTTGCTAAGAAGAAACCAAACGACAACAGCACCAACAAAAAGGGCGATGCTCGCCCCATGTTCTTCCTACCAATCATTCTCTACTTCACCCACAATCCAATCTAATTACTGCAATTTCAAACTCAATCCACAAATTCTTCCAAACAAAACCCAAAATCCCTTCTTTGATTCACCACTACCGAAATCCAATTCTATCAGCAAGATTGCACATTTAGCACAAACATCCAATTATCATGGCAAAATCACCCCATGGGAAATGCAAAAACAATAAGAATATGTAATATTCGAACTAAATCAGAAGTTCAAGGAAAAGAATTGCCAAAGGAGGAAAAAAAAAAAAAAAAAAAAAAAAGGAGACTTCAACTTTCCGAAATCGTGCGATGAGTGTTTCGCAGTGAATTAAGAAACAAGCAAAGAACAACAGATCTACAAACATACCAGAGGACAAGAACACGGCCCAAAATCATATATAAAAAAAAAAGAGAGAGAATTCCGACTCAATGAACAAAGGTTGATGTCAACGTCTCGTAGCAGTGGACTTAAGCGCAGAGATCCATGGACAATTAGGCATGGCTACATATGAGTATTAAATACAATAAATTATTATAATAAATTATTGAATAGTTCCTATAATTGTAGACTGCGTTAAGCCAAAATAGTAGTGGTAGGGATGAGCACCGATTGTAGTGGTAAAAAAAACGTCGTTATCGATTACCATATCGCTTATGAGTGGCAAATGATTTTTTTTATCGTTTACCGCACTTAAAACTATGGTTACCGTTACCGTTGGTAATGATAAAAATGTTTACCGTACCAATGGTAACCAGTCACGCATCTCTAACATAGTTTCACGCTAACAAGAAAAAAACTATTACCGCATTTCGACTAATGGTCTCTACTTATAAATATTAAATTTTTCAAGTAATTTTTTGAGCTAAAATCTCAGTCAAATAATGTAAAATACCAACACAAACTATAGAGAATGAACTTTAAAAGTCAGACGCCGATGAACATAGGATTAAAAGTTATTATGAAAAGGTAAAACGTATAAATAGGAAATTTAGAGTATTTTTTACTAATTAGATAATTTTATGTATATAATAAAATTAAGATTTTTTAATATTGCACATTACCATTGGTATTAATGGTAACCGCACTTATGGTATGGTTACCGTACCGATAATTGCGGTATTTTCAAAATCATTACCGTTTACCGCTTGTTTACGGACGGTTACCGTTACCGATGGTAAAAATTACTGTTGTTAATCGGTAAACCGATGGTAATGGTAATTTTTTGCTCATCCCTAAGTAGTGGGGTGTCGTAACGTTTATTTTGTGGAAATTGAAACATTACGCGCTCACTTTGTTTTTTAATAAATTTTAAGCAAATTGATCTAAATAGTACTACCTCCGTCCCGCTATTTTCGACACACTTCATTTGGACACGAAAATTAAGAAAGTAGATGATTAAGAATGAGATATGAGTAGATGATAAAGTAGGAAAGAGAAGATGAGTGAGAGTAGATGATAAAGTAAGAAAAAATAAGATAGTAAAATATGAGAGAGATGATAGTTATTTACAAATTAGGAAGTGTGCCATAAATAGTTGGACGTCCATTTCGAGAAAGTGTGCCAGAAATAGCGGGACGAAGGTAGTACTCAATTTTTGTACTCCCCATCCCAATTATAATGTCCATTTTGCTTTTTGCCTATTTTTAAGAAACGTTATTAGTTAAGAAATTGGAGTTTTAAGAAACGTTATCAGAAGCCCTCTTCAGGTACCGGGGCTTTAGGGTTGGAGCCCAGCATAGGTTGAGAAATTGGAGTTTTATTGGTCATTTTCACCTGTACAATTCCAGAATTGGAAGGAACATCAGCCACAACAGGTGGTCATGTAGGCTTTGCGTCCATTGTAAATGAAGAATCTAGAGTGGGATCAGACATCAGAGGGACGTCGGGATCGGGCTGAATCTTGATCATCTCCTGGCGCTGGTGGAGCAGAGGAAGTAGGAATTGAAGACTTCAAAATGTAAATCATAATTACTAAGTGGAGAGTCCTCTTTCTCCTGGATCCACCGAGTTCTGATAGTAAGACTGGGTTATACCACCAGTCAGTCCTCAACTTCATGATATATCGAAGCCTCACTGCACTGGCTAGCAGCTCCGGGTAGGAAACAACTTCTAGAATGAGGGTTGGAACCTCGTTAGCAGCGGATGACTTCAATAGCTGCTCGAACATTGATTCCTTTACAAGTGATTTTGATCTAGGGTGGGTTGGTCATGCACTGATATATATAAAGAAAATCTGATGATAAAGAGCTGAGATCAGAACTATCAATGTGTGTACTGATCCCTCAGGTGGTTCCTGAGCGGCTTCAAAAATATCCTCAACAACAAGAGCTTCCGGGATGACTCCGGATGGAACGCTTCAGTTCCTAAGACTACGAATATCTCTAACCACCTAAATACCCAACCAACCCAACCATTTTAATATTTAATTAATTTCTCTCTCCTCTTTATATTTCATTTTACTTTCAACCCAACCATCTCTACTTTTTATCATTTATCCCTAACCACTCAACCATGCCCCACCAACTATATTTTTTATATATTCTAATTATTTAATATTAATATTATTATATATTAATAATAATTATTTAAATTTAAAGGCGTAAATATTAACTAAAATTATAGAAAAAATTATAAAGCTCGAAATCGTACAAACTAAAATATAGGGAACATAGGACAGTAATTGAAAGACGAAATTAAAACAACGAAAAACTAAAATTACAAACAACAAAGTAAATAAAATTCAGTTATCATCGCCGAAGTGTTGGCCGATTTTTCATTAGGATTTTCAACAGAGGTTGAAGGGGTGTTTTGGGTGGAATTTTGTGAAAATTGCGAATTGAATTAAAACATCGGTGATGCGAATTCATTGGAATTTTGAAAATTTTCGTAACTGGTATAGTAATCTTGAGAGTAAGGAAAATTTGGGGAATGAGAGAAGTTGTTATTATATAGATCCATGATAATTAAAAGAGAGATTGAGATTTGTAGTAAATAATGAAATGAAAGAAAATGAAGGTTTTTTAAGATGTGAAAAGTATAGCAATATTGGACTCTATTTATAGAGAATGAAAAATCATGAATTTTGGTATAATTTTTATTTATTTTTATAATATATATTATTAAAAAATACTTATTTTTATATTTACAAAAAAATAATATTAAGAGCCAATGGGATGATGCCAAGTGGCAACATCCCATTGGCCAATAACATCCCAACCACCCGATGGCATTGTGCTTCAAAAGCCACCCGGGTCACTCTTTCTCTCTCCTCCCTCACCTATTTTTTCTTTTTTCTTCAAAACCCACCTGGTGGGTTTTAGTGTTGCGATATTTGTAGTGTAAGAGAGGAACCTAGAAGGTTATTGATGCTGATGCGTTTGATGATGGCTCGACATCAGGAACTTCATCATATATTGGTGTTGTCTGCTCTATTGCCTCCACGAGTCCTCAGGACGATTTAGGAACCCTAATAGTCTCTCTAATAGGCGAGCCTGCTGAGCACGGGGCTTCGGGATCGGACTCATCAACTAGGGCCCATCCTGATGGTTGTGCCTTAGCTTTTTTCGCCTTCTTCTTAGGCTTCGGCGAGGATGTAGATTTCTTTTGGATTGAGAGTCTGTTGAGAATTGGCCTTCTCGGCTCGCTTCTTAGCTTTCTCTAGAATCTCAGCCTCACTCGCCCCTATGGATGTTCCGGCGATCAAACTTCTCAACATCGTCCCATATGTACTTGGGATCACATAACAACCTCTCCAATAAGATGAGAATCTTAGTGCAGAAATGCAGAAATGACAGGATTCGTCTTGTTAGTAACAAACTTGACAACCTCTCCAATAAGATGTCTTGTAAGCCGTGAGCATCACCATGAAGTATGGTCCCAGTCGATTGGTGCTCCGTCGAAAATGACTCCCATAATATAAATATTAGTCATTGACAACTGTTCATCTGATCCCACAGTAGATTGATGTAGTGGGTTACGATATGCGCAAGAGCCTGTACGGCAACATGCGGCTCCTATGGAACTTTCTCGATATCACTGTCTGCTTGCCACAAAATTTCGAGAGGAGTTCATTGATTATGTATTCGGCATACGAGTGAGGAAGAACACCATTCTTCTCATCGAGCTTGAAGATCGTACATAAGTTCTCCTTAACCGGAACCCATATGTCGGACAGATCAACAATTTCTTTTCCGAAGTCATCTTTACTCTGTATGGCTCCTTTAATCCGATTTACTGACTCTCCATTATTTTCTTCTTGGAGATTATAGAAGAACGTAATGATATGCTCACCTAAAGCCATCTCCAGAACATAAGTGAGGAAAGTCTCAAGCCCAGTCTTCCAAAGCATTGTATATCTTCTCCATGGATGAAAGACCGCAAAGGTTGAACATCATGGGAGGGTCATAATGAAGGTTGTTCTCCATAATAGCATCTAGATCGGTGGGAAGTATGGGGTCGCCTTTGTCTTCGATGATTCAAAAACCAGTAATGTTGTCATTTAAAGAGAATATGCAAAAAGAGTATTAGCACTCAAAAATAGAGTACATCAACTAGTGATATAAGTGAAAGTACCTTAAGACTTCTTGGAAAATGTAAGTTGATGCAATAGATTCACAGAGAAAACTTAGAATTGCAAAAAAGTATTTGAGAGAGTTTTAGCAACGATGAATTTAGGGAATTGAGGAAGATGATGAGTATCGAGGATAAGTGATTTGAAACGGTGGTAAAATATGATCAACGATCAGGATTACATATTTGAATCGTTAATGGTTGGATATTTTTTGACATAACGGGTAATGATTATGGGACTGTGCATATTTCAATTCAGCGAAAATAGGGTTTTAGGTTTATAGAGACGTAACTTGCATATAATGCAGTGCTGAAAGTATGAAATAATTTGCAATAAATGAAAATAATTTATTTAATGCAAGTATTAGTGAAGATTGGAACAATCAGTGATGAATGTAAGTGAAAGTTAATGCAAAAAATTCAGTAGGACATGGTACCATACTGACTGACAGTAGTTCCCCCTAACTTCAATTGTCATTTCTTTAGAATTTAGAATTCATAGCTTTCTTGATGGTCGTTCCCCCTGACTTTATGAACTGGTCAGTGCTGAATCTGGTCAGGATTCAGTAGACCAAGTTCGACTGATAATTCTTTGAAAATAGCTTCAGGGAGAGCTTTCGTTAGGATGTATGTGCATTGTCTGAGCGTGTCAATCCTTTCCATCCTGATATCTTTATGTTCAACATAATCTTCGATGAAGTGATGACGAATATCGAATGCTAGCACATGGTGTGCATAATGGGATTCTGAGTTATTATGACTACACTTGTGTTTCGCAATAGATAGGGACTTCAGTATCCTAGATTTTATAATCCTCCAACTGTTGTTTAAGCCATAATATCTGGGCTTAAAAACTTCCTACTGTCATGTACTAAACTTCGATGCAATCTTTCGTTACTACAAATAGGATTATGATACTTTCCCCTTTTAGATGAGTCCCATCAGCTAAGATCACTTACCTTAAATTAAACAAAAATGCATCTATGCACGACCCCCATGCTAGAATATGTATTTGAAACGATTGTTAGCTCCGGTGTTGTAATGGGTTACTCTTACGGGGTTAAACCTGCTTTAGCAAATGGAGGTACTTGGGTGGCAACTTATAAAAATCATCATGGTCACCGTAAATCATAGTGATTGTCTTGTTCCAACCATGGAGTGCCTTATACTTTACTTCGACACAGAATTTATGACGCATCTCATTAATGATGTCACTAGGTCTTATCTTGGCGCCCTCTACGCATTTCTCAGTTAAAATATAAAACGATGGTCTTCTAACTCACAGTTCTTTGCACGGTCGTTCAAAGCCGAACTGACATGTGTGCTTCTTATCAACCTTGTAAATTTTCCATATATTTGCACACTTTCTAACTCGTACCATAAAAGGACACAACTTTCTGTTAAAACACTCAAACCACTGATATTTCTTGTCTGCCCGTAATACCTTAAAAGACCGCTGATTCTCTAAGTGTCACACGCCGACGACGTCTGTAAGCTCGTCTTTACTCCAGTCGATTGAATCCACCTCAAGAATTTTGTTGTTAACCGTCTCTAGATCAGGACAACCAATGACTCTCGTTTGACCGGTTGAGAAGAATGGAACTAGTCAATTTGCTATTTCAGCAGTCACGTCTCCATTTCTTCCTCAGCCAATGATGACAGTGTGAGAGGTTAGTTATCTGGTTGTTCTAGTAGTGTCATTAGTCAGTTGTAACTACCGCCTTTTGGCATCCACGTTTCAAATCCAACATCGTACCGTAGATGCTTTGTTGTTCGTCGTGCTCATCTTCATTAGCTTCTTCAGCTACAACATAATCTGGATCATCTAAATCAGTTAATCATCACCATCGTCATTATGCACTTTGTTTTCTCCTCCTTCTCCTCTCCTCTCTTTTCTAAATTCTTCTTCCTCTTGCGACTGTCGACCAAGCAGACTCATTTAAATATTGACTGTTGATATCATATTTGTATCCGCTTCAGCTATCACCAAAAAGGTTATGTGCATTGAATTGCCTAGGTAATTACTCGACTTGGTCTAAATCATCAAAAGAAGGGACATATGGTGGGGTCTGCCTCAAACTTGTTTTTGCGTCGTCGTTCGAACTCGTCATGACAACATACATAGTGGGGCCTGCCTCAAAGTTGATGAGTCGATTAAAATTGTCATTGCTTGTCATTAGTGACTTCACCAGCCGATCGACTCGATTATGCTCTAGTGAATACAACAGATACGAGGTACACATTGAACTTGTTTGTTTAAGGGAATCAATGGTTGCTCTTAACAATGACAAGGATAGTAGGGAGTACGGAATTGCTGCAAGCTATTTATCTCCATACTTTTATTTAGAACCTCAAAACTACCTCCATACTTAACCGTTTTCGTGTCCAATTGGCCATCTAAGCACACATTTAGAAAATAAAAGATCTTAGTTCTCCATAACAACATCACTTATATCTCAGATCGCAAATTAAACGTTACATAAAAAAAGGAGGAAGTTATTGTACCTGTTTTAAAATTAAACGTTATATATAACAGTCACATCATGCTTATATAGCACATTAATAATATTAAATGCAAGAACAATACAAAATAACAACTTCAACCATATTCATGATTTAATAAGGTATATCCTGATTAACATGGACAAGTATTACAATAAGTACGTGGAACAAATTAGGCCCAATAAAGAAATTTAGGTTTCTATCATAACATTGTGTGTCCCCAATGACCAAATCGTTGCAGATTATATATATGAAAAACTAAGTTAAAATATGATATATAAAAATTTATAGTTCACGAAAATTGTATTATGTCATGATGATGGAAATAAAGCACTTAATTAATCTATCAGTTAATTAATGGACAATATGTTATAATGTACATAAATAATGTTATTATGCACGAAAATCACGTTATTATGCACGAATATTAATAATTATGATTGTCCACCTAATTTACGAATAGTGTTACTTAAACGAATATGATAAACGTAGAAAATATAATTAATGGTCTGAAAAAAAGTTAATAAACATAGTAATAATCTGTAACTCAAAAATGCTATTAATACAATGCATACCTTGTGTTTTTTAGTTGAAAATTATAAATATTGAGTGAAATCCTATTTTTTGCAAACTCGAAAATATTTATTTTGTTCCTCTCTCTATTCTCTCGTTAATTATATATCCACAATTCCTAACTTCTAATACAGCAGTTTTACCACAACAATATAGCATAACAATTTAACAATTACAAAGATTGAAAAAATATGACATGATCATATGATCAAACCCTAATTATGTAATTTCTTGTTTTTAACCCCTAAAAAGAAGTGAGCCTATTAGCTATCTACCTCCTGCTGCTTCCACTCCAACCCTATGAATCTGCAGGGCGAAAACCTAATCTTATACTCGGAAATCGTCTCGAGTTTCGGCGACCAAAGCTGATCTTTAGGCCCTACCAGCTGATTGTAATGCTTCTGCAGCTCCGGCGTGCTGCACAAAAACTTACTTTCCGGGCTGCCGGCGCCGCTGTCACTCTCCTCGCTGCTGATCAGCCTCGTAATGAACTCTGGCACAACTTTGATCAAAACCCTACCGTTGGATCCCTTCAAGTACTCAAAGGGGCAGTCCTTGAATCTGACCGGGGCAGCCCCGGCGCGGTGGGAACCGAGGGCGGCGAGAGAGGAGGTGGAGAGCACGTTCTGCGTGATGCAATCGAGCGGCAGAAGGAAGTAGGTCTGGCCATTGACGAGCTCGTCATCGATGGCGAGGGATGGGATGGGCTGCCCTATGAAGAACGAGCCGGCGTGGCAGACCATGTGCTCCGGGAACTCGAACATTATCTCGCCGGCGAGGTGCTTTCCTGTTAGGATCCTCGTGGCGCCGCCGTGCATTATGAGTTTCACTGCAGCGGAGGAGAATTGCGGGCAGAAGCAGGCGGTGGTGGCGGCGTTGCCCATTGAATTGGTCTTGTTTCCGATTGGTTAAATAAGACAATTTGGTTGGGTAGAGGGTTGGTTAGCAATAAGTGTTGAAATATATATACAGATTTTAATTGCATGCAGGGAGAGGACATTGACTTTGAGCAAGTCATCGATCTAATTAATGTGTGTGAATGTATGCGAGAGAGAGAGAGAGAGAGAGAGAGAGAGAGAGAGACGGTGGTCAGTAAAGACGGCTTTGAAAGATGATGTGTTTTTGTGATAGATGTGGATTTGTCTATATACGTAAACCAAATTATTTAGCACGATTTTCTTATGATAATTTTAATCATATTCATTGAATTAAATCTTTTAAAACATAAATTTGTTGTAAATTTACTTGGTGTTATATTTAAATGTGCCCAATCCAAATATTGGACTTTGGTGTAACGGTGTTCGTAGTTGATGCACAAGTGGAAATTAAAGTAGTAATTATATCCTAGCGGGTATTAAAATAAATGATAGTCTACATCGTTTTGAACCCAAATAACATTAAACTCAAAATCAATCTATGCCCAAATAGTTCTTGGATTTGAGAAAGCCCAAAGAGTTTAATTTCAACCGTCTGAAATTCTCCAATCAATAACTCGGATTAGTTATCAATTGTTCGACTTATGACAAGTTTTTGTAAGAGAATACAGTATTATAAACTTGTACCAATCTCAATATATTTGATTTTCTTCAACCCTCTTAGAGTCTTACATTACTAGCTACACTTGCCTAATGTGCAATCAAGGACGGAACTGTCCCCATGGGATGGCGTAGCGGTGAAGGTGGGTGGACCGGGACTAAAAGGTCATGGGTTCAAATCCCACTGGAACTCTACGTGTGCCGCGAGGTTTACCCCTGTGCGCACTAAAGGTAGCGGTTGCGGGACGTTGTCACTGGGGATTCGGGGGAGGAGCCCCCGAGAAATTTTTTTGGGGGTGTTTTTGGTCTAAATATACTTACTAATTAAGGCTTATTTATCGATATTATATTTTCTTTTACGAATAGCCGTTATATGTTGTTTGTAATTTATTCAAAAAATATAGTAAAAAATGGTATTTTGACGACGCCTATATTTAGTTGGAGGATATTACAAAGAATAACAATTTCTAACTTATAAATTAATCAAGTATTTGAAAGATGCTTCAAATGTTGATGCTTCAAATGTTGCTAATTTTACTTAAAGGACAATCAAGTCTAAAAAAAAGAAAGCACAAAAGAACATATAACTGCATAAAAGATACTCCCTCCGTCCCACCAATCTTACAACATTTCTTTTTCGGGATGTCCCACCAATCTTGCAATATTACCTAAAATAGAAAGAAAATGAGTGGACCACATTCAATTAAAAAAGTAGATCCTACTATTTTTTAACTTTACACCACTACTTTCTACCTTTACACCCACTATATTCCTTTACATCCACTATCTTAAAATCCGTGCCGAGATCCCAATGTTGCAAGATTGGTGGGACAGAGGGAGTATATGTTATATTACATATGTAACTCTATCAAAATAGATATCAAAAATTTCAAATTCTAGACATTCACTAAAATTAAAATTAGTGACACGTAACATACATTTTTTAATATTTGCCTAAATTAGTGGTCACATTCACACTAATTCTTAATTTTTACTTTGGTGTAAATTGACAAATTCAAAAATCTCCGGGGGGAGGAGGGGGGAATCCAAAAATTTTAATGGGACAAATGTATAAATTATTAAAATCAAAAATAATTCGTAGTATTACACGAAAGTTCGGGGGGGGTCGCACCCACCCGCCCCCCTTCGAATCCGCATCTGACTGGGGTATTGCTTCGCCAAATCGGTGTGCTTGCCTCTCTCTCTCTCTCTCTCTCATCACAAATGTAGATTTTCGGAGAGTATGTATTGAATTGAAGTTAATTAGGTCAATTAAATCATAATCGTTGCTGAAATTTGGGTGAATATTGAGATACTTAGAAATTCTTAGTTTAATTCACGAATCATTTGGATTTGAAACAGGAATTGTTGAGCTGCGTTTATCCGTGTTGCTTTATTCAACACAAATAACACTTTTGAAACAAATGATACTTAATAAATGACACTCTTATTCACAATAATAATGCAAATCATTACAATAACTGAAAAAATAAAAAAAAGGAAAAAAATAATAAAAAATGGAATAATGACGATAGCATGATATCATGCTGTCATTTGCGAGTGCGAATTCGGGTTGGATAGGTAAATGGGCCGCAAATTGTATCTCAAATTGGACACAAGTTTTGTGTACATCCAATGTGTCCCATTGCTAAATAGGCCCCATACAATAACTTATTGAAAACTGATGGATCAATATCGAATCCGAATCTCAAAAGGTAAAAAATACGAAAGGAACAAAATATTAATGCAAACCTAAAGGCATAATTTTGACATTTCGAGTCAAAGATAAATTGCTCACAATCACATGTATCACACGTGCAAGTTGTAGGAAGAAATCAAAGGTAGAAGAAAGGGGAAAGAGGTTATGGACCACACACTATAGCATGTTATAATCAACAAACATATATCAAAGAAGATCATTGCTTGTCAACTAGCGCTAATAACCCTCTCATTCTGTTAGGCGATTCGGCATCCCTCTCGTTCACAATAAGGAGGATTCGATTCGGATCATAATCGTCTAATGTATGCATAATTTGTTTAAGTAAAGTGCAGAGGGGGGTGGTGGTGGTGGTCATAATCACTAGCCTATTTCCCCCATTGTTGCATAAATATGAGAAAGACTTGGCATATTATCTTTTACTCTTTTACTCAGTATTTTAGAAATAGTTATCCAAAAATCACAACTTCCGCCGTATTTTTCTATAATCGCCTTACAAAGTCGAGATTGGCGCTGCAGATTTTATCGTAAAAGGAATTTTGGAATTCTACCGAGTCCACCCACATTTCTCTCTCTTTCTCTCTCTCTCTCTCTCTCTCGACTGTGCGGAATTAGCAGTGTTGCACACTCCGGCTGAAAAAGAAACTGTTAATTATCAGATTAAAAAAACCCATTACATTTTACTCTAATCACCATTTCTGATCTGCCATTTTCTCGCAAAATTCAAGCATTTCCTAATCGCAGCCGTCAATTCGGCTGCGATGATACCCGTAAACCCATTCTTTTTTCGCCGTCGATTAATTCACCCACTAGGTTCGTAAATCACGTTTACGGGTAATTGGCGAGCTCTGCTTTTGTGCTTGGTGATAATCGTGCAGTTACCCTGCCGGCTTCGTCTGACAGTTGACTGGGGATGGAGTATTGTGTGACTGTGGGAGGTGGATGGGGAGTTGGCGTTTAGGGCTTGTTTGGGAAAGCGAGAATTTGTGTTTTGATGTCACGCGCCGCCGATAGGATGAGCAGCTCCGACGCCAGCAGAGCTGGCGGTTCAATCGAGAGGGATATCGAACAAGTAAGAATTTATTGGCTTGTTATGGCTGTTTGGTGTTTTTACGAGCATGATTAACTCCCAAGCCGCTATTATTCTACTGATTTTGTAGTGATAGTAGTTGTTTCCTTTGGCTTAGCTTATATAGTTCTTTGAAATTTCATCACATTGCTCCAATACTTCTTCCTGCAGGCTCTTTACAGGTTAGAAATTCTCACACTGTTAATTCCTAACAAATAAGATGGATAACGTTTATATGGGTAAATTAAGCATAGTGACAAGCTGATGTACTTTGTGGGTTAGAGGGGGTCTGTGGATTGATTGACAATGGGGTTATACAGGTGTAGCATTTAGACCATAATGCACCCCTAAACAAATTACTTGTTATGCAGATGTATGGAACTGTGTTTGTTTACAGCTTCGAACTGCGGAATGCAAATGCATCTGTAACTGAAGTTACTACATGCAGAATGGGCTCCTTTTGCTTCTATTTGGGATTGGTTTATGGTTTAACTGAGTATTATTTTTTGGTAGTTAACTGTTCACCAGATCTTTACACTGAATCCTTTGTCCCTAGGTTTAGCTTAGAGATGCTACTGCCAAACGCAAAAGTCATGTGTCTGTATAGTTATTAGTGGAGTCCCAAATGACTTCATAGCTTCAGTTGATCAATCGATTGCTTAAATATTTTGTTCCTTTGAGTTCCGAACAACTACACAACTGTTTCCATTTTCTATTTGATCATCAAGTTCTTGTAAATGGTTTTATTTTATTTTAGATGTGATTACTTTAAGCTTGGAAGATGCAGCTGTGATGTTACAGATCTGCCTTCTGATTGAAATTTGACTTCGGAAACTTGTTCGCCTAACTTCCTTGTTTCAGGACTTGTTCTTTGAATATCTTTGTTTGCTTGCATATTTGACCGTTAATTTTAACTGCTTGATATACTTTGTTTCTGTCAATACTGGCTATGATAACCTAGTCTAATTTGTTGATTTTCATGACAGGCCATCACTGCTTTGAAGAAAGGTGCATACTTACTGAAGTACGGAAGAAGAGGAAAACCTAAATTTTGCCCATTCCGACTGGCAAATGTAAGCTCATTCGACTTTTAAGAATTTGGCTTTCAGTTTTTCTTTCCTTGGTCTAGTTTTGCTGTGCTCCTCTTACTCTTTCAGAACCCTCCCACAAGAGATGAGTAATATGTTCTTGAACCTTGGCACGATATTTTCTCTAACATATTGTCTTGCCATTTACAACTTACTTCACTTTTACCATGTTATTCTTGGTCTGCTTTTTGCTCTCTGTTGACAAATCTTTAAAAGACACTCAAATATTTAATGAATGCATCTGCTTCATTTCAGGATGAATCTGTTCTTATATGGTTCTCAGGTAAAGAGGAGAAACACCTTAAACTTATTCATGTATCGAGAATTATATCGGGGCAGCGTACTGTAAGTCTCCTATTGCACCCCTCTCATTTTTTGCTCCGTGAGCTATCCAAATTCTTACTTGAACACACAAGAACTTTCCTAGTCTTACCTGCAATTTACTTTTATGGTTTATCATGCAATTTACTCCTTGGAGATTATGCTTGGAGTCCAACCAAACCCCATTTAACACCTCAACCTGTTACAGTCAAACTAGAATTTGTAAGCGTTTGGGCTTCTACATCCTTTGTTTCCAAGTGAGACAGATGCATAGTTCAGCCCAAACAACCAGACTCAAGTGCCTGTGATGCTTTAAGTCACATCAATATTAATCTGCCCAATATTAGATCTTTACGACTAGTTTTACTGCATCTTTAAGTTAGAACTTCATGAAATTGCTGGACATGATCAAACCTTGTAAGTTTTTGCCGCCATGTGTTGATTTTTACTTGGCATACACTTATGAACTCATTTTTAAATATTAAGTGGATGCTTAAACTTAAACTTTGGGGATTTCAGCTATCTAAGTCGGACCTTTTTTTGGTTTGGTTATAGTATGTATGCAAGCAAATTGGTGAGTCCTAATATACATTACTGGTTAAATACTTGAAGCACCTTTCTTATTCTGAATATTTGTTTCCTGGTCCAGCCAATTTTTCAAAGGCACCCACGACCTGAGAAAGAATACCAATCATTTTCTCTTATATACAATGAGAGATCACTTGATTTGGTAAGGGTCTATCCGTAATCGATATTTTTTTTGGAAATATATAACTCTTGCTATTATTCTTCCTCGTTCTGAACTATTATCGTTTATTCATAGGATTGTTGTCCTTCCCTTTTTTAGATATGCAAGGATAAGGAGGAAGCTGAAGTCTGGTTTAGCGGCCTTAAGGCATTGATCTCACGCGGTCACCAGCGAAAGTGGAAAACAGAATCAAGGAGTGATGGAATTTCTTCTGGAGCTACTAGTCCTAGAACATTCACGAGAAGAAGTTCTCCGCTGCACTCCCCATTTGGAAGTGGCGATAGCTTGCAGAAGGTATGGTGCACACATACCCATACTTCTTCCTCTTTTCTGTATATATGGTCCAGACATCCATATGAGCTCCTTCTCCTCTCTTTTGTTTTTAACTTTACTTTAAATAAACTTTTGAAACTTGAAACTATTATACCAGGATGGTGGTGATCAGCTGCGTCTCCACAGCCCCTATGAGAGTCCTCCTAAAAATGGTCTGGATAAGGCATTTTCAGATGCCATATTATATGCTGTGCCTCCAAAGGGTTTCTTCCCTTCAGATGCTGCTAGTGGTTCCATCCATTCCGTGTCTTCTGGAGGTTCTGATAGCATTCATGGTCACATGAAAGGAATTGGGATGGATGCTTTCAGAGTGAGCCTTTCTAGTGCTGTAAGCTCATCCAGTCAAGGCTCTGGTCATGACGATGGTGACGCCCTAGGTGATGTTTTCATTTGGGGAGAAGGTGCTGGGGATGGTGTTATCGGAGGTGGACCACACAGAGTTGAGAGTAGTCTTCGTGTGAAAATGGATGGGTTATTACCCAAAGCATTGGAATCTGCAGTTGTATTGGATGTTCAGAACTTAGCTTGTGGTGGACGACATGCTGCCATAGTCACCAAACAGGGAGAGATATTCTCTTGGGGCGAGGAGTCCGGAGGTAGGCTCGGTCATGGTGTGGATGCTGACGTCTTGCATCCGAAACTAATAGACGCACTCAGCAATACGAATATCGAGCTCGTTGCATGTGGTGAGAATCATTCTTGTGCTGTTACCCTTTCTGGAGATCTATACACTTGGGGTGATGGTCGTTTCGGCCTTCTAGGCCATGGAAATGAAGTAAACCATTGGGTGCCGAAAAGAGTAAACGGCCCACTCGAGGGAATACACGTTTCTTCGATCTCGTGTGGGCCGTGGCATACAGCAGTTGTCACATCTGCTGGGCAGTTGTTCACTTTTGGTGATGGGACTTTCGGGGTTCTTGGACATGGAGATCGTCTAACTGTTCAAAAACCCCGTGAAGTGGAATCTCTGAAAGGTCTACGCACTGTACGAGCAGCGTGTGGCGTTTGGCATACCGCTGCAGTTGTTGAAGTTATGGTTGGAAGTTCAAGTTCCAGTAACTGTTCTTCAGGAAAACTTTTCACATGGGGAGACGGGGACAAAAATCGACTAGGACACGGTGATAAGGAATCGAAACTTGTGCCTACATGTGTTGCTGCTCTTGTAGAACCCAACTTTTGTCAGGTCGCTTGCGGCCATAGTCTCACCGTAGCTCTTACAACCTCCGGCCACGTATACACCATGGGAAGTCCGGTTTACGGACAGCTAGGAAACCCTCAAGTAGATGGAAAGCTCCCATGTCGTGTAGAGGGAAAACTCATGAAGAATTTCGTCGAGGAGATAGCTTGTGGGGCCTATCATGTAGCTGTGTTGACTTCAAGAACTGAAGTTTACACATGGGGGAAGGGTGCAAATGGTAGATTAGGTCATGGGGATACAGATGATAGAAATTTCCCAACTTTGGTTGAAGCTTTGAAAGACAAGCAAGTGAAGAGTATTGCTTGTGGTACTAATTTCACTGCAGCCATCTGTCTTCATAAGTGTGTCTCTGGGGTTGATCAGTCCATGTGTTCCGGCTGCCGCCTCCCGTTTAACTTCAAAAGGAAACGCCACAACTGTTACAACTGTGGGCTTGTTTTTTGTCATTCATGCAGCAGCAAGAAGTCACTTAGGGCTTCTATGGCACCAAATCCGAATAAACCTTACCGTGTTTGTGATAATTGCTTCGGTAAATTGAGGAAAGCTATTGAAACTGATGGGTCATCAAGAAGAGGAAATATGAATCAAGGTATAAATGAGAGTAAAGATAAAGAGGAGAAATTGGATACAAGATCTCGTGCTCGTCCCAATCTAGCGAGGTTTTCTTCAATGGAGTCCTTGAAACAAGGGGAGAATATTTCTTCTAAAAGAAACAAGAAACTTGAATTCAACAGTAGCCGTGTGTCGCCAATCCCAAATGGAAACTCTCAATGGGGGGCACTTAATATCTCAAAGTCTTTCAATCCGGTATTCGGTTCATCTAAGAAGTTCTTCTCGGCTTCAGTTCCTGGGTCAAGGATTGCTTCTCGAGCAACTTCACCAACATCAAGACGGGCCAGTCCTCCTCGCTCTACTACACCAACCCCTACTTTGGGAGGACTTACATCACCTAAGATTGTTTTGGATGATGCAAAGATGACTAATGATAACCTCAGCCAAGAAGCTACTAAATTAAGAGCACAGGTAACTTGTTTGGAATCACTTCCACATGCTTTCGGCCGTCTTTTATTTTTCTCTATTTTTGCATGCTAACATCCTATTATTGAATTTTGGATTGAGATCACTTTCTGTAAGAACTTACTATATCTTTCCCTTTTCTCCTTTAGTGGGATAGGGAAAGCTTGTTTAAATGGTTTATGCTTATGATTCTAGTTATTATCGAGCAAAATGGTTCGTTTTCTTTTAGGTGACATTCTCCAATTCATCAGCAGCTACCAAATATAGAACATTCTAGTTAGTATTGTATTTTATCATGTGCAGGTGGAAAGTCTCACCCGCAAGACTCAACTTCAAGAAGCTGAGCTAGAAAGAACTACTAAACAGCTAAAAGAGGCAATAGCAATTGCAGGAGAAGAGACTGCGAAATGCAAAGCTGCAAAAGAAGTCATAAAATCACTCACTGCACAAGTAAGTAAAATAAATACATAGCAGTTTAGATGTTTGCTTGCACTTCTCTGCTAAAACAACCTGTTTGTACTTATTCTGCAGTTGAAGGAAATGGCTGAAAGACTACCAGTGGGTTCTGCAAGAAGCACCAAGTTTCCGCCCTTCCTCCCACTCGTTCCCTCTTCAATACCTAATGATGTTCCAAACGCCTCTATTGATCGAGTGAATGGTCAAACAAATGACCAGGATATGGAATCAAATGATCCAAACAACCCATTGCTTTCTAATGGGTCTAGCACTGCGAGTAATCGCAGTTCGGGTCAAAGCAGACCAGCAAACACGGATGGAACAAGAAATAACAATAGACCAAAAGAAAGTGATGAGTGGGTTGAGCAAGATGAACCCGGTGTTTATATAACTCTTACCTCCCTACCTGGAGGGCTGAAAGATCTCAAACGAGTTCGTTTTAGGTATGTTCCATTCGGCTTGCATCCATAGGTGCTAAAAAGTTGAAACATTGTGTAACCTATGATTCAAAATGTTTGCAGTCGGAAGCGATTTAGTGAGAAGCAAGCAGAACAGTGGTGGGCAGAGAACCGGGCAAGAGTATACGAACTATACAACGTCCGGGTGGCTGACAAGTCGAGTGTTGGCGTAGCTAGTGAAGACTTAGGACATTGATAGTGCAAGTATTGTATGTATATGGATTCCTTTTGTTCTTGGCAGTGAAAAGCAGGGAGGAATTTCTAATCTTGGCGTCTTGTTTTGGGGGTTTTTAACCTTGTTATATTCTAGTCCCTTTACTGGTTTACCGTATATTTTTTTACCCAAAGGAGAGGCGTGGGGGTTGAGGGTGAGAAAATGTAAATTCTTGATAGGGTTGGTGGCTCTAGTTTGTGAGCAGCTTCCATGTATATTCAAATTGGTCTTTAATTCTACTGCTTTTCTTTAATTTCTTACCTTCTTCATGCTTCTTACTCATTAGTCAGAGCAGAGATGGATTCATAAATGGAAAACACAAATTTGGGCAGCACAAAGCCAAGAAAGCTAACATCAAGAAGATAACAACAGCATCAAGAGAACCAGTTCGACGAATTCCAAACCAACTGCAAGCGTTTACTTATTTGGGAACTGGAGGCAAGCAACCTAATAAGACTTCCCACAGTGTATTAAGCTTCCTGCTCCCAGGAATAGACCAAAAACAGCAGCACTACCCACTGTTGTCTGTCCGATATACCGTACTTTTAGAAGACCTGGAACCTGCATTTTCCCAAGATAAAAAAGTGAAACAAAATACAAAGCCAGATAGCCATTCAGGCTACTGGAATTTGAGACTTGCACTCACCATCTTCACTAGCTACTGTGCTTTTCTAAACCATAGAATAGCATTCACAATCAAAGACAGTATCCCATCCACAGACTTATGATCAGGTTTCAAATACCACTATGATATGATTCCGGCCTTCAAAGAAGAAAACTTTCACATATTACACATGCATCTTAAGGCACAAAGGTTTGTACGTACCACTTTTGTATACCCTTTGTGTACCACACCACGAGGGCATTGATATGTGTTAAATATGACCCACATTTTTTAATAGGAAATGACACATGTCAATACCCTTGTAGTGTAATACACAAGAGTATACAAAAACGGTACATACAAGCCGCTCTGATCTCAAGGACATATACTATACCATTTTCAACAACTGCACATGATTAGATGTGGTACACAAGAGTATATAAAAATGGTACATACAAACCGCTCTGATCTCAAAGACATTGTCACACCCCGTTCTGGAAGGAACGGGTACGAAAAGGAAATGATATCTACGAGAAATAAAATCGGCATTGGATAGGAATGTTTTCGGGCTACGGGGAAAGTGTGGATCTACTTCTTTAATTATTATGTTTTCCTTAATTGTTATGTTCTATATTTAAATATGTGTAGCCTATAAAAGGCACGTTTGCATAAGGTTAGGGATCAATCAATCAATCAAGGAAATCAATTCTCAATTCTTCCTCTCTCTAACTCACGATCTCTTACTCTCTCTCTCTCCAATCTCTTTTCCCTTTCTCTCTCATTTAATGTCTCTCTCCTTCTGAATCAATATTCTTAATCGTGTTCATCAAATATCTATCAATTATGTTTAACAATCCGAGAGATTTTTCCCGAATTGTTACAGACATATACTATACCATTTTCAACAATTGCATATGATTAGAGTTATCTCTTAATCTTTTGTGGTGTGGTACACACAAGGATATACAAAAATGGTACATACAAGTCGCTCTGATCCCAATGACATATACTATACCATTTTCAACAATTGCACATGATTAGAGTTATCTCTTAATCTTTTGTGGTGTGGTAGACACAAGTGTATACAAAAGTGGTACATACAAGTCGCTTGATCTCAAGGACATATACTATACCATTTTCAACAATTGCACATGATTAGAGTTATACTCTTAAGCTTTCAGAGATACGGGAACTAAAACAAACTTTACCTTGCTTCTTATAGCATCATAGGTTCCATATACAGCACCTGCAGTTGATAGCATTTTGATCAATTCTCTACTTACAAAACCTACAAATACAAATTCTATACTCAATTCAAAAATAGAACAGAAACTTGCCCTCATTCCTTTTAATTCAATGGCCTTCCAAACACCATCTACTTATTAGGTTTTACAACACAGATTAGGATCTTTCAAGCAGGCGTCCACACGCAGTAGTATCTTTACACCACTTACATATCAAAAATATAATAGACAAAAATTGAGAGACAAGTATAATACTATTTTCCTAAGGATTTAAAATAGGGAAAATAAAAGTGGATACTCTGCAGCTAGGGTTTAGAGAGAATTAGGATACATTACCCACAGCGCCGCCAACAGCTCCTCCGATGGCGAAGCCCGCCGTGATTCGTGCCAGACAACTATCCCTTGCCATCTCTTCTCTTCCCACTCTATCTTTCTCTTTCTACAATCAAAACTATTTATTTCGGTGTTTTCGTTCTTGAACAAAACTTGAATCTATCGGCCGGAAGATCGACTGTTTAAATAAGTTTTATTAAGAAAACCATTTGCGGAAAGGATGTAATATCGAGCTTGTTTACTTTATTTTCAACGCTATAATTTAAAAAAATTAACATAAACTAATAAATATGTGATATTATATATTAATTAATAATTTAAAATTAATTTGTAAGGTTGAGGTGTTTGATCCAATTAATTAATTAATATTTTTGAATTGATTTGAATTGTCAAAGGTGTGGATCCTATTTCTTTTTTAGAAATTGAATAAATTCAATGGGACAGTTCGAAAAAGAATACTGAACAAGTTTAATGGGACGGAGGGAGTACAATTTATTTGGTTCCAATTTTATAATCTTGGTCCGAAGCCCCCGTATCATTCCAGCCGTCATATATCGCTGTTTGAGAGGCTCATATAGGGATCTGAACTAAATCAAAAAATCATGATTCTAAAGTTCGATTATCTATTTTGTATAACAAACACCAAATAAATAAATAAATAAATAAATAACCAATTTGGTTTGATCTTTCAGCTAAAAATTGGTTTGGTTCGGTTTCGATTTAATCGAAATTGCAAGCATTTAAAAAGAAAAATTTTAGAAAAGAAAGAATATAGAAAACGTATTGATAAAATATAATAAGTCTAACTAAATTTTAAAATTAAAAGGCACCAAAAATAAAAATATGCATATAAAATCTAGATGTGGTCTTGTGTGCACCTGATTGCATGTGCAATCGGATTGTACCAAGATCCATATAATAAAAAATATTTCCCTTATATATATCTACCCTACTTTCCATGTAAATTGTTTCATTAGCCTCTCTCGACTAATTTGTATCACTCAGAGATTCTATTTACTTTTCTTGTGGCGCCTACTTAAAGTTGTGTTTAGCTTCGCTAATAAATGACGAATTGGCAAATTTGATTTGCAAGCATTATGAGGATGTGGTTTTGATCTTCGATCTGTTTTTATTGTTTGATTGGTCTTTAAACATTTTTAGGATATCAAGTAGGAACAAAACCACAACTTCAAGATGCTTTCGGAGCAGATTTCCCAATTTCTCTAATATAAGACTATATTCATATTATTTTTTATAATTATTTATTTCAACATATTATCAATTTGAATAAAAAATATTAAAATTATTGATTGTTTTTTAGGAGTAAACGACAAATCATTGTAGCATTATTGATTGCTTTTTAAGCATGTGAAAACTACAATGCGTGAATGTGAATACTGTCACATGCATGTGACGAATTGTTATTGTTTTACAGCTTCAATTACAATAACTCCACACTATGCGTGAATAATTGCTTTGAATTTCCACGGTCCTTGTTATTGTTTGACAGTTTCAATTACTATAGGTTGTACAATAATGCATGTGAACATTGTTATACGCTTGTGCAATGTTTTGATTGATGTGACATATCCAAACCATGCGTGATTTTGATTGATCCAAACCATGCGTGAATGTGAACACTGTCATTTGAAAGTAATGCATCTGACATACTAATCTGAAAGTAATAATGGAACTGACATTTCCATCTGTATTCAAAGTGGATGCTTTGAATACTGAGTGAAAATGCAATCTTGACATATTGATGAGAGAGTAATAATTGATCTGACATATTGATGAGAAAACATTCAAAGTAATAATGTATCTGTATTCAAAGTGGATGCTTTAAATGCTTAGTGAAATAATGCGTTGAATGCTTTAAAAGAAAAAGGTATACTATTACACACCATAAAATTCATTGATAGTGAAAATATATTACAATATACAAGTCCAATATAATAGCTACTAGACAATATCCAAACCGACATTACATAACATAAACTATAAACAAACACACAACTCTTGCAGAAAATATTAAAAACATGCATACTTAAACAACACACTCATAAACTTGAATATCCTAAAATAATTCATGCAACAGATGCAATTTTAGTTGCTCTTCTTTTGGAGTTAATGCAGTTTTATTCAGCAATGTATTCAGCGTAAATGTCTTCATCTTCTGGGCCATCTCTTCTTTACGTGCCTCACGATCCAAGTCACGCTTCTGAAGCTCCCTGTCACGCATGATCCTCAGGTATTATAGAAGATGAAGATGCCACTCATTTTCCTTTCTTTTTTGACGCAACCTTGGTCTTGTCTCTCCCCATTGGGCGACGAAATGTTGAAGCATCACTCACAGGAGTTTCTGGAGTGGAGTCCGTTGGAGGATCGCCTTCTTCATCGGTCCTTGTTCTTTTCAAGCTAGCACGACTTTCTCCAACACTGTCTTCATCGCGTGGTTCTCTCTGGTGTGTAAAACCAGTTGACTCTAATCTTAACTCCCATTTCGGATAAGTACTCATAATCTTTTGATATACCTCATGGTGAGTAAACTTGGTTTTCCCATACAACAATTGCGCTTCTTGCTCAATGTCATCATTCGACATTTTGCTCCTTCTACGACTGTATGCTGCCATATATGCACCAATCCACTTACTCATATTTGCATTAATGCGTCTGTAACGTTGTCTCAACGACTCGCTTTACCTTTCTTCACCCAATCCTGGGTTTTGCTTTCGAGCTCATTCATAAAGCTCCCAAACATTTTTCCATAATGTGGCAGCATTTTGATTCTTGCCTACAATTGGATCTCCACTTACATGATACCATGCAGACATTAATGTCATATCTTCTTCAGGTTTCAGCCTTGTGCATTGTTTTTAGTGTTGAGAGATTTTTCATGATGAGTAGTTTTAAAGGAGGTTGGAGAGGTTTTGAATAGGATTATCAGGAAACTGTGATTCCAACTCAACATCTTGCGATTCGAATTCACTCGAGTTAGGAAAATCATCGAAACTAGGGTAATAATCGTTGGAGTGGGGAAAATTTTGAGAATTATACAAATTGTTATAGGGATCCATAGTAAAAGAGTGAAGAATAGTTAAAAATGTGGAGAGAAAATGAGATAATTGTAGAATATGGAGAAATATATCAATATTGATGTCTATTTATAGAGGATGAAAAATCATGAATTTTGGTATAATTTTTTTTAATATTTACTATAAAAGATATAATCAAATTGAATTTAAAATAAAATTAATATCTTGTAACCAATAGAATAGTGAAAAGTGTCACCATCCCAATGGCAACAAAAATAAAGAACGTCCCCAAGAGAGATTGAGGAGGACGCAGTTGGTTGTGTCTCTCTCCTCTGACTGTATTTTTTTTTATTCACTCAAATACATCATCAGTCGGCCGACCTGCTGAAATCATACACCGACAAATGTAGTCGAATATAGTCTCCTAACCACAAACTTGACGCTCTACTTGTTTACAATTTGATTCTTCTTCTCCTTTATAATTTTTCAATCTTTTTTACTTGATAACTGTAGTTTCTGCACTTTTCATTAGGTATATATATATATATATAATTCCAATAAAATAAGCGGATTTGGTAGCGAATATTTTCTTATATGGTTGGAAACAATAATTAACACACTGGTTTTTCACGGTAATGTTGTATAAATCAAACTTTACGTGTATTTGCATGAAACATTGAATCTTTGATGCCAAATAGTAATCTCGATATAGTGTCCTAGTCGTAACAATGCATTTGTGGCTTATGTTAATGTTATGTCTGAGAGAAATTTTCTGCAACTCAAACTTACCTCAAAATAATAAGTTTAATGGCCAAAGACTCAAAATTATGAATTTAAGGCACAAACATTATTTTCTTTTGGTCTTTAATGATTTCAGTAACTTAGGGAGCGTTTGGTTCGCAGCTTGGAATCGGATTTAAATTCAGATTCAGGATGATTCCCTTCAGTTTCGGAATGAACCGAATTATTACAATATATCTGTTTGGATTAATTCTTTGGATTCATGATCATTAATTTACAGGTATTTCGTATAAATTTTTAATTTTACTCTTAACTTGTATAAAATATAAAAAAGTACAAGGTAAAAATTAAAAAAAAAAGCGAGAATAAAAAATGAATAATGAAGAACGAAAAATCAAAAAATACAATTGAAAAATAAAATAATGAAATAAAGAAAAGATGTAAGAATAAAAAAAAATGAAAGAATTTAAAAAAATAGAAACGAAAAGAAATGCAAAATAAATAATGAAAAAATTAAAAATTTTAATTTTTAAAAATGGTATGGAATCAAATCCACAAAATAGTAGGGAATTGAGAATTCCTACATTTTTGGATATCATTCCAAAATATTGATTCCGATAGTCTTAATCCAAACACCATTTTTAGGTTTCATACCGATTCTTGATTCCGAACCCCTTTTACCAAATGCCCTTTAGATTTAATTTAATAAATATTCAAGTTAAAGTTTAGTTAATAATTTCAACCAATTAAGATTTTTTTATACTTTATTCAAAATTGAGTTGAAAATAAAAAATAGTATCTAAATAATATATTTTATTTTAATTTAATTTATTTAAATGAGTGTTTGAAATCACTTTTAATATATAGATTACAACTTAATCTAAGGAAAATGGCAAAATTAGTGTTTGGTAAATTAGTGACCTAACTTTAAAAAATTACGGCATTTTTGTTATTTTGGAGAAATTGCAGAAAGATTATATCCTCATTAAAAAATGAATAATTCAAATTTAACCCTTTTAAAATAATAATAAAAATCCACAATCATAACTAATGGAACATACGTTGTTCAGTAAAACATAAACTTTCAAACACCTTAAAAAGTGCACTAAGTTTTGAAAAATAGTGCGCCTTGATGAAACTTATATGTAAATTAAGCACTTAATTTATAAAAAAATTAACATGATTAAAATCAAATAAGAAGTAAAATATGATTATTTTAAATAAAAAAAATATATTATGAATTCTAGTATAGTAGTAATTAATTTATATTATGTGTTCGACACAATTAATATATAAGTAAAGTAATATAAGTAATACATTGTACATGATTATTTTAATCTTAAGGATGAAATAAATTTATGCTAAATTTCGATTTCTCTCTGAATGAATATGGTTTCAAATCGATTGCGAAACTTAAATCGTAACTTTTCATCCTAATATGATTGATTACTAACATCAATTTGTCCTAATCCTAACCCTCGTATCCGCTTTGATTTTCAATAACTCCACGTGTCGTAATTTATATAGGAAATTAGGAACAAAAGCGATGTCGATAGATTTGATAATGCAAGCACCTGACTCTATGTTTGAATTAGGCCAATTCTATGGCCGAGAAACGTTACAAGTGCCCTATTACTCTCCTCATTAGGGTAACTTATAATTAAACTTCGCATCAATGATTTGACGTAACCGTAACGAACAATTCTTATGTCAATACTCTTATAGTGTGGTACACACGACAAAAGTCTAGCAATCTTTAATATCCAATGAACTTTTATCCGCTAAAGAATTGTCCTTTCAGATTCTACAACTATTCCCTTCGTCCCACAATTTTTGTAACATTTTCCTTTTCGGGATGTCCCACCATTCTTGTAACATTTCCTAAAATAGATAATTATTACACACATTTTATTTGAGGATCTCACATCTCTACTTACAACCAACAATTCTCTTAAAATATCGCACCGAAAAGTTTTTTAGAAGAATTATGGGACGGAGGGAGTATATGATATTTTGCTGGATCAATGAGCTTCTTCCTGATACATTTTGAAGTTGTTTGAAATATGTTGCTTTGTCTTGTGGAAGAGTAATTTCATGAATACTTTCCTGTTCGAGAGTTATTGATTTAGTTAGATGTGATCGCCCTCTTTTTTTTTTTGATGACAAGGAACCCGCAACCAATACCTTTAGTGCGCATAGGATAAACCTTGCTCCTGTGCAATGTGATCGCCCTCTTGTTTGAAGTTTGTAGTGACTTTATTTGAATTTTGAATTTAGTAGAAGTAGATGTGTAAATATGGATGGTTGGTTGAAAGAGCCGATGATACCAATTTGGGTGTGCATGAGGAAACAAAGGCAGCTGTTGGAATTTCTCGCAATTCACATAAACTGATGGCACATGGTTTGGCTTTGTTAGGTCATGTTTGGATGTTAGTGATGGTGGAAGAATATTGAATACTTTTGGCAGCCCTTGATTCCCCCTCCACCTTATGTCATGACAAACACACCACATTCCTAATGCTAACACACACAACACACATACAATTACAAAACAAGAAAGATTAAATCTCCTTGGGATGACATAACGGTTAAGGTGAGTAGCATGTGGCCGGAAGGCCATGAGTTCAAAACTCACCAAAACCGCTATATGTGAGTCTGTCACCTATGATTAGCTTAGGGTGTTTGAACTCTCATGTGATGTTTGACTCCTAGAGCTAGGCAAGGTTGAACTCTCCTGTGTTGTTTGACTCCTAGAGTTGGGTAAGGTTGAACTCTCCTGTGTTGTTTGACTCTTAGAGTTGTGTTGGTTTACCCAAGGTTGAACTCTCCTGTGTTGTTTGACTCCTAGAGTTGGGTAATGTTGAACTCTCCTGTGTTGTTTGACTCATAGAGCTGTGTTGGTTTACCCAATGCGTATTTCGGTAGCGGCTACGGGTTGCCCTCTTCATAGAAAAAAAAAACTACTAGAATGTGACAATTTTATGGTCTCCATCTTTCATTTTTTTATTCAAGTTCAAGGGGAAAAAAAAAAAAGGTAATGTGAGATGAGAGAGAAAAATGAGAATGAGAATAAATTTAAAAAAGGGGGATGTGCAGAAATGTACAAAACAAACATGTGAAAATGCAAAAATATACATGAGATTCCATAATTGCAAAAATGTACATTTTGTCCTCCGAAACCTTATAAAGTTAGCTAGGTTAATAGGTTTTTCTATTTCCTCTTACTTTGCGAAGAAGTGTCTTGTCTTTTAGTTATTTAATTCTCTCTTGACTTTGATTTTTTTTTCTTCAAAACGTGCACCTTTTAAATTTTTTTTATAATTTAAAAATAAAATATGGTCCGATCGATCGGCCAAGGCCGATCGATCGGACCATTTTTTTTTTACAATTTTTATTAACGTGTCGATCGATCGGCCTTGTCCGATCGATCGGACCATTTTTTTTTTTTTACATTTTTATTTTCATGCCAAACCTTTTTTTGTCTTCATGCATGCGAGGAATAATTTCGTCTCATGCGCTTTTTTTTAGTTTTTTAATCAAGAATCAAAGTGTACATATACTATTTACAAAGAAAAAAAATCGGAAAAGATATTCACTTACCTTTGTCCGATCGATCGGCCATACCCATTTAAAATTCAAATTTATATATGTCCGATCGATCGGCCTTGTCCGATCGATCGGACATATCTAATTAAAAAATTTTAAAATTTACATTTTATATGTTCGATCGATCGGACAAGGCCGATCGATCGAACGGTTATATTAAATATATAAATTTTAATTTTTTTTAATTAGTTGACTTTTAAAATTTTTAATATGGCCCGATCGATCGGACAAGGCCGATCGATCGGACCATATATAAATTTTAATTTTTTTAATTTTAAGTAAAAACGTGACATGTCTACAAATTGTCAAATTGTTATTATTTTATTGAAATTTGACTATAAAACTATTCGTGCCGATATGTATATACAATCCAATCCGACCGATAGGATGATTAGGGGATACCCCAACTACTATTCATTAAAACCCCAAATACTTATTCCTCTAAACCCTCAAAACCCTTGATCAAAACCCCCAAATACTATCGATCGGAACCCTCAAAAAATCGAATTCGAGCAAGGAAAAGTGATATACGAAGAGGATATTGATGATATCATTAATAACTATGAAATATAATAATAGAGACATAATAAAAAAAAATTCCACTTCTTCTCATATTTTGAAAAATGAGTTCATTTTTTGTATAAAGTCATAAGTACTTCTATCATTCAAGAATGATTCATGTTTTAATTTTGCTAATGTATAGATATATATAAAGCTTTATTACACTTATTTCATAATATTTCCCTTGAAATATTTATCAAATTTATTTTAAAATTTTATAATTTTTTATAAGTTTATTTCAATTATATTGATTTTTTTAAGTATAATTTTGATTATTAATAACATCCTAATTTTAAAAAAATATAATATGGTCTCGATCACGATCTTTTGATTATTTAGAAGATTTTGATTATTTAGAAATTTTGATTATTTTAGAAATTTTGATTATTTAGAAATTTAAAAATTTTGATTATTTAGAAATTTTGATTATTTAGAAATTTTGATTATTTAGAAATTTAGAAATTTTGATTATTTAGAAATCAACAATAGCTCATCCGTAATTTTGATTATTTAGAATTTTTTTTAACATAGTCAATTTATTTTTTTTATTTTAGAAATTTAAATAAAAATAATAATATGGTCCGATCGATCGGCCTTGTCCGATCGATCGGACCTTATATTTATTTTTTAATTTAGAAAATTCAAAAAATGTGCAAATTTAAAATTCAAAAAAATATTGTGCCTGATTTGAGTATATATATATATATATTTTTTATTTATGTATATATATATATATTTATATTATTGTGTAATATTATATATCTATATATTTATATATTGTATATTTTATGTTATATATTTAGATATAATATAAATATATTGTATATTATATTTATATTACATATTATATTATATTTATATTATATTGTATATTATATTGTATATTGTATATTACATATTATATTGTATATTATATTTATATTAGATATTATAGTGCCTGATCGATCGGTGGGTGCATCTTTGATCGAACGAAACACGTAAATATATTTTATATTATATTTGTATATTACATATTATATATTTTTTATTTATGAATATATATATATATATATATGTATATTTATATATATATAGTTTATATATATATATATTTTTATATTATGAAATATTATATAAATATTTATATATAAATATTTTATATTTATATATATTAATATTTTATATTATATGTGTGTGCCGTCGATCGGGTTGTGCCGATCGATCGGCACAATAATTTTTTTTAAATATTATATATCATGTGTGCCGATCGATCGGGGGGCATGCCGATCGATCGGCACGTATAATTTTTTTTTTTTTTAATATTTACGACATATATATATATTTTTATATCTTAGTGGCTAGTCGATCGGTATGCCGTGAATCGATCGAGGCACGTATAATTTTTTTTTAATATTTACGATATTTATATATATATATTGTTTGCCGATCGATCGGCTATGGTCTGATCGATCGAGGCTATATATTTAAAAAAAAAAAAAAATTTTGTTACCGATACATCAACCCCCCACCCCACCCCACCCCCTACCCCATCGGAAGGCAGGGACCGATCATATGATCGGCCCTCCCTCCCCCACCCCCACCGCCACCCCCACCCCCACCCCCCACACCCACCGCCACCCCCCACACCCACCCCCACCCCCACCCCCTACCCCCTAGCCATGATTAAAAAAATAAATATTGTGCCGATCGATCGAAGACGTTGCCTAAAATATATTATATCATATACACTATTCACGGTGCGAGTGCTGATGGTAAATAATTGGTTGCACATTCAATCCTTACCCATATTATTATAGGATAATATTGTATCATATTTATTTTCGAAATTGGATAATTTATAGGATAATCTTAAATTTTTTTTGAAATTGGATAATATATAGGATGATGTTGAATATTGGATAATGTTTTTACGTAAGAATAAAATAGTGTTAATATACAACTCTACCCAATTTTACTTATTACTATGTGATAGGGTCGTATCACATAGTCCTATCACATGTGATAGGGTCGTGCCGATCACATTTGATAGGGCCGACCCTATCATACCGATGAAAAAAAAATTAATATGTGCCTGGATCGATAGGGCCGACCCTATCGATCGGCACAAAAGTTTTTTTTTTTTTTTAATGTAACCCCCCCCACCCACCCCCCACCCCCTCCCATGGTCGGCCATGGCCGATCAACCCCCCCTCGGTCATGGCCGATCACCCCCACCCCCACCCCCACCCCCAACCCCCATGTATTATTTTATATATATATATATATATATATATTATAATTTATTCGTAGTATATAAGTGCCGATCCGATCGGGCGATCCGATCGATCGGCACGTATAATTTTTTTAATTTTTAAATTTATGTATTATTTTATATATATATATTTTTTTTTAATTTTTTCGCTTATTAAGTGCCGATCGATCGGGCGAGTGCCGATCGATCGGCACATATAATTTTTTTTTTTAAATTTATGTATAATTTTTATATATATATATATTTTAATTTATGCCCGATCGATCGAGCAAGGTGCGATCGATCGGGAAGAAAGGCCGATCGATCGGCACAAATAATTTTTTTTTTTAAATTTAGGTTTAATTTTTTTATATATATAAAATTTTTTAATTTAAGCCCGATCGATCGAAGCACAAATATATATATTTTTTAAATTTTATTGAAATTGAAATTAAATTATTGAAATTTCCTAAATTAAATTATCGAAATTGATTAAATTATTGAAATTGCCTAAATTAAATTATCAAAATTGCCTAATTAAATTAACAAAATTGCCTAATTAACAAAATCGGTTTTTCGATAAATTATCAAAATTGCCTAATTAAATTAATAAAATTGCCTAAATTAAATTAACAAATTGCCTAAATTAAATTAATGAAATTGCCAAAAATAAATTATCGAAATTTCTAAATTAAATTAACGAAAATGCCTAAATTAAATTAATGAAATTTCTTAAATTAAATTATCAAAATTGCATAAATTTCGTAAATTAAATTTACTAAAATATTAAAATTTCCTCAAATTGAATTCATAAATTAAATTAACAAAATATTAAATTTTCGTTAAATTAAATTAAATATACAAAAATATTAAATTTTCGTTCAGGTTTTTAAAATATTTAAACGAATATCTTCAGGTTTTTAGTTTTACGAAAATATCAATTAAAGAAGTTTTTTTTTTAAAAATAACTTTAGTTTTTTAAAAAAAATCAAGAACTTTTATTTTGCTTAATTTCGAGAATACTTTATTCAAAAAGAAAAAGATTCCAACAAAAACTGCACAACCACTCTTGCACACACACCTGCACACACCTTTGGAGGTGAAGTAGGGTCATTTGTATATTATTGCATTTATGAAAAAGTTTGTATATTTTTGCATTTTCAAACATGAAAATGTATACTCTTGACATTCCCCTCTTTAAAAAATAGGGCACTTGTTCTCACAAATTCCACATTCCTTCGACACCCCCAACTCACTCACGACAAAATCTCCTCTCATGTTTACTCCACAACGCTGCCATCTAACAAATCCGACTAATCTATTACCTCCTTTTTCACTCTCTCTCTCTCTCTTGCTTAAATCTACCCAAACACCGCTTCTCTCTCTCTTTCTCTCTCTCTCTCTCAAACAAAAGAATCATAAGAGCGAAGGTCCTGTGCCTCTGTGCTTCTTCCGGGACTTTGCATGAGGCTTTTCAAAATCCCACTTGCGAATTCCGGAATCTTGGCTTGCTTGGTGAGTTCTTGAGATTTTCCCTTGAATTTATTAGCTCTGTTTCATGCTATAACTAATTGTTCCTCAAAACCCTTAACTGACTGCCTTCAAATGCATGCTTTGCCTTTGTCTCAGGGGATTTTCATTTCTTCCATTCCTAATTGTTTGCTTGGTAGCATAAATAAAATTAAAATAAAATAAAATTCCCTTTTCCCGGTGTCTAGACAATTCTTTTGTTCTGCTTTTCTACTAATGTTTCAAGAAGACGGATCATCTTCTGTTACTTCATCTCCACTACAAATGTTTCCGTCGCCGTCAAGCTTAACATCGCCATATCCATGGCTGAAGGATCTCAAAGCTGAAGAGAGGGGATTATACCTAATCCATTTGTTAATCACCTGTGCAAACCACGTTGCATCTGGCAGCCTTGAGAATGCAAACATAGCCCTCGATCAAATCTCCCACCTCGCCTCAACTGACGGCGATACAATGCAGCGAATCGCCTCCTATTTCTCCGAAGCCCTGGCTGATCGGATTCTAAGGACATGGCCTGGGGTTTACAAGGCCTTCCGCTCGACCAGAGTCCCCCTTGTGGCTGAAGAGATCCACGTCCGCAAAATGTTCTTCGAGTTGCTGCCCTTTATGAAGGTGGCATTCGTGATTAGCAACCAGGCTATAATAGAAGCGATGGAAGGGGAGAAGATGGTTCATGTCATAGACTTGAACGGCAGCGAGCCGACTCAGTGGTGTGCCCTCATCCGGGACTTGAGCGCTCGCCCCGAGGGGCCGCCGCATTTGAGGATCACCGGGATTCATCACAAGCGAGAGGTGCTGGAACAGACCGCTCATGTCTTGATTGAGGAGGCTGAGAAGTTGGATTTGCCGTTTCAGTTCAACCCGGTCGTGAGCAGGTTGGAAGATCTTGACATTGATAAGCTGAGAGTCAAGACTGGGGAGGCTCTCGCTATCACTTCAATAATGCAGCTCCACACGCTGCTAACTTGTGATGCTGGCCGGACCTTAGGGGAGTTGCTTGAGAAGGATATGGTTAACGGCCATAGCCCTAGTAACGACTCCGCCTCTTCCTCACCACCGCATAAGATTGATGCCTACCTTACTTCCTTGTGGGCCTTGTCTCCCAAAGTTATGGTGGTCACCGAGCAAGACTCCGACCACAACGGCCACACCCTAATGGAGCGGTTGTCCGAATCCTTGTACTTCTACGCTGCATTGTTTGATTGCTTGGAATCTGCATTGCCGAGATCATCCGTGGAGAGGTTGAAGATGGAGAAGATGCTGCTTGGTGAGGAGATCAAGAATGTGATTGGTTGTGAGGGAGGCGAAAGGAAGCATCGGCACCAGAAGCTCCAAAAATGGACTCAAAGATTCGAGTTGGCCGGCTTTGGAAATGTCCCTCTAAGCTATTATGCTATGCTGCAAGCCAAGAGACTGCTGCAGAGCTTCAACTGTGATGGCTATAAGATTAGAGAAGACAACGGTTGTGTAGTGATTTGCTGGCAAGATCGACCACTTTTCTCAGTATCAGCATGGAGAAATCGAAGGTGAAATCTTCATCATATAACTTTCTTTTTCATTTGTAGAAGAAAGACTTTTTAGCTCTGTTTGAATTGTTTTTAGTACCCAAGTTTTTGTAGATAGAGTTGGGATCCGACAGTTTTTGACATTTAGTTTGACTTGCTCTTCTTTCTTAAATGGGCCCCTTTCTTGGGCTTACTTACTACCATTGGCATGTTCATATAAGTAGGCCGGATGTAGGCCTTACAAAGTCGATCAATCTTGACTGGGTGACCTATTTATTAGAGTATACGATTTATACTCTCTCTGTCCCGCTATTTCTATCCTACTTTGCTGTCAATCCATTGCTCCGCTTATTTACGTAAATCTTTTCTAAAATAGTAAAAATTACTTTTAAACATAAAATGAAGTGGGTCCCCCTTACTCACTACTCAACCCCCACATTCTTATACTCGCTCTCTTCAAAAATCTATCTCTCACTCGATTATGTTCCGCTCCGAATTCAGAAAATTATGATTTTTATCTTTTTGAAAACTTTAGATTATTTCTTCAAATACAATATAAAAAAAATATAAAAAATAAAAATCGATTGTCTTTCACTAGCCTTGCAAAAATTTGGATAATTCTCATTTCTTTCCACCAACCATTCCTCGAAAATTGTGTCATTTTCTTTATACAATTAAAACTCATAAAATACACACTAAATTAAAATTTCTTAATCTCCGTGCCGAAGTCAACTGAGACGTTTTTAGCGGGACGGAGGGAGTATTTATGTATTTAACTATTTATGTAGTCTCTGTTACTCTTATATAACTACTCCCTAAATCCCATTTGAAGTGACACTTTTTTTCTTTTCGGGCGATCCATTTGAAGCGACACGTTTGCATAAAAGGAAATAATTTTTTCAAAAAAATTATAAATTTTCTCATATTTTATTATTTATCTTTCATATTTTATTATTTCTCTCTCTTATTTTATCATCTACTGTATCTAACTCATTTTTTATCTTTTGCTTTATCATCTATTGTTCTCTTTTACTTTATCATCTACTTTTTTAATTCCCGCACCTAAAAGAAACGCATTGCTTCAAACGGGACGGAAGGAATAGGTTTTATGAAAAGTAATCATGAAATCTACAATTTTGTAATAAATGAGAATGAAATGTGCAATTTAAGAGATGCTAGAATAATAATTTCAGAAAATATATAGTTGAAACCAAAAGATTCAACACGATTTAATTGGCACTCTCTCATTTGATTCGCCTCTAAAAATAATATTTTATTTTATTTTCGAAAGAAAAATTGGATTAGGACAAGAGTAAGATAAGTTGAGAAAACTCTCCACAAATTAAGGAATTTCATCCCATACACGTTGTCACGTGCACGAAATTTCACGTGCAGCACTAGCAAGACGTCGCCTCGAAGCTTACTAATCGGCCTACCCCTTTAGATAGAGAAAGTTAGAGAGAGAAACTCTTGAAGAATGTTTGTATAACTTGATGTGTTACAAATGAATGAAGTTGGTATTTATGGTCGCTCTTACAATAAACGGTTTAGATCAATTCGATCATCTATTAAGTCTCTAGATCCTTCTACACAATCTAGAATATTCTATACATATCGACAAACCTCCAAAAAGAAAAACCTATAAACCTAACTCAACACTATCTTCTAATAAAACTGAACTCACATGGCCCAATCCTCTGCAACATATCTTGAACATGCGGGCGTCACAACGTAGATGGATAATCCATAACAACACTAATTAGACGGTGTGCAATAAAATTAGTTTAAAATATTCCGACAATTGAAAATAATAGTACCAACTACCAAGCTCGGACTGATCAGTTACTTTGTATTTTTTAGTATTTTTCTCAATTATTACAAAGCATTATCATATAAAAGGAATTGTTAAATGCAGAATGATTCCCAGAAAGATTAATGAGACGAGCATCACTCATGGCTACTTTGTCAGAAACGAACCAATAACAGAAGTACCTTCCGCCTTAATAGTTGTACTCGTTTTTAAATCAAGTCTGTCACGTAAAAGGCGTAGCCTCCCTTCACATTTCGTGCGTACTGTAGTATCTTAATGTAGTCCCCAATACCTCACGCCATCACCGAACTCCCCAATTCTAGAGAGAGAAAGAAACCCCCTTACCCACCTCAACCATTTCCTCTCTCTATTCAGAGGGCCTTCTGCAGATCAATTCTTGGGGTTTATATTACTAATTTTTCGTTGGCTCAATTTTTGAACCTCGATTTTTCATTTTTCAAAGGATTGTTCTTGAATTTGGGAATGGAATATGTGGGCAGAAGGGTGAAGAAGGACTTCAGAGGGCACGGGACTTTCTTCGGTTTTGTACAAGCGTACGAAGCGACAACTGGATTCTTCAAGATCGTTTACGACGACGGAGATTCCGAGGAGCTGGAGTTGAAGGAAGTCTCTTCGCTCTTGGTCGCCGCCGAGCAACAGCCGTCGGGATCGTCTGCTGGGAAACTGGGGCGCAAGCCCAAGAAGCGACGACGCGTTGCTGTTAGAGGTAAAAATGACAATACTTCAGAGAATGATGGTGGAATTTCTGACATTTTAGTAGATAGAGATGGGGACTCTGGGGGGGTTCGACTTGAATTTGACTGATAGACTAGATTTGAATGATGATACAGTTAATTCTTTGCATGATGATGATCATGGGGGTGATGTGGTTGGTGGTGGGACTAAGCTGCACGGCTTGGATTTGAATGAGGGGATGTGTTTAGAGTTGGATGAGGGGTTACAATTGAATAAGGAAATTGTCGAAGAGGACTCCCGGGAGAAAAAGAAAATGATTGACTTGAATTTGGATGTAAATGATGAGTTCGAGAAATTGAGTAATGAGAGACAAGGGCGATGCTTTGACTTGAATTTACAACTAATGGAGGATGAGGTAAGAGTTATGGAAGATTGTGATGGGCGATTTGGAATAAGTGAGAAGATTTGTTCTGGGGAACATATGCAGATGAAGGATGAGTTGGTGGAGGATGATGCTCCAGGACGAGTTCCAGAGAACGTGGATGGAGAAAAGGTCGATCTTCTTGTAAACATAGACAGCAAAGAAGATAGCCAATTTAAAAACTATGCCACTGTGGTTGCTAATGAGAATGTGGCTCCAATAGCTGTGCAAGCGAAGAGAAGGGGCAGAAAGAAAAAAATGCGCAAAATAACAATATTGAACTGGCTACACCGGAGGTGCCAAAATTGGATAATGATTCAGGGAATATGAGCTTAGAGTTGGAAAGAAGAGATGAAACCCCATCCAAAAGTGTTGGTGATTTAGTCGATCATGATAATGGAACAGCACAGAAAGGGGGGAAGAGGTAGGAAGAGAACAGAATTACCAAATCATGATGTTACCTTGGTAACTCCAGAGAATGGATTGAGAAGTAGCAGTCGTAGAGCTAAAAGAGTTACCGTTGCAGACGGAGACCTAGTGTTTAGTGAAATGGAGTTGGTTAGCATCAATCATCAGTTCTCTTCTCCAGCCATAAGCAATGTGTCTCAAGAAAAGGTTATGGTGGCGGCCTATGGAATATCTTCTAATCATGTTGCTCTTCCAGCCAAGGTGAATTTGCCGCCACCGTCTTGCTTCATGGACTTAGTTGGAGTTTCACTTTTTGATTTTGTTTCTGTTTATACGTTTCTGAGGTCATTTAGTACTTTGTTATTTCTAAGCCCATTCGAACTGGAGGATTTTGTAGCCTCTGTTAAATGTAGTGACTCGTCATTATTGTTCGACTCCATTCATGTTTCTCTTCTAAAAGCATTACGGAAGCATTTGGAGTCTCTTGCAGCTGAAGGTTCTGACTCAGCATCTGAATGTTTGAGGTATTATCTTAACTCTTGCTAGAATTAATTTACATTTGAAAGCCATTGCACCCTACTTACACTTTCCGAGTTGGAATTTATGTAGGTCACTTAATTGGGATTTTCTCGACTTGATTACTTGGCCAGTGTTTGTGGTTGAGTATCTGCTATTGCACAGTCCTGGACAAATTCCCGGTTTAGATCTTTGCCGGCTCAAGTTTTTTCAGAATGACTATTACAAACTGACAATTTCGGCTAAGGTTGAGATCCTGCAGCATCTTTGTGATGATGTAATTGAAACCGAACTTCTTAGGGTGGAGGTAAACAGAAGGATGTCAACAACTGATAGGCAAATGGATTTGAACTATAGTATGAAACTTGAGAGCAACAGAAAAACAAAAGGCACTGGGAATGTTGCTAGCAGTTCCTGCATTACCAGAGATGATGCCGAGGAACGTGCTGATGGGAACAGTGATGAATGCTGTCTCTGTAAGATGGATGGGAACTTGATATGCTGTGATGGCTGCCCTGAAGCATTTCATTCAAAGTGCGTAGGGGTTGTCAGCAGCATGTTGCCTGAGGGTGATTGGTATTGCCCTGAATGCATGATTGAAAAGGATAAGCCTTGGATGAAAGTGAGTAAGTCAACTCGGGGGGCAGAACTATTGGTGATTGATCCCTATGGACGACTGTTCTATAGCAGCTGTGGTTACCTGTTGGTGTAAGTTCCAATTTATATAGTTACCTAGGTATTGCATGAATTTATTTTTATTCCGAATCATGTGATTAGGGGAAAGAAACCAGTAATCACTCATATTAATTAAGTCAGATAATCTTATATTGGTTAAATTTTGCTTAGCTAAAGCATATCCTAAAACTAAAAGTATAGAATACTTCTTAAGTAGCAATGTGATCATCTTTATATATTGTGCACTTGAAATATATGGTTCTACAAGTAATTTAACTATATTTTAACTTTTAATTAATATTTGTGGAATGTATATTGACCCCTGTGGTGCTTGCTTGCAGTTTAGAGTCATGTAATGATGGATACTTGTTTTGCACCTACAATAGAAATGACTTGCCTACACTAGTTGAAGCTCTAGAGTCATCGCCATACATCTATGATTCATTGATTAATGCTATCTGTAAGAATTGGAATTTGGTTCGTGGAGTTTGTGGTACCAAAAATGATTTGGATACTCGATCATGCTCGATACAGTCAGCTTTTCCTGGGAAAACGCAAATACCAGATATTGGTTTAGTACCTTCTGAAGATGATATCATGAAAGGCACTTATTCTGAGAAAAGGTCAGATGAAAAGTCTATGGTGACTACTTATTCGAGTAACGAAGAACATCTAAATGCACCTTTGCTGGAGACTTGCAACGATGGACTGAAGATGGAAAATCATTTGGCAAGTTCTGAAGGATCAGCTGAAGTCTCTCAGACTTTTATGAAGACCAATGACCTAAAGGAAAGGGCACCAGAGTGCAAAAATATATGCTCTGACACTTCAAATTATTGCTATATCCCAGAGAAACTTGTCAATGCTGGAGATCATGATATGGCATCTACTTCTGTAAATGTTGGGAAAGGGAAGAATCTGCGATCCAGAAATTGTAGCCAGAAACCGTATTCCATAAACTCTGAAGTGGAAGTTCATTGTGGGACAAACTATATCAACTGCTATGAGTTCGCTCGTACAGCGTCGTTGTTTTATGAAGAATTTACTCGTAAATCATCAGATAAGACCTCTAATGATGCCCCAAGATCTATTGAAGAAATTATAGCAGGACAACTTAAGATTGTATCAAATAGATTTGTTGGATTTTCTTGGTCAAACATCCAAAATTCAACCATGACCTCTCGGAAAGAAAGGTGTGGATGGTGCATCTACTGCAGGGTTCCTGAAGATGAAAGTAATTGCATATTTTCCATGAATAATAGTATTCCAGCTGTAGAAAAATTTTCATGTGAAGTTTTAGGAATCCAGTCGAGGAAAAATGTGAAGAACCATCTGATTGATGTCATGTGCCATATGATATGCCTCGAAGATCATCTGCAGGGTCTTCTATTGGGCCCATGGTTAAACCCAGACTATTCCATGCTTTGGCAGGCCAACACTCGTGGAGCAACAGATATCGCTTCATTGAAAAAGTTGCTGCTTCAGGTACTTATATGGCCTTTGTGGTCCTCTTTTGGGCCTTATGTTCTTTGTCTTGGAAAAAGGAATTTTAGATCTTCAATTTCTGCCGCAAGGATGAGTGTAACTAGGAAATGAATGTAATGTTTTAATTGTCTTATGCTGAACTTCTTTTACCTTTTCGTTCCTTGTGTTGTTGTCGTATTTCTAACTTTTTACTGCTGGCACCAGCTAGAGTCAAATTTGAATTATCTAGCACTTTCCGCTGACTGGAGAAAGCATGTTGATTCTATTGCTACCATTGGCTCGGCAACTCATATTGTCAAAAGTTCTGCACGACCATCATCAAGACATGGAATTAGCAGGAAAAGATCCAAGTCTTCTGAGGTGAGTGGTCCCTCTTCAAATGCTGCGACCGGGCTGTGTTTATTCTGGTGGAGGGGTGGGAGGGGCTCTCGCACGCTCTTCAATTTTAAGGTTTTGCCACACTCTTTGGCTTGCAAAGCTGCCCGACAAGGTTCATATTTTCTTCTTTATCTTCTTTTTTAACTTGTGATTTTGGCCAAGAAAGAATTGAATTAACATTTCTTTTCTGGAGTGTTGCAGGTGGACGAAAGAAAATATTTGGCATACTGTATCCAGATAGTGGAGATTATGCCAAGCGAACTAAATATGATTCCTGGCGAGCTTCGGTTGAGATGTCGAGAAGTGTGGAACAGCTTGCTCTGCAGGCATGTTTTTTTACCTAATTCTTATTGTTGTCTTTGTTCTATCTTAATTTGAATTACAAATTAAATATGCAAGGCAGAAAAAGTCTTCTAAATGAGATCGACCGTTCTATAAATTTATTTTTACCCTGCAAAGTTTTTCTGGGGTTTGGCTAAATTACGTAATAACTCCATATGGAGACTATGCACTTACAACTATCTTCCTATCTAATGATGCCTGGGACTAACCAATCATTGAGGGAGAATCTGGGGATATTTTTTAGGCTATTGTAATGATTGTTAATGCATAATAAGAGGTAAAGAATCTTTGCATGCTTGCAGGTAAGGGAGCTAGATGCTAATATTAAATGGGATGATATTGGCAACAGCAACCTTCTCCCAAAGATAGAGAAGGACTCAAAAAAACCTGTTAGGTCGTTTAAGAAGGTTATAATTCGTAGGAAGTGTTCTGATGGAGCTGTTGTCAAGTACCTTCTGGATTTTGGTAAAAGAAGGTTTATCCCTGACATTGTTGTCAGACATGGATCCAGGCTTGAAGATTCCTCGAGCGAAAAGAAAAGATATTGGCTTGAAGAGTCTCATGTTCCATTACACCTCTTGAAAGCTTTTGAAGAGAAAAGAATTGCTCGCAAATCCAATACTATGAAGTCTGAAAAACTTTGTGATAGCAGTAGAGTAACAAAGCATCCCTTGAAGGAAAAAGGATTTCCGTATCTTTTCTCAAGAGCAGAGAGATTGGATAATTATCAGTGCGGGCACTGTAAAAAAGATGTTCTAATCAGGTATAATACAATAATATTTTATCGTCATATTCTCTTCATCTCCGAAAGCAGGAAAATATTTCCCTAGGAGATGACTTTGCAAAGCACCATTTTATGATCTCTCTTCTGTTTAAGAGACTTCTAGTATCTGTGAGATCAAAATAGAAACGATTAGATGTTTTCGACTATTTATTTATTTACCCTCAAGTTTGATGGCGAATGATTATTGTTTTCTGCTGGACATCAGAATGTGAAGGCATCTTGTGTTTACTTGAATAATATTATGCTTGTGTTAAATGATTTTCGTTTTCCTATTTTGGTTGTTGAATTAGCAAGGTCACTAATCTGATTTCTTGTATTTATATACAGGGAAGCAGTCAGCTGCAAGCACTGCAAAGGTAAAATCCTCAATTTGCATACAATCCCATATACTTTGCGTGTAAATCATAATACATGACATGTAGCAAAGAAAGGTTTTGCTGATAGTTGGTGGTGATCTAGTCATGATGGCACGAGAAAGCAGTAGCTATATGTAATATATGACGTGTAGCGAAGAAAGGTTTCGCTGATAGTTGGTTGTGATCTAGTCATGATGGCACGAGAAAGCAGTAGCTATATGATTTATATGCTTCGACTTTTGAACATTGTCTTTGTTGAACTAGTTGAAAACATTGCATGTTTATACTTGTCTCACATCTTTTACCATGGAGCATAATGATAGTTGTTTAACTGCATTTCAGGATTTTTCCATAAGCGGCACATTCGGGGATATGCTAAATCTATCACTACTCAGTGTGCATATACTTGCCATAAATGCCAGGATGGGAAGTTTTTGAAAACTAATGTGCGGACTGGGAACTCGAAGTCCCTGAAACTTAAGAATTCAGCAAAAGGTGTGCAACTGTTGCACTCAAGGAGAGGGAGAAAAAAGGGGAAAGGGAAGCAACCAGTGAATTCTAAAAACAAAAGAGGTGTTCCTCTTGTTGTTCCTTTGCGTCGCTCTGCTAGGAATGCTGAACGCATTGCAAAAATTCCTGCTCAGAAAGGTAAGTTAAAAAAACGAAAAAGGGGAAGAAAGCCCAAATCAGAAAATTATAAGTCTGAGAAGCCCAAAAGTAATAGTTGGAAGAAGCAGAGGACATCTATTATGAGCAGTTACTGGTTGAACGGTCTACAACTCTCTAGAAAGCCAAATGATGAGAGACATTTTAGGAATAGGATGCTTCTTGTCCTTTCAGGTGAGACGAATTGCATTCTTAATAACGCAAAATGCAGCCTCTGCCAAGAAGTGGAACATAACTCTGAGCTGAATTATGTGGGTTGTGAAAGTTGTGGAGGTAATCTTGAGTTTTTTGTTTATCTGCATTTCATTTACTCTTTGTGAAAGTTGTGGAGGTAATCTTTAGTTTTTTGTTTATCTGCAATTCATTTACTCTGATATATACTACTGTTGGCACACCTAAGCTCTTCTCTAAGAAGGAATACCCTACTTATTACTCTTGAGTTCATTTGGTGGCTATTGTTAGTGCTTGAAGGCCCATTTAAGTAGTGTCTTTTATGCAATACTTTTTCTCTACAGAGCTTGTATTTTGCAAAGCGGTGCAAGAGGAACTTGTGTTTTGCAAAGTAGTACTCCCTCCGTCCCGTTTAAAGCGACACGTTTCTTTTCGGCGTGGGAATTAAGAAAGTGGATGATAAAGTTTGAGAGATGGATAAATGATAAAGAAAGAGAGAGAAGATAAGTGAGATTGTGTAAGAGTAAATGATAAAAGTAGGAGAGAGAAATGATAAAGTATGAGAGAGAAATGATAAAGTAGGAGAGATAAATGATAAAGTAGAAGATAATTTGTATTTTTTTGGAAAGTTATTTCCTTTTTGGGAAACGCGTCGCTTTAAATGGGACACTCCGAAAAGGTAAACGCGTCACTTCAAATGGGACGGATGGAGTACAAGGGAATCTTGTCTCTGATGAGGCATGATGCTCATTTAGTTGAAGTCTATATTTATTTTCTTGAGCTTATTTCTATTTCTCCTTGGGCAATTACTTGCAGATTGGTTTCATGGAGATGCTCTGGATCTTGGAGCCGATAAAATTGAGAAGCTTATTGGCTTTAAGTGTCACATGTGTCTCAATAAGATGCCTCCTGTATGCCTTCATAATAGTCCAGCTGAAAGCAGAAAGCTAGAAAATCTCACCCAAAATAATGCCAAAACTGAATGCACTGGGGAAGGTTCTCATTGTTTGACCAACCCTCAAGATGAATCAGCATGTCAAAATTCTCATTTGGATGATAGATCCAACAATTCACTTTCAACTGTTAATACGGAAAAGCAGTTGCCAGAATCCGTGCCTGAGTCGGACTTTAAAGATAAAGATTCAGTAATGGCTGAGAAAATCTTTTCAGGGAATGGTCCTATTCAACATGGTGGAAAAATAGTAGAGGTGTTGAATACTGTTGAATCTGAATCTACTATTCGAAACTCTGGCACGGTCAAGGAAGCTGAATGTCCACCCATAACGTCCAGCCTTGCAGAGACTAGTATGGCAAACAATGATCATTCCAATGTCTGCAGCAGATAGAGATTGTTCGGACTCCACTGAAGTTGTGTTTGCAAACAATGTTTTGGTGTCAGGTGATACGCTGTATGCTGGGAGAGAAAAACATAGATTAAATGTGTTCATAATTTACCCTTTACAAGGCATTGTGCTAGTACTAGAGATATTCTGTGAAATTTGAAGAAATTCAAAACCTTCCTGCTTGTCTTCTCCTTACTAATGATAATATAATTCATTCCAAAGTTATTTTTTGTTCCAAATCTATCTTAATGTGCAAGGTAGTCTCTCTCCATATATATATATATATATATATATATATGTGTGTGTGTGTGTGACTGTGTTTGTGTGTCTTTCATTTTACAGATCAAGTAAGCAGGACAAGATGTCTAAATTTGCTGTTTAACTCTCTTGGATTTGATATTTAAGCTTTTATTTTCCTTACTGACTGGTGTTAGTTTTCATGATACCTCAGCTACACGGCAATACCGCCCTGGCAGGTCACTGATGCAAGTTTGAGATGTTAACGAAAAATTCAAATATACAGATTGTGGCTGGCAAAGGATGCAGTTTCTTGTAGCTGAACCATGATATGCTCCTTTACAGAGGTTTGATGTTCTTCGTTTTTAGTCTCATTATCTTCTACTGCGTATGATGTTGCTAATAATGCTTCAAAAGAGTCTTTCGATTTTCTGATAATGTCATTCTGTGTCATAGAGGTGGGGAAGAATTGAGGCTCAAAGGTGTACTACAGTTAAACCTTGATAAAGTAATAATCTTTGGACCGAGAAAAAATATTTATTTAACGAGGTTGTTACTTTATCGAACATTATTTTAGTGCATTGACCCATATCGGGACTGGAAGAAATTATTATCTTAGCGAGATTATTACTTTATAGAGATTTAACTGTACTATGTTTGACTCCAAAAAGGGGAGTCTTAGAGATGGCAAAGTAAGCATATTGGGTTATAGTTTTATAAGATTTGAATTTACTAGCATTGTTGTGATGTTAACACTTGTGCTTCCATGTTGCCATGTGATGTTTATGAGGGAGGCTCTTTTGTTATAACTGGCTTGGATTCACTTTAACACCATGGCTACCTATCTTGGATTTTGCAGGTGAAATACGAGGTTCGATGATTTGTATCGATTTCGTGGCTGTTTTTGAGCTTCGTTGATGGATTGCAAGATTCTACGCCAATGGTGGACCTATTGAGCTCCATGCTAACTCAATCGAACGAGGTGAGGTGTCGGAGCTCGTATATGTTGATGCTGCTTGCATACTCAAGATTTGAATCAGACGAGAGAGTCTACTTTGAGGAATGAATGACTTATCTTGTAGTTGTAGTTCGAATTTCACTAACATGTTTATATAGGTCAAATTTGTTGCAATTAGTTAGCCTGTGAAAGTCCAGAAATATACATGCCCAGTTGAGATGTGATATGATTGCATTTAGGATTAGAAATAGACGTAACCGGACTTGCTTTTTCCATGTCTATCGTTAAGTTACTGAGTGTTGGACTCATGACTCTTACCTACTTTTTTTTTTTATGACGAGGAACCCGCAGCCACTACCTTTGGTGCGCACATAAACCACCATTAATGTGACAGAGTAACAGACTCACACATAGCGTGTCCAGTGGGAATTGAATTCGTGACCTATCGGTCCCGGGCCACCCACCTTCACCGCTATGCCATTCCATGGGGACATGACTCTTAGCTACTTGTTTTCTCTTATAGGAAATCATGAATACTTTATTGGTAATGGGTTTTTAAAGCAAATTGGATAATATAGTGCAGGCTTGGTCGAATTGGTTTATAATTTATTTTTCTACTAATAATTATGTCCCAAAACTATTAAAATTTGAATGAATTTTATTTTCTTTGTTTGACAAATTTTGAAAAAAACTAATAAAGTAATTGAATTAAATTGATCGGATGTATAATGTTTGAGAACTAACTTTACTAATAATTTTAAAAATGAAATGATATTTTAGACTTTTGATTTATGAGAATCAAATATACTAATTGTAGATAGTGTGAAAATTAATTGTAGTAATATATCAATATACCCTATTTGACTATTACAACTACAAAATTACCCAACTTTATAAAAACTATCCACTATATACCCAAATTTATTAAAATACCCCCACTTTTTTACTTCTCTCACCTAAAAGTGTCAGACCATGATCGGACCGTGATCAGACCATGATGTGTCCGACCGATCGGACATGCCCGATCATGGCACGATAGAAAAGATCGTTGTGATAGGGCATGACCGATCATGACCTTGTGATAGGGCATGACCGATCATGCCCACTATTCAAGTAGTGATCGGCCCTTGGTCGGGCGTGTCCGACCGGTCGGATCGATCCGACCGATTGGACCTTGATCGGACCCTCTGTTCACGTGATCGGATCATCCCATACTAGGGGTATTTTCGTCTTCTTGGGTATATAGTGTAGTTAAATATAAGAATTTGGTATAAATGTGTTTGTCTTTTCCCAATGGACATTTCATCGCCGGACTCAAATTAATTCTACCAATTAAAAAATATTTAGGGAACATTATTTTATTACCAAAAAATGGGACCCGATGGTTTGGTACCGTAGTCAACGATTACAAGCTGACAATTTTTGGGACCTAATAAATTAAAATAAAATCGGACCCGATGGTTTGGTAAACATAGTTCCTTCTTTTTGGATGACGAAGATAACCGCAGCTGTCATAGGTGACAGACAATACATAGCGATTTCAGTAAAATTTGAATCTATAATTTATCGATCCGGGATCTTCACCGCTACGTCATCCCAATAATACTCGTTCCTGTATAATAGTCTTCAAATCACTACTTTCAAGCTATATTGGTAATCGTATTGGTGGTCGATACCCAAACACGATTTCTGTTTTATATAAAATAGAATTGAGATTTTAAAATCCAGAAAGATAAGATATATTGGGATAACAGCAATCCCATCTTTCTCACTACTTTCAAGCTTGATGATTCTTGCGTAATGGCGCTTTGTCGTGCTCCAATTCCGCCATTTTCGCCATCGAAATCCTTTCTTAGTACGAGATCGTTGAATCCGCTGCATCTATTTTCTCAGCCAGCATTTGTGCATGGAAAATGCAGGCGGAGGAGGTGGAGTGTCGCAGCCACCGCTGCCGCTCTTGATTCCGGAAATGGCTCCGTCAGAGTGGCCCTGGAGCAAGATGACGTTCAAGCTTCCGTTTCTGCCAATCCCTATGGGAGACTGTTCTTTCCATTGGCAGCCGTCGTTGGCCAGGTTTCAGCTCTTCCTCACTCTCCGTGTGCAATAATTTGGTCTTGTTCTGGAAAACTCTGTTAGGGGGTTTTGGGTAAAACTTTGATTAATCTTAAAAGCCAGTTATGCTGATAATACCGCTAGATGAAATGTTAACTCCACAGATAGTTTATTATATGAAAACTCTTGTACAAGATGTAAGCACCGAGGTTATATGTAGGATGCCATCAAGACTGCACTTCTTCTCGGAGCTATAGACCGTGAGATTGGAGGAATAGCGATCTCCGGAAAGCGAGGAACAGCAAAAACTGTAATGGCGCGTGGCTTGCATGCAATTCTTCCTCCTATTGAGGTAGTTGTTGGATCAACTGCAAATGCTGACCCAGCATGCCCAGAAGAGTATGGTTACTGACTTTAGAGACTGTATTAATTGTTTTAAACGGTGTGAAAATTGCTAAAGCGTCTTCTGGTTTTCCAATCAATTTAGAAATCCATTTGGTAATAAATGAGTGGCAATTTCTGAGTATAATGCTCAATACTGAATTCCGGTTCTTCATTATAATGGTACTTGATGTGCATTTTCAAATGAAATTATTCCAAAATTGAATGTAGTTGTTCGCCTCCTATAGCTTACATGATATTGGTTTTGATTCTGGTGTTCCTTATTCCGAAATGTGAATTTATCATTTGCTTTTGGTTTCGTTGTTTGATTAAAATGTTTTTGAGTTATCTTATTCTTCATTTACTTAAAGTTAATTAGCTCTTATAATTTAAAGGTGGGAAGATGGGCTTTCGGAAATGTTAGAGTATGACTCTGCTGGTAATATAAAGACCCAAATTATCAGGTCACCTTTCATTCAGGTAGTTTATGAAGAAGCCATCATTACAAGTAAGAATATCTGTTCTCTGTTATCTTAAAGTCACTTGCTATGCAGATTCCGCTTGGTGTTACAGAAGATAGACTGATAGGATCTGTTGATGTTGAGGAGTCTGTGAAATCTGGAACCACAGTTTTCCAGCCCGGTCTTCTTGCAGAGGCTCATAGGGGAGTTTTGTATGTTGATGAGATAAACCTTTTAGATGAAGGAATTAGCAATTTGCTTCTAAATGTATTAACAGACGGGGTCAATGTTGTAGAAAGGGAAGGGATCAGCTTTAGACATCCATGTAGACCACTTCTGATTGCTACTTATAATCCTGAAGAGGGTTCTGTCCGTGAACATCTACTGGATCGAATAGCAATAAATTTGAGGTAAGAGTTGTCAGCAGCTTGAATGGATCATTGATCTAATATACAGGTACCATGCTACTAGGGCGGTGTATAAATTTGGTTGCTGAGACTTGATATGTGATTGTGATATCAAAACTCTCTTAACGCCGCAGTGCATTTCTGCACCAAAAACTTCCGCAAGCACAACCATAAAGATGAGGATAATATGAATGTTAAGAAAAAAGCAACACAGATACTCTAGTTCTTCCTTTACAAGTATCACCTATAGCTTTTGGATAGACTTAGCTAGCTAAGTATCTCCCAACATTTGAATATTTTTTATCCTTCATTGTTTCCATTTGTGATTTTTTTAATTTGCAATGTTGGTGATATCCCTTCTGCAGTGCAGATCTTCCTATGAGTTTTGACGATCGTGTTGCTGCTGTTGAAATTGCGACACAATTTCAAGAAAAAGGTGTTGAAGTTGTTAAAATGGTTGAGGAAGAGATGGACTCTGCAAAGACGCAGGTAATATTTGTCATTACACAAAATCTGCTGATAGTTTTTTTAATAGTTGTTGACTCATGAAATGATAATTGTCATCTATGCAGATAATTTTGGCACGGGAGTACTTAAAGGACGTGAGCATTAGTAGAGACCAACTAAAGTACATTGTCATGGAAGCCCTCCGAGGTGGTTGCCAGGTTTTTGGTTTAAAACTCTTCTTGATTTAAAGTAGGAGCTTTTTCTTATACTATTACGAAAACTTATACTCATTACTGAAATGAAGGGAACATAGATTTGATTATAATTTTTTTCGTTCTTGCCTGTTTCTTTCCTTGGGATTGGGCGCATTTGACATTCTTTAAATCCATATAGGTGTGTAATTACCAGTTAATTTACCGGTACAACTTATCATGTCATAACTCATAAATACTTATAAGGTACTCCTTCCGTCCCATTTAACATGACACGTTTTCTTTTTCGGGACGTCCCACTTAAAGTGACACATTTCCTTAAAAGGAAATAACTTTCAAAAATATTACTATTAAATTATCTCTTACTTTTTTATTCTCTCCTACTTTTTCATTTATTCTCTCCTACTTTTTCTGTTATTTATCTTACTTTATCATTCCTCTCTTCTACTTTATCATTTATTCTCTCACAAACTCATTCATCTTCTCTCTCTTACTTATCATTTATCCATCTCACATACTTTATCATCCACTTTCTTAATTCTCGCGCCGAAAATAAATATGTCATGTTAAATGGGACGGAGGGAGTATCTTTTTTGTGTCTGGTGGTATGCTGCTTTGGCAATCAACACGAGCAACTTATCCAACAACTTGATGAAACTCAATCCGTACTTTCTTGGGCCTATAAAAAATTATTTCATGTCATTTTTTATAAAAGATATGCTTATGCCGTTGTTTATATTATGAGTGGTTCTATTTATGATATTTTTTTTTGAAAATAAATTCTGTAGAAGGCTATTTTTTAATAGATTATGCTATCCATGTGCAAATGACAGGGGCACAGGGCTGAGTTATATGCTGCACGAGTAGCCAAATGTCTAGCTGCTCTTGAAGGGCGAGAAAAAGTCAATGTGGATGACCTGAAAAAAGCTGTAAGTATGATATTCTTGCGTCCTATACCATTATTTTTCGTTTTAATGTGGGGTTTAGTCTTAATCTTCTCTATCTTCTCTCGTCTCTTTCGAGCCTTCTATTCAAATAACATTGGTTAGCTGTTGTACTCTCAAGATACACCTTATCGAACATTGATGGAGATAATTTTGACAAGTTACTGTTAATGCAGGTTGAGCTAGTTATCCTTCCACGCTCTATCATTACTGAGACTCCACCTGACCAGCAAAATCAGCAACCTCCTCCACCTCCTCCTCCACAAAATCAGGATGCTGGAGAAGAGCAGAATGAAGAGGAAGATAAAGAGGTGTGCTTGTTAACTAATTTTTCTTGCCTTTCTAGTAAGACCGTTTATCAGTTATTGGAGTAAATGAGTTCCATCACGAGGAGAGTCCCAAGGATTTAAACGTTCTAATTTGATTAATATCGTTGGATAATTTATCATTCACTCATTGAATGTTAAATAACTGGAGTATTGCTTGTTATCCTGAATATTCTTTTTGGTATCAGGATGATGAGAATGATGAAGAGACGGAAGAAGAGAATGAGGAAGAGAATGAGCAACAGGACCAGATACCCGAAGAGTTTATCTTTGATGCTGATGGAGGTTTAGTGGATGAGAAACTTCTCTTCTTTGCACAACAGGCGCAGAGACGAAAAGGGAAAGCTGGTAGAGCAAAGAACGTTATATTTTCTGAGGATCGAGGGAGATATATTAAGCCAATGCTTCCGAAGGTTAAATGGCTTTTCTTCAATCTCATCTTTGTAAAAGCTTTACTTGGAACCTAATATTGGTCTATATTAAAATCATCTCTTTGAAACTTCTACATATAAGTATTATGTTCAATTGGTAGAAACTTCTCTCACAGAGTTACATAATGAAAAGCAGGGTCCTGTTAAGAGGTTGGCCGTTGATGCAACTCTTAGAGCAGCTGCACCTTATCAGAAGTTGCGGAGAGAGAAGGATACCCAGAAAATTAGGAAAGTTTTTGTGGAAAAAACAGACATGCGTGCTAAAAGAATGGCTCGGAAAGCAGGAGCCCTGGTAGAGTCAGAAAATTTACATCTTTGGATGCTTAATTCCACCTTTACATTCCTTAGGCTTCTTCAACATACTCATTCTTCAGTGCTCTGAAATGGGAAAAAAAAGAACTGAGGTCTATCAATTGTGGCAGGTCATATTTGTTGTTGATGCCAGTGGAAGTATGGCACTAAACAGAATGCAAAATGCCAAAGGTGCAGCACTTAAACTACTTGCAGAGAGTTATACGAGCCGAGATCAGGTGCATCTAAAATGGACATTTTTTTTTCCATATTAGTTCCTATCTGTATGAGAGGTGGTTATGCATGGGACTTCTTCTTTTTCTTATTTGAGGTTTGACTATATAGGTCTGTATCATACCATTCCGTGGAGATGCAGCAGAAGTTCTGCTGCCTCCTTCCAGGTCAATATCCATGGCAAGGAAACGTCTAGAGAGACTTCCATGTGGTGGGGGCTCCCCTCTTGCCCATGGTCTTACCACGGTATGCAAATCTCATATCGTAATTATCATGACTCGGAACTGCAGTCTCTGATCGCATTTCATCAACAACTAATTGCTAGATAATTACTATCGACTCATATGATTCCTTGTTTTTCGGCAGGCTGTGAGAGTTGGGATTAACGCAGAGAAGAGTGGCGACGTTGGGCGCATTATGATAGTTGCAATAACAGACGGCAGAGCCAACATATCACTAAAAAGATCCAACGATGTGGAAGCTGCTGCTGATCTGCCTAGACCCTCTGCTCAAGAATTGAAGGTGGAAAACATTGAATATACTACCTAGAATTAAGTAGCTCTACTTGATTTTGATGAACACATTGTCTTGTTTCTTCTAGGATGAGATTCTTGAGGTTGCAGGGAAAATATTCAAGACAGGGATGTCGCTTCTCGTTATCGATACAGAGAATAAGTTTGTTTCGACTGGTTTTGCCAAAGAGATTGCACGAGTGGCTCAAGGTATGCATGTCTTTTTTAATGTATAAACATGTAGTATGAAATAATAAAGGTTTTAATGTATTGTATTTTTCCAGGAAAATACTACTACCTCCCAAATGCTTCAGACGCTGTTATCTCAGCAACAACAAAGGATGCTTTGTCAGCGTTGAAGAATTCGTAAATCCAATAATGGTTAGCAGTTTGTTCAGTTTTGCCTTTCTGATGCCACCTCTGATTAAATACTTGTACCTGATTCGTTTTGATGGATAATACATCCTTTGCTTTGTTTACCTCTGGAGAGAGAGAGAGAGAGAGAGAGCATGAAATATTACAATATAGAATATATTGTATTAGTATATGGAGGTCAATTTATGAAAAATGTATCTATATAGAACATGAAATATTACAATATAGAATATATTATTATTATTATTATTATTATTAATTGGTCCCCAGTTTAGATCATAATTTCTTATTACAATAAGGATGTTGCTATTATATAGATTATTTATTATTATAGGAAGATTTTGCGGTATAAAAGTCTTAAGTTACTAGAAAGTATTTATCTCACGATTTAATACATTATATATAATTCTTGAATAATTTATAATAATTCATTCTAAGATGGGTATAATGCCCTAATCCCATTAATATCATCTTGCCCCAAACCCTTCCTAAACCCATTCCCAATGGTGGGAAACATGATGGAACCACCGTCCGATGAATGCTGTAATCCAAGAATATGCCCCAACTCATGCAGTCCTACCGTCTGCATATCAAACTCTCCTCCCACAACTCCATCCACCCATAATTCATCTCCGTCGAAATGCAGTCTTCCGTCGGTCGGAGCAAACGCGTGGGCCAAGATCCCTCCTCTTCCGTCGAACGGCGCTCGGTCGCCGTGGTCCCTGTACTCGAAGGTGATCTTGATGTCCGCCCTGTCAAAGTCAAGCATGTATATGAACTTGAACGGAGAAACGCCGGCCCACATATTCGTGGCGTCGCGAATTGCATTAATAAGATCCCTTCGAGTCCCCGGCAGGAATGAATAGAAGAGGACTCTCTTTCCTTCCGGCCATTTGCGCGTGCCGGGGAAGAAATTGTATTTGGCGCTCGTATTGTGGTGGTTATGGAAGATGTCGGGAACGCCGCACCGCGGCTTCCGCATGTGGGCTAGCGTGGCCGCGTCCAACATTCCGGTGGGTGTCAGCTTGAAGAAAGATTGGTACTTTGTTATTGCTGTTTCTAGGGTTTCGTCGAAGAGATCGTTGTGGGGGGCTGTTGATTCTGGGTTAATGTTATTATTGTTTTCTAGATATCCGAGGTTTGAGAGATGCTTCTTGAGTTTGGAGATGCCCGGAGTTGAGTTTCCTCTTCGGGTTCCGACCATGGGTTTGAAGAAATCCATGGCAGAATCTTGGTGGTGGTGGTGGTGGTGGTGGGGATCTGCATGAGTGGAGGAGGTTAGAGATGAGTTGAGTAGGAGTAGGAGACTGCAGAAGAGGAAGGAAGTAGAGTTCGTTCCAATCATGGTTGATGAGAGAGAGAATCACGTTTCAAAATTTCACAAATTTTGAACTCTATTTATAATGTTATGGCATGTGTATATTATATGTTAGCCATTTCATTTGAGTGAGGTGAAGCAATAAGTTTAATGGAATAATGTGACAAAATGGAAAATACATATTAATATTTAGTTTTTCCTTTACTTGTTGATAGAAAATCTTAATTGATCTTAAATTTTTAGAGCATAATGTGGATTATGATACGATTTAAGGAATTTAACCTACGTTAATTTGACGCATGAAGAAGAAATATTTGAATTAATAAAAGTCATCTTGCATGTGTATAATTATTTTGGGCTAATTGCATTTAAAATCACCAAGTCTAAAAAAATATTTCTTAATTTTAACTTTTAAGATCCAATTTTAAATTATTAAAATTATAATTACGAACTAACATAACTTGAAATTTGAAACAAATTAATAATAAGTAAATAACCTTACATTAATATGGGGATTTTCTACTGCTTTAACAGAGTAAAAATCGATTTTGATCATCAATTTTTTTTTTTCCTTTGGCCAGAGAATGTGATTTACTCTTCGGTTTTCTGGTAGGAAATATTAAAAACATAAAAAAAAAAAGACAACAACGTCTACCTCTCCCCTAACCAACGCTGGCTGAGCCGCCTGGGAAAAAAAAATCATTTTTCCGTTATTTTGGCACCCGATTCATTTTGACCCGTTATTTTGGTTGATTCCAATTTTAATCCGTTAATTTAATAAATTGTTCATTTTTAGTCTGTTTTACAAAATTGGTAAAATTTCATTTTTTTTAAGATTATAATATATTTGTAATATTAATTTTCAATCTTTATACTATAAATGTATAGTTTTAATCCAATACGTTTTAAAAAAAATCAAAAATGGGATTGATTATTTTTCTTAATACTTATTATTTTTATAATTTTCTTAATTATAATAGACTATCTCTAGGCTGGATTTTCTTAAATTGTTAGACAAACAACATAAGCAAAATAGAAAATTCGGCCCGAAAATAGATTCGGATAATTAAGAAAATTCTAAAAATATTAAATATTAAAAAAATAAACCTCATTTTTTTTTGAAACATAATGGGATAAAACGAGACATTTATAATATAGAAGATGAAAATTCATATGACAAATATGCTATAATATTAAAAATGTGATTTTTTTTAATTAACCAGCGGACCAAATTGGATAAATTTGCCCAATTTTGTAAAATGGACTAAAAATGAACAATTTGTCAAATTAACGGACTAAAATTGGACTCGACCAAAATAACGGGCCAAAGTGAATCGGGCTAAAATTGATATTTTCCCCTACCTCCTGCATCCCCCTTCACGACTGTTGTTCACTATTTTATTGATACGCCGCAAGTGTACGAGTGCAATTACAAATAGAGAAAATATCTATCTCACAAAGACTAATTATATGCCTAGTGAACACAACAAGAAATTCACCGCACACCGACGAAATTTACCGATGGAATTACGGCGTCGGGTCAGGCTTTGTTGGTAAACTTTACCGACGGAAAATATCCGTCGGTAAGTATTACCGACGGAATATTCCACCGGTAATAGGTACCGATGGAAAATTCCGTCGGCAAATTCGTTCTCTGTCGACGGAATTCCGTCGGTAATGTCGATTTTTTTTTGATAATTTTTTTTATTTTTTCGTATTCAGTTCTCGACAACCTGCATTTTTTTAACCAACCAACACAACACATATATATAACTATTCAAACCAAGTCAAAAAGCAAACCGAAACAGAAATATAAATATATAAATAATCAAATCCAAATATTTTGTATGTATATACATAAACATAAATAAGTATATCATAAAGAGGTGGGAGGAGGGGATTGGTTGCTGTCGTCTGGAGGGTCTCGTCGGCTAGAGGAACCCATCAACGCCATAAGGCTGGTCCATCTTCGCATTCATGAATGCGACCGCTCTCCGGAGGGTCCTCCTAGGCTGCCGACTCCTCCTCCAGTCGGCGCATGATCTCGGCATTGCTCTGGGAAGGGCCAAGTGAAGAAGTAGAAGAGCGGCTGGCGACGTTGATGTAGCTGCTCCCTTCCTCGCCGAAACCGTACACCCGCTGCTTCTTGTCCCGAACCCCTTCCAACCGCAGATAAATATCATTTTTATCCGCGTTGGGGCCTTCTTCAGCAGCAATCCGCTCCACCTCCGTCTATTACAATATAAAAATAGAAATTAGGCAAACTCAGAATTCTAGAATAATATTATGTATATTGTAATTGGGTGCTTACATGAAGTTTCGCATCCTTCATGTTGGAGAAGCCTCCATCTTTGTAATGGAGACTCTGGAAAGTGTCAAAGGCGGTGGACTCTAAGGAGCATCCCCTTTGAGAAGCCTATTTATCACATGCATAAACAAAATTATGTCAAAATAAAGACATAAGAAGCTAAAAACTTATAAAATGAGACTTACCGTAGGCTCGGAGTGCTGCGGGTGGCCGACGGACCCTCCTTTGTGCTTGCTCATCCCGGCGCCCGGCTCTAGCCCTGACCTGCGGCACTGGGAAGCAGTCTCCGACTTTTGGAGTACCTCTGGCCGCATCCAGTACTCGTTGAGGGCCGCCCACCTCTCTGTGTTTATGTAGTCCGGTTTTTTAGGGCGACCCTTCTTCATTTCAAAGTGCCAATCACTGAACCTCTTGGACACTCTCTTTTGCCACATGTGGTGGACTGCCTGGTCCCAGTCAGTAGGCCAGCGGAAGTGCTTCTGCAATTTACATGTTTATACGTGTTAGATATATACAAGTAAATGCTAAATTATAAGATTGTGAACTTGAAAGAAAAACTAACCTTAAATTCTTGAAAATACTGCTCCTTAATTTCAGGAGGAGTCAACTTCCAAGTGAACCCAGTCGGGTTATTAATCTTCTTAAAACACTCAACGATTGTCGAGGCCAATCCAGATGGCTCAAGCAATCGCCTATTATTGAAAAATGGTTAATCCAAGTTATAGTTGATATATTTAAAAGTAATAAAACCAATTATTACATACCCCTCAGGTGAAATCTCAAAACAACGACGGCTATCCACCGAGTAAGAGTCGGTAGAACCCTGATGTGGCTCAGCCGACTCAGGGGGATTGCCCCCATAGCCAGACGACGATGGGGGTGCTCCACGCCCAACCTCGGGCCTTCTTGTTCCACATCACAATTTCGCGGCATCCTCTTCATCCTAGTGTTAATATGATCTTCAAAATAGTACGAGCATAAATTTGATGCTTCTTTAGCTAAATACGAATTGCATATGGATCCTTCCACACGAGCCTTATTGCCAACATATTTTTTCAATTTCCCTAAATATCTGATGAATTGGTTCAATGCATAATAAGTAAGACTAGGATATTAAATAGGGAAACGATAATATGAATGATATTATACCTTTCAAATGGATACATCCATCGATATTGAACAGGACCGGCTAAACGAGCTTCATCAGCTAAGTGCACCGGGAGATGTTCCATGGAATCGAAGAAACTTGGTGGAAATATGCGCTCCAACTTGCAAAGAGTAATTGGAATACTCTCGTTTAGTCTCGCCATATCTTCAATTCTTATAGCACGAGAAGTTAAGTCTATGAAGAATAAGCTCAACTCTGTTATTGCCGTCCAAACAGGTTCTGGGAGAAGTTCACGAAATGCAACCGGTAGAAGTCGTTGCATGAAGACGTGACAATCATGACTTTTCATCCCAAACATTCTCAGCTTACTCATATCTACACATCTGCTCATGTTGGACACATAACCATCCGGTAGTCTGAGCAGCTTCACCCATATTAATAACGCCTGCTTCTCTGTACGACCTAGCATGTAACATGCTTTCGGATAATGTCTGTCATTCTCGTTAAGCTTCTTCAGTTCAGACCTATCACAATATGTATTTAACTCTGCTCTAGACTTCGGCGTGTCTTTGGTCTTTCCTGTCACATTGAGGACAATGTTGAACACATTATCAAACACGTTCTTCTCAATGTGCATGACATCGAGATTGTGTCGAAGCAACAAGAATTTCCAATAAGGAAGATCCCAGAATATGCTTTTTTTCTTCCATTCCGTAACACTTTCTTTAGAGGCATATTTATTATAACCATCGTAGTCTTCGGTGACTTTCACAAAACCATAAGCCTCAATTTGACTAAGTATATCTTCTCTTGTTCTCACGTCAGGGGGTGAACGTGCTACAACTTTATTTATCAGGAAATCATTCTTATTTCGTCTGAAAGGATGACTTAGTGGTAGAAACTTTCTATGATTGTCAAACCACGACATCTTACTACTCTTCTCAAGATAAAATGCATCTAATTGCTCCATGCACTGTGGGCATGCGAATTTTCCAGCTGTACTCCATCCAGACAACATTGAGTAGGCCGAAAAGTCGCTAATGGTCCAAAGCAAAGCAGCTCGCATATTGAAATTTTGCTTCTTTGAAACATCATACGCAGACACGCCATCTTCCCACAACTCCAATAATTCGGCTATCAACGGCTGCAGGAAGACATCTAAGTTATCTTTTGGATTTCGAGGTCCAGACACCAACACCGTGAGAAACATGAATTGATCCTTCATGCACATGTCAGGCGGCAGATTGTAAGGAGTTAGAATAACTGGCCACAATGAGTATTGTTTCTCAAATTTAGTAAATGTTTGAAAACCGTCTGTAGAAAGACCTAATCTAACATTTCGAATTTTCGAGGCAAAATCAGAAAACGTCGAGTCTAAGTGCTTCCATGCTTTGGAGAGTCGCAGGGATGACGCATCGATCCATCGTCCATCGATGAAGCATGCCAACGCATGTGAGGAGCAGTTGCATTAGATGCATACATTCGCTGGAGTCTAGGGGATAAAGGAAAGTAGTACATTTTCTTAGCGGCCACTAATTTTTTCTTCCCTTTCCTACTAGATTTCGGACTGTAATCTAAATATCGCAAAGTGCCGCAAAACTTACAACTCTGCAGTTCATTATCTTCCCGCCAATAGATCATGCAAGAATTTGGACAACAGTGAATCTTCTCTACCGGCAACCCCATGCCACTAAGCAATCTCTTAGACTCGCTGAAGTTATTAGGAATCAAATTTCCTTGGGGAAGTATATTCTTGATCATTTGACTCATCCTGTCATAACCCCTCTGTGACATATGATTCTCAGCCTTCAAGTTGATCATCTGAACTGCTGCAGACAATTGTGAGTAGGCCTCACAACCAGGCCACAACTCCGTGTCGACTGCCTACAACATTTCATAGATCTTGCTTGCTTCATTATTTGGTGGCTCCTCAATATCCGCATCATTATAATTTGGCCCAGCATGATCCATTACCATCCTCTGATAGGAGGTCGACGTGTCATTTTGCACATTTCTCGTAGCTTGCTCATCTAGGGTTACGTGTTTTTCCCCATGAGATGACCAAACTTTATAACTTTTAACGAATCCCTTCATATAAACGTGCTCTCTTACAACTTGTGTGGTCAAAAACAGCTTATTCTTACAATTTTTACACGGACATCTAATTTTTTCCCCCGTCCGTATAAGCTGTCTGGCTACTTGCCCAATCAATGAAATCCTCAATGTCATTCACAAATTGAGGGTTCAATGAACCGTCTACTGCCCACCGTGTATACATCCACGAACGACTCATTATTTCAAATCCTGATTAATATTGTTCACTAAAAGAATTATTCAATATGAAAAAGATTCATATATGAAAAGATTCATATTGGAAGTGGGCCTTCTGTCGAAGCATCACATTTCATATATGAAAAGATTCATATTGGAAGTGGGCCTTCTGTCGAAGCATCACATTTCATATATGAAAAGATTCTTGTGTTTTCACTATTAAATTCCGAGAACTACTCGAATGAATTCCTACTGTCGTGGCCACCTTATGAAAACAGAAAATGAATTTGAGGCCCCACGTCGAAAAGGGGATTGTTGTCATGGAATGTGAAACATAGTCCCCACACAATAAAGGTCCGACTCTTTTTGTTTCTAAAAAGTTAAAAATAGAACCTTACCGACGGATGAGAATGATAAATCTTGACCTTTATAATTTACCGTAGTTTCAGTACCCAATTATAAATGTTTAAGAAGCTAAATAATTTATAAATTAAAATAGAACCTTACCGACGGAAAATTCCGTTGGCAATAAAAGAATTAAAAAAAATTAAAAATCAAGACTTAACAACGGATTTTTCCGTCGTTAAATCACCGACGGAATATATCCGTCGGCATTCCGTCGGTAAAATCGACCTTTCACAATCCGTCAGTAATCCGTCGGTGAGTCGACCCATGTTTTATTTTCATCGGTAATTCCATCGGTAAAAACGGGATTTCTTGTAGTGGAATACTAATTCTTGTTAATTTTCTCTATTTAGACTACAAAATTGATAGAGGTTGAAAACTAAATAACCTGCAAACTGAGATAAACAAATAAAAGATTTTGAAGAATCAAGTAAGGGAAGCTTTATTTTAGTGATTCGATTTCAAGGGATTCTTTATCAAACTTCACTTTAGTCAATCAATTACATGCAAGATTTATATTCTCCTAAAGCAGTCATAAATTTAACCTTAGTAATCTTTTGGGCATACCTAAACCATAGATAAATATATGCTCATAAAATTATCACTAAGTAATTATAGCATGCAATTCCTAAAAGTAGGGGTGTACATGAGCGGGTTCGGGTGGGTTTCAACAAAAAAATTCACCCGACCCTTCCGTAGAGGGTTACTAATTTTTTAACCATGCGGTGTATTTTTTTTAAAAACCGTGTAGGCGGGCGGTTGCGGATTTTTGCAGGTTCATGCGAGTACCACCCCACCCCGCCGTAGAGGGTGGATTTTGCCGGTTCATGCGGGTAGGCGGGCGTTTGCGGATTGACTATATTGTTTTCGAAGGAAAATAGGGAACATATATCAAACTTAATATCAATTTAAAACCACTACTACTCTTCTAGCCTACATATCCAAAAAAAAATAACAATAAATTATCAAGATTCCAAAAAAAAAAATAGATAATTAATAAATGCAAACTTCACAAGTATAGATAATTAGATATTACATTAAAGAGTTAGTAGTTACTCTCTTAGGCATCAAAGTACCAACAGTCCAACACAATCCAAAAACATTGAAACAACTTTTTTAGCACAACTTCTTTTGTTCAAAACATAGTATCTTATGGTAGAAAGAACTTCTTTAGCACAAAAGAACTTCTAGCAGAAAAACAACCTCAAGCATGCATTTCATAATAATAAAGTATTTTTAACTATTTCGTAAAATAATTAAGCAATAAGTAATGAAAATGTAAAATCATTTTTCAACCTTCATTCTAGTTTTCAATTATTCAATGCTTTCTGCTTGGAACTTGAGGCACCCAATGCTCGATATTCTGAAATTATAAATCAAGATAATTAACAATACATATTTCTATACATAAGAGTCAATTCAATGCTAAAGTACATTTTATAACCCCATCGTACTCTTCAATATCTACCAAATACACTTCTTTCATCAATTTATTAATGTCAACTGGCAATGGAGTTAACTTTAAACTAATTTTGGCAACATACACGTGTCTCTACCATTTTAGGATCAAGAGAACTTCGATGTGGGTCAAGAATAAGACCACTTGTACTAAACGTAGATTCGGAGGATACGATAGAGACATGAATAGCCAAAACATTTCTTGCCACTTTGGAGAGGATATATATGAAATCTTTTTGAATGATCTTTCCACCACATCAAAACATCAAAAGGCTTCAGATTATTTTCACAAGCCTCGTTCAAATATCTTGCAAGTTTTGACTTATTCTTATTAAATCCATCTTCCTCCAAGTGTTTTGCAAATTGAGAAACTAAATTTCCCATGTCATCATCATCCAATGTCCACATCAATTAGAGTTTTGCTTAAACTCAAAGATGAGATTGAATCACTTTGACAAGGACCGAATGTTGATAGGACTCATATAAACAAGTCATCACATGCCTCACTTTCTCCTCATGTTATACATGTTTCTATCATTTTTATACACTTGGGCAAGACAATATTTCACAAACCTCAACTTGTAGCGTGGATCCAAAATCCTGGCAACATACAATAACATATTGAGTCTATCAAGGTTTTCCTTATACTTTGAAAACCTCATCTTCATTTGTGTTGCCATAAGGGACACATTGTGATCATTTGAAATAGACAAACTATTCAGTTTAGTTTGAATACCAACAAGTTCTTCGAAAAACATATTTGAGGTCACATGCAAGGAACCGAGAAAATTTCTTAGTGATCTAAAAAAAAAATTCAAAAACTTCAAGAAGAATCTAGAAACTTTCCAATCTCTTTCTATAGGAAGAGGCCAATATTCTTTACTACCTTTCTTCTTCCACCCTCAGGTTACTACTTCATCTTCACCTATTACTAAGCTATCACCATCATCGTCTTCATCAATGTCTTTATCTCCAATATCAAAATACATCTGCTAGCTTTCATCATCTTCCTTAAGACGCTCAAATGCCTTTTTGAATTTTATAGCGAGACTCCAACATTCAACATTAAATAAGTTGAATTCCACGTTGTTTCAACATCAAGACAAAGTACCATCATAATCGGAGAAAATATTAAACAGAAAAATTATTATTAAATAAAGATTTTTATATATGAAAAATCCTAATACACTAAAAATAATTAATATATATTATATGGCACTTCAAAATGTGTTAAAACATGAATTTAAAAAATATATAATATTCATGAACAAATGTAATGATGTACGATATCAAACAGATTAATTCATTGTGTCCCTTTATTTTATTTTGTAAGAAACATGAATTTAAAAGATAATATATGACCATATTCACAAATTCTAAAAGGATAAGTATACGTACATCATTTTGTATACATATTTGTCTAACAAATTATAAAAGTTGTATTTATATCATGTATATTTTGGATTTAACAAAAAGATGATTGAGGTCACGAGTTACTACGAACCCACAAACAAATAAATTTTCATACTACAGTTAAACCTCGATAAAGTAATATTCGATGGAGTAATAATCTCGCTTAGATAATAATTTTCTTCAGTCCCGACATAGGTTATTGCACTAAAATAATGTTCGATAAAATAATAACCTCGTTAAATGAATATTTTCTTCTGGTCCCAAAGTTATTACTTTATCGAGGTTTAACTGTACCTTGCCTTTAAGCAACATAGTTATATATTTATGTAGCTTGGATGTTTTATATACATATATAAATATGTATGAAATTTAATGCATTGTATTACTATATGGAGGTCAATTTATGAAAAATGTATCTATATAGAACATGAAATATTACAATATAGAATATATTATTTATTATTAATAATTGGTCCCCAGTTTAGATCATAATTTCTTATTACAATAAGGATGTTGCTATTATATAGATTATTATTAGAGGAAGATTTTGCGGTATAAAAGTCTTAAGTTACTAGAAAGTATTTATCTCACGATCTTAATACATTATAAATAATTCTTGAATAATTAATAATAATTCTAAGAAGGGTATAATGCCCTAATCCCATTAATATCATCTTGCCCCAAACCCTTCCTAACCCCATTCCCAATGGTGGGAAACATGATGGAACCACCGTCCGATGAATGCTGTAATCCAAGAATATGCCCCAACTCATGCAGTCCTACCGTCTGCATATCAAACTCTCCTCCCACAACTCCATCCACCCATAATTCATCTCCGTCGAAATGCAGTCTTCCGTCGGTCGGAGCAAACGCGTGGGCCAAGATCCCTCCTCTTCCGTCGAACGGCGCTCGGTCGCCGTGGTCACTGTACTCGAAGGTGATCTTGATGTCCGCCCTGTCGAAGTCAAGCATGTATATGAACTTGAACGGAGAAACGCCGGCCCACATATTCGTGGCTTTGCGAATTGCATAGATAAGATCCTTTCGAGTCCCCGGCAGGAATGAATAGAAGAGGACTCTCTTTCCTTCCGGCCATTTGGGCGTGCCGAGGAAGAAGTTGTATTTGGCGCTCGTGTTGTGGTGGTTATGGAAGATGTCGGGAAAGCCGCACCGCGGCTTCCGCATGTGGGCTAGCGTGGCCGCGTCCAACATTCCGGTGGGTGTCAGCTTGAAGAAAGATTGGTACTTTGTTATTGCTGTTTCTAGGGTTTCGTCGAAGAGATCGTTGTGGGGGGCTGATGATTCTGGGTTAATGTTATTGTTGTTGTGTAGATATCCGAGGTTTGAGAGATGCTTCTTGAGTTTGGAGATGCCCGGAGTTGAGTTTCCTCTTCGGGTTCCGACCATGGGTTTGAGGAAATCCATGGCAGAATCTTGGTGGTGGTGGTGGTGGGGATCTGCATGAGTGGAGGTTAGAGATGAGTTGAGTAGGAGTAGGAGACTGCAGAAGAGGAAGGAAGTAGAGTTCGTTCCAATCATGGTTGATGAGAGAGAGAATCACGTTTCAAAATTTCACAAATTTGAAGTCTATATATAATGTTATGGCATGTATATATTATATGTTAGCCATTTCATTTGAGTGAGGTGAAGCAATAAGTTTAATGGAAGAATGTGACAAAATGGAAAATACATATTAGGGTTAGTTTGGTTTGCAGAGAATATGGTCTTAGAAAGTAATTTGATTCCAAATTTATAAATTCTTATGTTTGATAAAATTACTAAAGTAATCTTATTCCGAAAATTCAAAATACAATGTTTGTTTTATTTTGTATAAAATTGAGGAAAGGAAAAAAGAATCCTAAAAACTAGGAAAGTATCCCATTATTTTAGGATTCTTATTACCTGCTCTAACGTTGGTAATCTTTTTTCTAAATACGGGATTTTGAGTTATCGATTCCTCCCAAAAAATATCACCTATTTTTTACCAAACTCACGCAAGTCTCTTCTCCGATCAGTTTTCATCAATTCTCCATGAAAGGTGAGTAATTTCTTTTTTTTTTTGCTGACAATATTTTCGGTAATTCCTACCCAAATCCTTGAGTTAATTATCCACAATTGGTCCTACAATTTTTTTCCAATCTCACAGCATATTTGAACAATTTGGATCACTAAATCACGAATCTGCAATGAGTTTCGATCTTGAATCTACATCAGATTAAATCCGATTTGAGTATTAGTAGAACATGAACTTGCTGAACTGATTCAGAAGGGGCGATGTCATGAATTTTTCATGGAGGAGGTATTAATAATGGAATAAGGGGTCGCATCCCTTTGACCTTCATCTTCTTTATTTGCTTTCGAAAGGCACTGTTGGCCCAACTTAATTGAAGATCCAAGGGAATTTTTTTTATAATAGTAACAAATATGATTTAAGATGTTAAGTTCTACCTTTTTTTTTTTGAAATTTTGCGCAATTCTTTGCGAAACTGTCATATCTTATATTGAATTTTTTTGAAGTTTATCAGTTTTAAATTTATTATAATTATATGTTTTAATTTAATAATTTAATATAAGTAAGATAAAACAATTCTTTAAAAATCCAGAATCCGAATATTTCCTTGATATTGTCCAAACACAATGCAAGTAATTTATTTTACCCGGATTCATATTCCACGAAATCATCTTGTCGACAATTTTACTTTCCTAAATCACTTTTTTCAAAATCATATTCGCGTGAATCGATTTCCTAACAACTTTACTTTCCCGCAAACCAAACGAGCTCTTAATATTTAGTTTTTCCTTTACTTGTTGATAGAAAATCTTAATTGATCTTAAAATTTTAGAGCATAATGTGGATTATGATACGATTCAAGGAATTTAACCTATGTTAATTTGATGCATAAAGAAGAAATATTTGAATTAATAAAAGTCATCTTGCATGTGTATAATTATTTTGGGCTAATTGCATTTAAAATCACCAAGTCTAAAAAATATTTCTTAATTTTAACTTTTAAGATCCAATTTTAAATTATTAAAATTATAATACGAACTAACATAACTTGAAATTTGAAACAAATTAATAATAAGTAAATAACCTTACATTAATATGGGGGTTTTCTACTTCTTTTACAGAGTAAAAATCGATTTTGATCATCAAATTTTTTTTCATTTGGCCAGAGAATTTGGTATACTCTTCGGTTTTCTGGTAGGAAATATAAAAAACTTAAAAAAAAGAAAAAGAAAAAAGACAACACTTCAACCTCTCCCCTAACCAACGCTGGCGGCTCGCCTGGGAAAAAAAATGTTATTTTCGCATCCAATTCATTTTGACCGTTATTTTGGTTGAATTCAATTTTAATCGATTAATTTAATAAATTACTCATTTTTAGTTCGTTTTATAAAATTGGAAAAAATTGTCAATTTTGGTACGTTAGATTAATAATTTTTTTAAAAAAATCAATTTTCTTTTAAGATTAAAATATATTTGTAATATTAATTTTCAATCTTTATATTATAAATATCTTGTTTTAACCCAATATGTTTTAAAAAGATTCAAAAATGGGATTGATTATTTTTCTTAATACTTATTATTTTTATAATTTTCTTAATTATCCAAGATTATCTCTAGGCTGGATTTTCTTAAATTGTTCGACAAACAACATAAGCAAAATAGAAAATTCAGCTTGAAATAGATTCAGATAATTAAGAAAATTCTAAAAATATTACATATTAAAAAAAATCAACCTCATTTTTTTTAAACATAATGGGTTTAAACGAGACATTTATAATATAGAAGATGAAAATTGATATGACAAATCTATTATAATATTAAAAATGTGATTTTTTTAATTAACCAATGGACCAATTTGGATAAATTTGACCAATTTTGTAAAATGGCCTAAAAATGTACAATTTGTCAAATTAACGGACTAAAATTGGACTCGACCAAAATAACGGGTCAAAGTGAATCGGACTAAAAATGATATTTTCCCCCGCCTCCCTGCATCCCCCCTTCACGATCGTTGTTCACTATTTATTGACATGCCACAAGTGTACGGGTGCAATTACAAATAGAGAAACAAGATTTATCCCACAAAGACTAATTATACCTATTGAATACTAATTCTTGTTAATTTTTTCTATTTAGACTACAAAATTGGATAGAGGTTGAAAACTAAATAACCTGCAAATTGAGATAAACAAATAAAAGATATTGAAGAATCAAGTAAGGGAAGCTTATTTTAGTGATTCGATTTCAAGGGAATCTTTATCAAATTTCGCTTTAGTCAATCAATTACATGCAAGATTTATGTTCTCCTAAAGTAGTCATAAATTTAACCTTAGTAATCTTTTGGGCATACCTAAACCATAAATAACATGCTCGTAAAATTATCTCTAAGTAATTAATAACATGCAATTGCTAAAAGTAGGGGTGTACATGAACGGGTTTGGGCATACCTAAACCATAAATAACATGCTCGTAAAATTATTTCTAAGTAATTAATAGCATGCAATTCCTAAAAGTAGGGGTATACATGAATGGGTTTGGGTGGGTTTCAACAAAAAAATCCATCCAACCCCGCTGTAGAGGGTTACCAATTTTTTAACTGTGATGGTGTATTTTTTTTAAAATCGTGCGATTCGGGTTTTGCGGGTTCATGCGGGTAGGCGGGCGGTTGCAGATTGACTATATTATTTTCGAAGGAAAATAGGGAACATATAATTTCTGTGAATCTTAATATCACTTCTAGCTTACCAAGAATGATAGAATTGAAGCAAGTCAGTAACATTGTCAATTTAACACCACTACTACTCTTCTAGCTTACATATCCAAAAAAAATAACAATAAATTATCAAGATTCCAAAAGAAAATAGATAATTAATAAATGCAAACTTCACAAGCATAAATAATTAGATATTACATTAAAGAGTTAGTAGTTACTCTCTTAGGCTTCAAAGTACCAACAGTCCAACACAATCCCAAAATATTGAAACAACTTTTTTAGCACAACAACTTCTTTTGTTCAAAACATAATATCTTATGGTAGAAACAACTTCTTTAGCATAAAAGAAATTCTAGCACAAAAACAACCTCAAGCAAGCATTTCATAATAATAAAGTATTAATGACTATTTCGTAAAAGAATTAAGCAATAAGTAATGAAAATGTAAAAATCATTTTTCAACCTCCATTCAAGTTTTCAATTATTCAATGCTTTCTGCTTGGAACTTGAGGCACCCAATGCTCGATATTCTAAAATTAAATATCAAGATAATTACCAATACATATTTCTATACATTAAAGTCAATTAAATGCTAAAGTACCTTTTATAACCCCATCATACTCTTCAATATCTTCCAAGGGACACTTCTTTCATCAGTTTATTGATGTCAATTGTCAATGGAGTTAACTTTAAACTAATTTTGGCAACATACACGTGCCTCTACCATTTTAGGATCAAGAGAACTTCGATGTGGGTCAAGAATAAGACCACTTGTACTAAACGTAGATTCGGATGATACGATAGATACATGAATAGCCAAAACATCTCTTGCTACTTTGGAGAGGATATATATGAAATCTTTTTGAATGATCTTTCCACCACATCAAAACATCAAAAGACTTCAAATTTTTTTTCACATGGATCGTTCAAATATCTTGCAAGTTCGACTTATTCTTATTAAATTCATCTTCCTCCAAGCTTGTTTTGCAAATTGAGAAGCTAAATTCCCCAAGTCATCATCATCCAATGTCCACATCAATTAGAGTTTTGCTTAAATTCAAAGATGAGATTGAATCACTTTGACAAGGACCGAATGTTGATAGAACTCATATAAACAAGTCATCACATGCCTCACTTTCTCCTCAAACATGTTATACATGTTTCTATCATTTTTACACTTGGGCAAGACAAAATCTTACAAACCTCAACTTGTAGCGTGGATCCAAAATCGTGGCAACATACAGTAACATATTGAGTCTATCAAGGTTTTCCTAATACTTTGAAAACCTCATCTTCATTTGTGTTGGCATAAGGGACACATTGTGATCATTTGAAATAAAAAACTATTCAGTTTAGTTTGAATACCAACAAGTTCTTCGAAAAACATATTTGAGGTCACATGCAAGGAACCAGAAAATTTCTTAGTGACCTCAATTTTTTTTCTTTCAAAAACATCAAGAAAGATCTAGCAACTTTCCAATCTAGAGGAAGGCCAATATTCTTTACTACCTTTCTTCTTCCATCCTCAGTTACTACCTCATCTTCACCTATTACTAAGCTATCACCATCATCATCTTCATCAAAGTCTTAATCTCCAATATCAAAATACATCTGATAGCTTTCATCATCTTCCTTAAGACGCTCAAATGCCTTTTCGAATTTTATAGCAGACTCCAACATTCAACATTAAATAAGTTGAATTCCACGTTGTTTCAACATCAAGACAAAGTGAACTTTGACTCTGAATTTCTTCTATATTTGCCCATTTTTTAAAAGTTTGATGCTTTCAATTGCCGTTCTGCAATAATGGTAGTCTTCTAGAGCATTGATCCCTGCTGGTGGAGAGAGCCTATAAATAAGTGTTGCATCTCATACCACAACATTAGCATATCCTCTCTGCATAAGTTTAAGCTCAAGTCTCTCGACTTCCGTCCAGCAGAGTCCGACCGTTTCAAGGTGCTGCCAACACTAGAGTAGAAGCTATCTTATCTTTGGGGATATTACGTCTTAACGGAGAGCACTACCGAGGCATATTTCTCTTGCGGAAAGAGAGCCTTCTCGACTCGGTTGTGGTTCTATTTACTTTCCTTGTTCAAGTTGTAATATTTCCGTCTCCATTTCACGGGTTTTGTGTTCGGCAGATATGCTTAATGTGTAACATCTCTGGATCTCGGTGGTTGTGGAGGTGAGTGAGGTGTTTCCGAGAGTGTGAGGTAGGAAATCATCTCTCATTGCATCACTGCACAGTGGCGTCACCGACGGATCTTTCGCTCAGATTTACGTATTCCTCCGTTCCGCTCCCGAAAATTGGCGGCGTTGGAGGAGGGGGGGGCTAGGGTTTCAGGGATAAAGAAAGAGACGAGATATATAGAACAACCCGAAAGTGAAAATGAGACAACATCCTCTTGGACGAAGGGAGTATGTCAATGAATCTTTATGATAAACTGAAACATATTGCAGCATCTAAATGAATCCGACGCCAAAACCTAAAGCATATAAATCCAATTGTTTATGGTAGACATTAAATTCCCCAAACTACGTAGAAGAAATGACAAGATAATACTCACAAGTCACAACCAATTTAAAAGGTAAAATTAGTGGCCCATTTATTGTGGAATCCCGCTGAAGGCAGTTTTTCAGGGTCCAAAATTAAGAACCTCCCAAACCCTTGAAGCACAGATTGAAACCGAAAACAAACTACTATCCCCTTGGGGGTGGGTTGCCCGGGACCGAAAGGTTCATGGGTTCACCCAGTGCGCATTTCGGTAGCAAATATATTCCGATTAACTCTATATATAATACGTTTCTGCCTGCTAATAAAGCTGCTTGCTTAACTCGATAATACGTTTCTGCCTACTTTTAAAGCGGATAAATTCGAGCTTGACTACTAATTGCAATACCCGGCCTACGTTTTTCGAACAACTAACTTAACAACCTTAACCGATTTAATAAATTGCAAAAATAAGACATCATGTAGTATATTGTAAAGGTCTTAATTAATGGAGGATATTTATATATATGTCCTCACGATAATAATAATAATACATGATATATCGGTATTGTAATTAAGATGGATATAAAGCCCTAATCCCATCAATATCATCTTGCCCTAAACCCTTCCTAAACCCATTCCCAATGGTCGGAAACATGATGGAACCACCGTCCGGCGAATGCTCTAATCCAAGAATATGCCCCATCTCATGCAACCCTATCGTCTGCATATCAAACTCTCCTCCCACAACTCCATCCACCCACAGCTCATCTCCGTCGAAATGCAGCCTTCCGTCGGTGGGCGCAAACGCGTGGGCCAGGACCCCTCCTCTTCCGTCGAACGCCGCACCGTCGCCGTGGTCCCGGTACTGGAAGCTGATCTTGATGTCCGCCCTGTCGTAGTCCTTCATGTACCGGAACTTGAACGGAGAGACGCCGGCCCACATATTCGTGGCATCGCGAAGCGCCAGAATAGCGTCCTTCCGAGTCCCCGGCGGGAATGAATAGAAGAGGACTCTTTTCCCTTCCGGCCATTTGGGCGTGCCGGGGAAGAAATTGTATTTGGCGCTCGTGTTGTGGTGGTTATGGAAGGTGTCGGGAACGCCGCACCGCGGCTTCCGCATGTGGGCTAGCGTGGCGGCGTCCAGCATTCCGGTGGGTGTCAGCTTGAAGAAAGATTGGTACTTTCTTACAGCTGTTTCTAGGGTTTCGTCGAAGAGGTCGTTGTGGGGCTCTGATGATTCTAGGTTAACGTTATTAATATATCCGAGGTTTGAGAGATGCTTCTTGAGTTTGGAAATGCCCGGAATCGAGTTTCCTCTCTGGGTTCCGACCATGGGTTTGAGGAAATCCATGGCGGAATTCTGGTGGTGGGGATCTGCATGAGTGGAGGTTAAGGATGAGTTGAGTAGGAGCAGGAGAATGCAGAAGAGAAAGGGAGAAGAAGAGTTCGTTCTCATCATGGTTGATGAGAGACAGAATCGGAGAAGCTTGAGAGTTCCACAAATTGGAACTCTATTTATAAGCTTATTGCATTCATGGGCATGTTTTAGTTTAATTATTATATCTGTTAGCCATTTAATTTATGTGAGGTGAAGCAGTAAGTTTACTGGAAGGAATACAATGAAATATGGCAAATATGTATTAGTAATTGGTTTTGCCTTTAACTTGATAGCAAAGTTTAGGGATGAGAATTGGTGTTCGATTCAAAACGACATAGTTTTGTATTGAAAAACTACAAATTAAAAGGATAAAAATCAAAAAAATGATTTAATAAATAATTAAATAATACATTTTTTAATACAAAATTACGTCGTTTTGAATTAGACACCAATTGGACAGAGATTTATTGAACACGTGATCTTAGAACGTTAGGCTTTATTAATGTGGATTATGATAAGATTTAATTAATTTTACGCATGAATGTGTATAATTATTTTTGGGTTAATTGCACTTAATACGACCTCAAGTTGAAATATTTTTTGTTAATTTAGCCCTATTGTAAATGTACTTTATTATTGTGAAAGCTACTGTTTTTTTTTTCCTCTTATCCAAATTGATTATCTTTTAATATTACCACTAATAACTAAATCAATTATTTAATGTGGGAATATATAAACTAACTTTTTGAATTAGTGTACAATTTTTCAACTATATTTTTAAACTAACTTTTTGAATTAATTCGTAACTTTAGTAGGGACCGAATTCTTATTTTCTTCTATTTGGAGGACTATTGTGTAAATTTATCTATTTCTTTCACTCTCATTTTATTCATATTATATGGTAATATATGATATTTTCTTGTTTTTGATGTCTACTCACCAAATCGGTAATTCAAATTGTGATGCCGACTTCATTTAAGTTTAATATTTTAATCAAATTCACATATTTAAATGTGTTGAGATATTAATTTAGTTCATAAATAATTCCTGGTTTTAAAATATCCAACATTAAGTAAGATCAACATCATTTAAATTTTTATGTTAAAAGATATTATTTTTTATTATTAATACAAAGTTATGTACTATTTATTACCTATGTAATTACTTTTATCTCTAAATTCGAATTTCAATGCATCTATTTACATGGGATTAGGTCCATTAACAATAGATACGAATTTTCATATCATTAAAAAAAACCCTGGCATTATACAGTTAAACATCGATAAAGTAATATTCAATAAAATAATCTCGCTAATATAATAATTTCTTCTAGTCCCGACATGAGTTAATGCACTAAAATAATGTTCGATAAAGTAATAACCTTGTTAAATGAATATTTTTTTCTCGGTCCAAAGATTATTACTTTATCGAGGTTTAACTATAATACTGTGAGGTATATTAAATTTTGCACAAAAGGAATGAAATATACTGTATTAAGTAATTGCATGGATTTGGCCAAACATTGAATAAGCTCACAACCATGATCCATTTCATCGAACAACCACTATCAACTAATTCTGAGGGTTGCAGGTAGTCATACTCATACCAAGTAAGAGCACATGAGATTCCAACTAATTTTCATGTGAGAAGGCATCGGGGCAACGAACCGGAGGAGGTCCCGTTCAACATTCGTGCTCGACGGATGGTTATGAAGCTCGATGAACTTTTCGATGTTTGGCAATACCATCTCCCTGCAATGCAAATGGAGAAGGGGAACTTTGGACAAGACGCTGCCTTTCTGAACATCCAAACCCTCAGGCCTCTTCATTCTGTATGCTTCTCCAGTTGTCGCCTCGTAGTCTACTCGAGGCAACTGCTTCCATTTGTTGTGAACGAACCACCCGTATTTGTAGTCTCCCACTATTGGAGTGCCCAGAGCTTCAGCACAATGAACCCTTAGCTGTCACATACAACATGTGTGTAGACTGTCATTGTGTGTGTATATGTGTGTCTGTGTGAAGCCATTGCAGGAATATACAGTTCGATGGATCAAACAGTATGAATTTTCACGAACCTGATGTTTACGCCTTGTGTGTGGACACAATTCAATCCATGAACATCCATTGATCGTAGGGCCAAGCACACGGTATTCAGTAATTGCTTCTTGGGAAGCTTCTAACCCTGAATTATGAGCTACAATAACTCTTTCGGTCTTCCCATCGTCAAGAAGAACCTAAAACCAGTAATCTCAGATAGTTATAGCATAACCAGATATTCAGTAGGATATATTAGGGTTTTTTAGAAGACCTTTGTCAGCGGGGCACGAATTAAGCCTTCCTTTTGCTTGGGTGACCCTATGACCAATGCCCAATATCTCTGATACGTGGCATCGCAAGCATCATTCCAGTCCTTAACACGCATGGAAAACACATTTAGTAAAAAAGATAACAAAAGTTCAGCAGTGTCGTGCCCCAGCAAAGAGATGGTACTGAGACGAACCAGCAACTCCTCTACGACATGGTTGGTAATTCTGAATGAGATTTGGTAATTTCAGGTTGAGATTTTAAGTACCTTAGACAAGGATTTTCTCTTCTTCGTATCGCTGAACAACCACTGAAGATAGGAAATGCTCTCTTTGGTTCTTCCCATCAGGAGGAGACCGCTACTCTCTCTGTCAAGTCGACAAACCTAAAATAGGAATTGGATAAAGATCACAAAAACTCTAGACTAATAGAAGAAACTTCTAAGCTGATTTTGATGGAAGACAAGACTACTAATAAGAGACAGTGGCTCACCAACTTGGGACCCTCATCGTAGCCATATGATAATGCTGCCGCAGCCAAGGCATCCATACTGTTGTGAATTGACACTGCGCCCTGTAATACATAATGCATTAGCAAGTCAAAAAGGCAAAGGAGTCCATAGTACAATTAGCTAAGCAGATTTTACGGAAGAATGTCAACGATGCTAACCTTTACGGGCACTTTGGGAGGTTTATTTAAAACTAGTATAGCAGAGTCCTGAAGTTGGAAAAACATAAGGGAAATTATTATGAAAACAATAGGGATATTAATGCCTAATTATAACAAGAAGATTGTTAAAGTTAGCTACATGGATCCTCTAATAATTAATTCAAATCTTAACATTATAAAGTCTTCATATTAAATTTTCATCATCTTTGGAAGACATAAGAACCTCTTGTTCTGATGTGCTACTGAGAAGTCCAGTCTCTCCTCAATGAACACTGAGATAGTGGGATGGGAATATATTTTACGTTAACGCATCAGACTCCATCATAATGCACTTAGAGGCTGATGTAAGAAAAGACTCCATAACTAGAAGTTCATACCTTGTACTTGACAAGTCTCTGTAAGTATTCAATCTCGTCAGCATTTGGATATAGTGTTGCGGTTGGTATAACATCAAACCTTTTACAGATTTTACTTTCAGCAACAGATACTGGAACGTGAACTCTTGCACCCGCCTCCATGATGTCATTAGGTCTAATCTGCACATAACCATCTGAATTATAAATGGAGAATCACAATACCAAGTAGAGTTCAAACTCAAAACAGAAAGATGAACATATTTAGAATTCCTCTATACTAAAAACTCGTTGGATTAAAAAAATTTATCCTTTAAAGGCGTATAGAATATAACCTTCCTCATAGACACTGCTTGTCCTTCATAGCATCCTGAAGGACCACCACGTGTATTACGAAGTTCAATCTGCACCTGTTAGATAACAGAAAAGAATCACTATCTTCAATGTTCATCACATAAAAAAAGGAGCGCGCATTGATCGTCTCTTATAGTAATAAAAAGAAAAGGCTAGGATGCACGATATTGCACCAATTACAAGCTCTTCCGACATGCAGTAGCTTTTCTCAGTTCAATATCTATACCAACTCTTTGAACTATCCCACATTGTTAATATAGTTTAATGAGAATAACTCGGGACATTTCAACTACCAAACAATGGCTAATTCCACTGCGCAATTCAGTAATTTCTACTGCAATAATGTCAACAAAGGAAAAACATAAAACAGCAGCCAAAACTAGAGAAGCAGCAAAAGGAAACTGAAGAGATATGAAACGTACTAGGCCTTCATTAAAGTGTTTCTGAATGAGTCCCGAAGGTATGTCGTTGAAGTAATATCTAAGCCAGCTAATGGCAGTGACATATGGAACAGAGGTTGAGTCCCTCCCGAGCAAAGGATGGCCTGGAAATGGCGGTAAAGATAGCAGCTGCCGGGGTTTTGGACCCTTCTTGGGACGGCCCAAGTAAACTATGTTATTCGATACTCGAATTACCGGGGAGGAAGCAGGTAGGGGAGGTTGGATCTTTCTCTGGCTTTTCCACACTGCTGAGAAGGCTTCGCCACTTGGGAGCTTCTTCCGCATAATCTGGACGACAGATTTGTACTCTGGAAAGCAAAAAAATCCAATTTAATCTTGAGCAGCTATCCTAAAAATCCATTCATCTTTTTTGCTGTTTGAGGATCATACATACTCTACTTACAGGACTGATAATAGGTGATTTTAATCTCAATCTCTTTTAAATAAAATGCTCTAATTTAGACTTCCTGATGCTAGAATCACTAAAACTAATTGTTAATCTTAAGGAAATCAAGAAAACCGCCAAAATACAAATGGCACCAACTAAATGGCAGTTAGATGTTATCAAGATCATCACATTTTGAGTCAGCAATTATATCAAACACCTCATGTGCGTTTCCAATTATCCCCGATTCCCATATAATCCCACGGCGGGGGTCGGGGGTTGGGGGAGAGTGACTAGAAGGGCTCCGCCCCAATCGGAAAGTTGCCCAAATATTAAAAGTTTGCCGGAATTCTCGGCGGCAGCAGAAGAGTTTATATTTAAGGTAATATTTATTTTTAAGTAATATTATAACCTTATATATAAAACTATACCCGCGCCGTGTACACTCGATCCCTCACAATCCCACCGTCGCACACTTCAAAGTTCTGCGGCCTATTTTCTTCTTCGCCGGATTCTGTTTGCCAGAAGTTCTTCGAGAATTTGTTTAAGGTAATAGTATAACCTTATATAATTATTATTATTATATGATTATTTGTTTAAATGACAGAATTTAAATAGTATCCTCATGTTTTTTATTATTACTGTATACTTAAAGAGTGGGTCCTATTTGCTTCCCGCGAAATGTCAAGAATGCCCCTACTTTCCCGAATATTAACAACGCAGTTACGGTGGTAGTATTGTAAATTATGCAAAATATATACTCTTTTCTACAGCAGGACGGGAATTAGCCTCGTGCGCTATACGTCGTCCTCTTCTCCTCACCTTCTTCTTTTTCTTGGTTTTCTGCTGTCGTGCCTACTCTCGCTTCATATCCGATCGGCCAGATCTCGTCTCCGACGGCGTCGCCGCTTCCGGTGCATCGTCCTTCCTCCACCTCCACACCCCTAAACTACCGAAAATACCCCCCATCCCAACGCCGTCCCGAGCGCCACGCGTACAACACCATCGCTTAAACGACCGACTTTGCCTCCATCTACAATTTATGTTTCCTGCAGCAACTCGTATACAAGATGATCCACAACCGTTGAATTATGCCGTCGGTGCCTCCCAATGTTAAAGTTACGGAGGTATGTGGTATGCGTATTTTACAAGCAAATCCAACTTAGGAATTGAACTTAGGATGAAAGGTGTTAAAAATAATTGTGTTTTGTAGACTTCGTTTGGGTTTGATTTATTTGTTTACCGCCTCTGCAATTCAATTTCACAAAGGTGTTAAAAGAAATTGGATTTTGCACACTTTGTGTAGGAGAAAAAATCGATTTTGGTCATGTAATATTGCCCCAAATTGAAATTGGTCCTGTAATGATATTTCAATCGATTTTGGTCCTGTAATTTTACTTTATCTCCGTTTTTTGTCCTGTTGCCGGAAGGTGATGCTCACACACCCAACCGTCGCCGGACATTTTTCCAGTCACTCACCCGTTGTCATATTTAGTCCTGTAATGTAGCTTGCAATCAATTTTGGTCATGTAATTTAGTTCTAAATCGATTTTGATCCTGTAATTTAACTGTCAATCAATTTTGGTGCTGTAATTTAACTGTCAATCGATTTTGGTCATGTAATGTAGTCTTCAATCAATTTTGATCATGTAATGTAGTACTAAAATAATTTCGGTCATGTAATAAAGAATGTAATAGATTTTGGTCCTATAAATATGATATATTTATATATATATATATATATATATTTATATTTATAGTAATGCAAAATTATCATAGTTCTAATAATAAAAAAAATACTATATTATTATATTCATCATATTTTGTTTACTATTTACCTTCTTGATATATATTATGTAAATTATATAATGTCTCGTAAGTAATACAAAAATTATGAAATTCTTTGGTTTTCTCTCTATTTATTTATTCTCTCTATGATGGAACCAATAATTTAGTTATCTCACAACTAGTTCTTTAAACTTTTATGAGTCTTTTTTTCGCACATGGAGTTTGTGTTATTTAGATATTGAGCCCGTGAAGTTTAATTGATTGTTCTACAATTTATTTAAGTTGGCAATTTTCTTTTTTATTATACAAATAAATTATAATGGTACAATTTATGCAAGAAAACCAAAGACATTTCATAATTTTTGTATTACTTATGAGACATTACATAATTTACATAATATATATCAAGAAGGTAAATATTAAACAAAATATGATGAATATAATAATGTAGTATTTTTTATTATTATTGGAACTATGATAATTTTGCATTACTATAAACAAATAAATATATATCATATTTATAGGACCAAAACCGATTACATTCTTTATTACCGGACCAAAATTAATTGAATACTATATTAGAGGACCAAAATTGATTGAATACAACATTACAGGATCAAAATCGATTGACAGTTAAATTACAGGACCAAAATCGATTTAGAACTAAATTACAGGATCAAAATTGGTTGCAAGCTACATTACAGGACTAAAAATGAAAACGGGTGACTGACCGGAAAAATGTCGGGCGACGGAGTTAGGCGTGTGAGCATCACCTTCCGACAATAGGACCAAAAACGGAGACAATGTGAAATTACAGGACCAAAATCGATTGAGGCATCATTACAGGACCAATTTCGATTTGAGGCAACATTACAAGACCAAAATCGATTTTTTCTCCTTTGTGTAGGTTTGATTTATTTGTTTACCGGCTCTTGCAATTCAATTTCACAACCGTTGAACTTCCTTGATATTTTCGTGTTTCAATTCATTCATATTTCGTGCATCAGTACCGAAAATGTAATTTTCCCATGTTTCTCCAGAACGAGAATTAGCAATTCCCCACGCAACTGTAGATGACATCCGTATTCAACAACCTCTTTACAGACAGGACAGTAGCTGAACTCGGCTGTGGAAATGGATGGATTATGGATATCCATAGCAATTGTAGAGAAGTTAGAACTAGGGATGAAAATTAAGTATGTAGTGAACTTCATAGTGATCGTCCTTAAATTTAGTTTAAATCGTTCCCCAAGATACATACAAAGTCCGCGTAAAAAAAATACGTTGAAATCAAGTATATTAATATAAAAATTTGGATGAGGTCGATTTAACTTAAAAATGTTTTTTTAGGTTAAGGATTGGACGTAAACTTGATTAATGATCAACGAATTTAAATATATAGATTTAATCAAAGTGTTAAGACACGAGGCTACGCTACTTTACTTGTGGTCGATGATATCATAGAACTATAAATTTAATCAGAAAAGATAATTTTGAATTTCTGTGCAAGAAGAAAACTTACTCAAATGCCTACGATACGGATCTAAAAAGCTTAAATTTATACAAATCTATAATAAATAAATTTTGAATCCGTTTAAGGCTCAATTTTGAAAGACTACTATATAGCCCACCAATCGGGTGGTGCGTATGTGTGATGCGGTGACTAATTGATTAATGATTAATGGATTTGTTTGATGGCTAATTGATCTCCATTTATAATTTTTATATGTGCTATGAAAAATTCTAAACTTTATTTTTCAATTATATATTCTTTTTATTGGAGAATTATGTTTCATCTGCGTCCATTTTAATCGTGCTTATAGTATTAGGGACTTTAGACATAATTTATTGATCTTAAAGAAGGGCCGATAATATAGTTTTAATTTTCCTGAAAATTATATATTTACTTTTTATTTGTGTGGACAACAGTTTTATTATGTTTTTGATTAATTGGATTTTTGTGATGCATAACCTTTTTCTTAATAATGTCATTTTGTTTAACTTTGATCATGCCTTGAGAAAAAAATTGTAGGAGCATTGATAATTTCTTTTGAAGCGAATGATGCCTTAGATTGCGGGATGAGATCATATGTCCAATAAATCATTGTCTAATTGGTGTTGATTTAAAACGACGTAGTTTTGTATTGAAAAACAACAAATTAAAAGGATAAAATTGAAAAAAATGATTTAATAAATAATTAACGAGTGCATTTTGATAATACAAAACTACGTCGTTTTAAATTAGACAGAGATTTAGTGGACAAGTGATCTCATCCCCTTAGATTTCACATACGCCCATTTCGTTCGCAAGGATTCTGGTCTGAAAAAATAATATAAGTCCAAATTATTAAATTATTGTGTTTGATAAAAAAAATATAAGAAAGTATTTTAATTTCATCATAAATTTACAATTCAATGTTTGGATCAAAATTTAATAAAAAAGGAAAGTAATAACAATCAAGCAAAATAAGGTAACATTTAAGATTCATTTTCCGTATTTAAGGATTTTTTTTCCAAAGTCTAATTAGGTAATTTATTCCTTGATAAGGGAATTTTAATATGTCTTCCGATCAATCCCTCCAAAGAACTAACGACATTATCATTTTTTTTAACTCTTCATAATTGATTAATAGTTTTGAAAAACATACTAACTTGATTCGATAATTAAATAAATCTTCGAACAAAATGAAAATAAAAATTAAGCCAATATAATAAATCACTTATTGTAAAATGTAATTCTAATATTTACTTTCAAATAATGAATAAATTTTATTATTATAACTTATAAGTCATAAATTTAAAAAATTAATATTAGAAATAATATTATAAATTAATAATATATTTAACTTTACATACATTTTTTCGATTCCTTGAATGTTACTAAAATATTCATATATCTTTTTTATATTTAAATCTTAATTCTTAAGAGCTAACAATTTTTTTATATTTTTTTTTTAAAACACGAATTAAGAAATATAAGAAATCAGAAAGAGAAAGATTAAAACTTAAGTGTAAGGGTTTTAACGTTCCTCTTTCTCAACCTCAGTCTCCTCACGGCACACACTCTCCTCTCGTCTGCTCCCGCCTCCCGCTGCCGCCGCCGCCACGCCTTCCACCGCCGTGCATTCCAGTCCGGTTTTGATTGTTCAAGGTAATTTGTGTTCTCTCTTGTGTGTCTCTTTGTCGACAATTAAATCCGCTTATAACTAATTCTGCATCATAAATTACAATAACATGTTTTTTTTTTTTTATTTCTTGAAACTGGGGTTTGATTCTTGTAGAATTGTTTTTGTTATTCAAAGTCAATATTATGCTTCGTAGATTCTTGATTTTCTTGTTATTCGTTGAATCACGTTACTTTCTACAATTAAATTATGAGTTTGAATTAAAGTAATATCATTTTAATTCACTTTAAATCACCCTGAAAGCTTAATCTGGACTAATCTTTTTCTTGATTTCAACTCTGCTACGGAGAAGTACTGATTGTAGCTCTCGATCACAACACATTCGGAGCGGCTTTTATGTACCACTTTCGTATACCCTTGTGTGTACCACTTTCGTATACCCTTGTGTGTACCATTTTCGTATACCCTTGTGTGTACCATACCACAATGATATTGACATATTATTTCTCATTAAATTAAGTGGGTCAAATTTAACATATGTTAATACCCTTGTGGTGTGGTAAACACAAGGGTATACGAAAGTGGTACACACAAACTTTTTTGCAACACCGCAACCATATATTTGCCACCGTCTTATTTTTATCGTGTCGATTATTAGATTACTCTTATGGGGGCCAAACTGTAATAAAAAATTATGATAGTTTTTTAGTTCCACGTAAAAAAATATTGTGACTTTTACGAGTCTTAACAAATGAAACCACTACGAATAATTACAGTATATAGGAACTGATCATGACAGTAAGAAGAATAATAAGCAGAATCGTTCATTAATAAAAAAATGAATCTTAGGAATTTATGTTATGACTTATGATGTTATAATTATGTTTTAGAACTACAATAGCTGATATGATACACTATAGGAATTCATGTAAAACAATTATTTGAAATTGCACAATTGCGCCGAGCTATATTATCGTTTTCCAGATGTTTAATTTGATTTATATGTCTGATATATAACTCGATTTATGCGTGATACGATGTAATACATTGCATGCTAGAATTCATGAGTTCAAGAAATAATTAGCAATTTTGATCTGCGTTTAAATTGTTATGCACATCTATCACCTATGAATAGTCTGTCAAAGTGCGAAAATACATGCATAATATTTCATGCACGCAACATTAAGATTTGATTTCATGTTACATATCCATTTCATATTCAGAATATTCCATTCAATTCTCGTGCATGAAATTCAAATAATCACAACTATCTTTATTGGCATGCAGGAATTTACATTTGAAGTGGTTGGTTGTCTCAGATGAAACAAAGCTCATGGATAGTATTGCGTCCCATTTGTTTCTTTGTTTTCTTGGTAGCATCTTCTACTCATTATACGAATTGCTAGAAATGCCGTGTTGGATTCTTGAAAGATTGTTGAATGCAGATAGTCGCGGTGCTGTCTCTGGCTGCGCTGTTAATCGCGTTGTGGTTGAACAAAGTTGCAAGAATCGAAGAGGAAGTGAAGTCGATAGACCGCAACAACAATCAAGAATTCATACATGGAGTTGAACATGCAACTGCATTCTTCTCTCCAAATAATGCTTCTGCGATCAACTTAGCTCGAATCTTGAGATTCTCTTTGGATGGTAATGATCTTCAGTTCCCAAAGATGGAAACAAAGGTTGACTTATTAGATTGACTTTTACATCATCATACTTTCTTTTTAGTAGTATAGATTGAGTTGAGATCTGTGAGTATTTTCTCCAGGTGGTTCCTGTGTTGTTTCAAGCTTGTTCCGTACTACCATACCTCACACAGATTTCTTACATCGGGTTGAATGGCTTATTCTTCGCGTACTACAAAGAAGAGGATGATGATGATGATCCTTATGCATTATACTCAAATTCCACATTTACAGAGAAGAACTACACATGGTATTTGCAGCCTGCAAGGCACGAAACAGGAGAGCTATACGACGAGGCCGTTAAGTTTCCTCCACCTGCTGTAGTTGGAGCAAATTGGTTTGAAGAAGCGCTCAACGCAAGTAACGGATATGCCTCAGTTGGGAGTGGGTGGAAAAACCCTCAAGACGATCTACTTCTTAGTAGCGTCGGTTTGGATGGAAAAGGAGTCGTTTCTTTAGGCTTTAGTCTGAAGCCTCTCATCGATTTCTTGTCTGCTGAAATAGCATTCCATGAAGGAAGCTTGTATTTGGTTAGAGAGGATTGGAATGTGGCTGTTCGAGGCCTTCCAAACACACGCGCGATCTTGAACGGAGACGGAGTTTTGTTTCAGTTGTTAAGCAATGAGGGCCAACTTCTGAGAGTAAGAAACATCAGTTGCCGATCCTACGCAGCGTTGAGCATTGCGGGCAACGAGTACGTGATCACGTGTTCACCAGCTCAGGTTGCAGGACTTCGATTCGTAAGCATCGATCATCTCTACATGCTTTTTGGATTTGCGAAATGCGTATTCGTTATATATGAATGTGTTTAATTTGTCTCAGGTGTACGTGTTTGCTAGGCCAAGAGACGAAACTTGGAGGCGAGTTCATAAGAACATAAGACTGTCGTTCTTTCTCCTCGTGCTAATGGTGGGTGCTACGGTGGTTACTGTATCCGTTTTCGTGTTGCTGATGATGGAAGCCGCTAGAAGGGAGATGCATCTCTGCGGTGCGTTGATAAAGCAGATGGAATCAACCCAACAATCGGAAAGGAAGAGCATGAACAAGAGTTTCGCCTTTGCCAGTGCAAGCCATGACATTCGAGCTTCTCTAGCGGGCATAAGCGGGCTAATAGAACTGTCTCGAAACCAAGTTAGTAGTACCGGATCACAAGTAGAAGAGAATCTATTGCAGATGGAAGCATGCACGAGGGATCTTTTAGGTTAATTACTCTTTTCTTCTTCTCCTTAATTTCACTTACTCAATCAATCCAATCTTCTAAGTAAATGAGAAATTTGTTTGAAAGGGATATTGAACTGCATTCTTGATACAAGCAAGATAGAGGCAGGGAAAATGCTACTAGAGAAGGAAGACTTCAACTTGGAGCAACTAGTGGAAGATGTGGTCGATTTATATCATCCGGCCGGCATGAAGAAAGGCGTCGACGTGATATTGGATCCCACCGATGGCTCTCTTTCGACCTACTGTCGGGCTAGAGGTGATCCAAGCAAGCTAAAACAGATCATCAGCAACTTACTCAGCAATGCAATCAAGTTCACAAATGAAGGACATGTGACTGTTCGAGCTTGGGCTAGAAAACCCAGCCTCAGAGACGAAGTTCGAGGCTCCAACCCGAGTAACATACTATGCTGCTTATTCAAGATCGAAAGAGGAAGACACGGCGAACCAGAAAGAGATCCGAACTGCATGGAGTTCGTATTTGAAGTGAGCGACACAGGAAAAGGCATTCCGAAGGAGAAGAGAAAGTTTGTTTTTGAGAATTACGTTCAAGTGAAAGAGACGGCACACGGACAACAAGGCACCGGTCTAGGCCTCGGCATTGTGCAGTCCTTGGTAAGTTAGTTTGTGGATTGAGAATTAGTATGTGAATCATCTCTGCCTCTAATTTGTGTTCTGTTTAGGTTCGTTTGATGGGAGGAGAAATAGGTATGATTGAGAAAGAAGCAGGCGAGAGAGGAAGCTGCTTCAGATTCAATGTGATGCTAACTACAAATGGAGACTCCTTTGATCATTTGGCGCGTCTTGAAAGCCCGACGTCGCAAGTAATACTCATGATCGAGAGCGTCGAACGGAGGAACGTGGTGAAAGCTTTTATGCAGAAGCTGGGGATAAAAGTCCACGTGCTCAACCACCACCAACAACTCACGCCAGCTCTGAAGCTGCTGAACCAGAGCTCCTCCACGAGTGATGGATATGCTTCCAGCACGCGCTCAGTTCCACTGAGCACTCTCGACGGCGTCGACGATCGGGAGCGGCCGTCCGCGCTCCTGCTTATAGTGATTGATACACGCCTAGGATCATTCCGAGAGATGAGTAAAAGGATTGCAGATCTGAGAAGTGATCTCAACCACAATTGCTATTGTAGGGTGGTTTGGCTCGATTCGAGCTTCGATAGCATCGATGAGGATAAATTGCCTCCGCAGGATCTTGTGATATCGAAGCCGTTCCATGGATCGCGGCTTTACGAGACCATAGCGCTTTTGCCGGAGTTGGGCGGCGTTCCTCCCCGGAGAGGAGATGCTTTGGGGAACAATAAAACAGAAAGCTACGGAGATGGAATCGGTGAAATTGAGGAACAAGGAAAGCCGTTGACGGGAAAGAGAATCCTTGTGGTGGACGACGATCCACTAGGGCGGAAGATAGCTGAATCTGTGGCTTCTCAACTCGGTGCGGACTCGTGTAGCTGTGGAAATGGAGCGGAGGCTTGGCAGCGTGTTTGCAGAAGCCTCGAAGGCGGGGAACGGAGTCGTTTCGACTGCATCCTCATGGATTGCGAGGTAACATTTTCTTTTTTCCTGTGTTAGGGATTTTGAGCAAGTGACGTGAGAGGAGTTGTTACATGGTGCAGATGCCGGTGATGGACGGAAGTGAAGCGACGGTGAGGATCAGAGAATCGGAGAGCGGTTACGGCGTTCGTACTCCCATCGTTGCGTTGACGGCGCACAGCAGGGGGGCAGGAGATCGACAACATGATGCAGGCTGGGGTGGATGGTTACATTGCCAAGCCACTCAACAAGGATAATTTTCTCAAAATTGCGTCTCAATTCATTTCCTAAATATATTTCACTTCCATTTCATGTCTTCAGATTATACGTCTCTAAAATAATTACACTTTATATTAACAAGGGTTGTTATTACATATATTAACAAGGGTTGTTATTATATAATTAACTTGTAACTAGCTACACTACTAATTTACATAATCATGGTAGAAGGACATGGCAACTCTCTCTCTCCATTTTGTTCACTTCAGTCCTACAACTGAGTATGATACTAATATGTTACTCCCTCAGTCCAACGATGAAATGTCAATAGTATTTCTTTTCGGTTCAGTAATTTATTCATTAGATTTTTGGGTATTAAGAGAGAGAGAGAGTGATGTGAATGAGACTCACAAAAAGTAATTTTTGTGAGAGAGATTTATTTACTTTTTAAGTAAGAGAATATTGTCTGGGACAATCCAAAATAAAATATAATATGTTTCATCGGGGATGGGGAAGCATTATATAGTGAAAATATTATTTTTGACCCGTTATTTTGGTGTCCAATTCACTTTGGCACGTTATTTTCAAGGAGTTCAATTTTAGTCCGTTAATTTAGTAAATTATCCAATTTTAATTTGTAATATAAAATTGACCATATTTGTCCAATTTTCGACCGCCGAGTTAATAAAAAATATTTTAAATATAAATGTCCAGTTTTAACCCACTGTATTTATAAAAAAAGAAATTGAGATTGATTATTTTTTGTAATATTGCTGATGTTTGTGGAGCAATTTAAGAAAATTCGGCTTGAAGTTAGACCCGGATAATTAGAAAACTTCTAAAAATAATAAATATTAAGAAAAACAATCAATCCCATTTTCGATTTTTTTGAAAAATTATGGTTAAAACTGGACGTTTATAATATAAAGGATGAAAATATGTTCAAATATTAAAAAAGTACATAAAAAAAATATTAACTCAGTGGACAAAAATATGACAAATTTAGCCAATTTTATAAAATAGACTAAAATTAAACTCGACTAAAGGAATGGGCTAAAGTAAATCGAACGTTAATAGGTTGCAAATTTTTTCCTCTCTAATGCGTTTATTATTGTTGTAAATTACGAGCGAGAAAATTCAACTAACAGGCTGCTAGGAAAGCTCAAATGGTAAGAAGATATGGATGGAGGGTAATTTGAGGTAGAAAAAAGGGATTTACTGCCACTCTTTTCCAGTTCCAATTAATTGCTCCTGATTATGTACAGCCTTTTAACATTAACTTGAATCATCATCATTGCATAAAAGAAAGCAGAAAAAGTTGTCCTCTTGGAATGGCATAGCGGTGAAGGTGTGTGGCTCGGGATCGATAGGTCATGGGTTCAATTTCCACTGGACACGCTATGTGTGAGCCTGTCACCCTATCACATTAAGGGTGGTTTAACTCTTCTGTGTGGTTTGCAGGCTATTGCACAAGGATGGTTTAACTGTCACCCTATCACATTAAGGGTGGTTTAACTCTTCTGTGTGGTTTGCAGGCTATTGCACAAGGGTGGTTTAACTCTTCTGTGTGGTTTGCAGGCTATTGCACAGAAGCGAAGTTTACCCTGTGCGCACCAAAAGGTAGCGGCTGCGGGTTCCTTGTCAACAAAAAAAAAAAGAAAGCAGAAAAAGTTCTCGATTCAGGCACATAAATAAATGAGTGTTAATATAAACCATTAGTACAAAATATAAGAAACACAAATCTAGTCATCCTGTAAGTTAAAACACAAATATAACTAATGTTGTATACTTTTTCTGTCAGAATTGCAGTTGGTGTCGGACATTATCGGTTAAACAATTTCGATGGAGGGCCGATAAACAATTTCGATGGAGCGCATAATCTGTTAAAAGATGTCTGAGAGTCGATGGAGGGCCGATGGAGCGAAACAAGGGCCGATGGAAAACAATTTCGTTCAAAAAAATTATAATTTTTTTAAGGACCGATGGACACTCCCCCTTCGGCTCCCCCATCGGCCCCGTAATTGCCTCGGCTTCAGCGGCTCGGCCGATGAACTTGCTCGGTCTTTTTTTCTCTCGGCCGATGGATCCCTTCGGTTCCCCTTCGGTCCTCAAACCCGATAATTGCTTGTGCAGATTCAAATGGCTCGACCGATGAATTTGCTCGGTCTTTTTTTTTCTCTCGGCCGATGGATGGCCCGATAGACATTCCCCTTCTGGCCATCCATCTACCCACCATTAGCCCTATGCGTTTCAAACTAGAAAAAATTATTGATGTCACAATTTCCTACAACACACATCATCAAATCATTGAAAAGAAATGATTAAGAATAAAATGACTATTTTTATATTTTTATTTAATTACAAACTATAATTACTGCTCTTTAATTAGTCTATATAGTTAGATATAGAAATGCCTCAATAAATGATATCAAAAGTTTGTGAAAGAAAAAAAAAGGAATTCCTTAGTAGCCTCATAATTAAAGGGCCTATATTTAGCCTTTGGGGTAGCTACTCTTTTGTCTCATTTTCTAGTGATGAATTATTTTGTTTTTCCAAAAGTAATTTCGATATATTTATGAAAATAAAGATGTCATTTTCTGACATAAGGACTTGTCTACTATCTATGCTCTTTTTATGAAGTTGTCGGAACTAATCATCGAATTAAATTCTGATTAGCGTTTCTATTCTAGGCCGTATTTTGGTTACTATAAATTATCAAGAAAATTTATGAGCCTGATCCGGTCGTAGTCCCCACAAATATGAAATATATTTCCCCTAATTTTATTTAAAGTTTTAATTAAATAAAGATTAGATAATCGAATATGAAACTGACCGCTTGATATTCGGGGTGGGCGAACATGCCCCCCCCTCCAACCTAAAACTTTGACCATTCTCTCCTGCCAAATCAACTGCTCCCGGCCCTATCATTTTTAATAGAGAGAGAAAGTAATTAAATATTTTAAATGAGAAAAACAAAATCCAAAATCCCATTTCAATTTCCACACTTTTCATCTCCCTCTCTCGTTATATTATTATTTATTTATAATAATGAATGGAATGGAATGTAATGATTAACCAAATATAAGCAAAAACTATATATTACTACCTTTTATAACATGGTTCAATCTTAGCCACCCTCTTCCCCTAATAATTCCCCATATTTAAATAAGAGGCATTTCTAATTATAGTCGTTTAGGTTAATTGAAAAACAAATATAGCATTCCTCTATAAGAAAACATAATTCTAGTCAAAATGATTCTTTTTTTGTCTTCAATCACATCTCATCAAATTATACTAGCATTATTTATTTTTTCGTTTCAAATGAACAAGGCCAAAGGAGGGCCTATGGTGGCCGATGGGGGCCTATGGAAGAATAAAAAATATTGCCGAAAATAGTAGTCTGCGGTCGTCCGTCCGATCCCCGCATGGGCTGAGGCCGAGTAATTCCATCGATCGATGAAGGGCCTAAGGCGAGCCGATGGGACGACCTGTACAATTTTTTAGCCCCATCTTATCACACGAGCAAAATCAACTACATGATGGGACTTAGCAAAAAAATAGATTAAATGATTATATATATTTTTTATTATAGTAAATGGCTACTCCCTCTGTCCCAACGAGCTGTGCTCGTTTTCCTTTTTAGTTTGTCCCACTCATCTGTTCCTGTTTCCAAAAAAGGCAAATTTTTACACACAATTATTCACTCTCTTTTTATGGAACTCACCACTTCACTCACATCTAACAACTCTCCTTAATCTACGTGCAAAAAAGAAATGAGCACAGCTCAATGGGACGGAGGAGGGAGTATAATTTACTATAACGAATTTAACTAAGTGAGCATATTTCCAACTCTACCCTCTCTCAGAAGAAAGGGCCACTTTTTAGTAACTAACAGACGGACGCTCTATAAAACCCTACCCCTTCACCTCCATTTCTCTCATTTCTCTCTCTTCTGGGAGGGGAAGGAAAAGGTGTCAGTAGAACCAAGTCCTACTTGAATTACTACAACTACTATTCACTATCTCTTCCAACTTCACTCTCCACTCAAGCCATGGACACGTATGAGGCTACTAAACTAGTGATGTCAAGGATCCGAACTTTGGATCCGGATAACGCTACCAAAATCATGGGTTACATACTGATTCAAGATCAAGGCGACAAGGAGATGCTCCGTTTGGCCTTTGGGCCGGATTCCCTCCTCCTCTCTTACATTAACCAAGCTAAGCTGCGTTTGGGAATCTCGTGTTCTTCTTCAACCAAGGCAAACGCCACTTTCCCTCCTAAAATCTTGATTCCGACGAATGGGTTCCATTTCAGCAACCCCTCTCCGTCGAGTTCCTCTCCTAGTCCGAGGCCCTTCTCTTATGCCGCTGCACTCAACGGTACTGCTAATAATAGCGCCTCAAGCTTCAATTTTTACGGCGAGTTGCCGTTCCTGGATGACTCGGCGGTGGATCCCGTCATGAGTCCGAGTGATTCTCCCTACGGCGAAGACGCGATCCCCCACCCGTTCCTCCGGCGGAGCAGTTCGGTCAATGATGCGGCTTTTCTGGAGGAAGGCGGCGGTTTCGGCTGGCGGCCGTGCATGTATTTCTCCAGGGGGTTCTGCAAGAACGGGGGTTCGTGCAAGTTCTTGCACGGAGACGGAGACGCGGCGGAGGTGGGTAAGAGCCTCGACTATTTGTTGAGGATGAAGGCGCTTCACCCGCAGAGATTCGCTCTCATGGCGTCGCGGGGGCACCACCATTTCACTCACAATAAATGCATGAATTTTCTGAATGAGAATCCTAGGTAAAAAGAATTTATATTTCTTTGCTTTTCTGTAAAGTTTTATCCGCTTTTAGAAGCTGTAAACATGTGAAGCCTTTTTCTTGAAAAGAGATGCCGGTGCTTATCTTTGCTTCGTTGTGTTGGGCATGTGCAATTACTTCCCTTTCTTGATTCGAGTTAGCGTAAGCTGGAAGATATTGCATCTTACTCGGATTTGTTATATTGACTGCTGCTGATTCTTGCTAGTTAATGGATGAATTGTATTACACCTTATAGGAATGACTTTCCTCCAATGGGATTGGGTGGTGGTGGGAGCTCCAGCTCTCGCCAAATTTACTTGACCTTCCCAGCTGACAGTACATTCAAGGAGGAAGATGTTTCAAGCTATTTTAGGTATATGGAATCTGATGTTAACTAGTGATCTTAATTCTTACTGATGATTTGATCTGTTTTGAAGTATGTTTGGCCCTGTTCAAGATGTTAGGATCCCGTTTCAGCAGAAGCGAATGTTCGGATTCGTGACGTTTGTTTACCCGGAGACCGTGAAGCTCATCTTGGCAAAGGGGAATCCTCACTTTGTGTGTGATTCTCGTGTGCTTGTCAAGCCATACAAGGAGAAGGGAAAAGTCGCTGAAAAGTACGATTCGATCTCGACACCTTTTCTCTTTAAAAATAAGTTTATTTTATTTTATTTTCTTGCTGATAATGAACCATTGTCAACTGAATTATTGAAGGAAACAGCAGCACTTGGAATTAAGCCCCTCTGGGATTGAGTCTAGGGAAAACATTGATCTCCCCTTTGGTAGGATTGGTGATGATTGGATGTAGCAAATGCATGTGTGTGTTTTTGTTTTCTGATGATTCTCTTGCTTTTCCTTCAGGATCTCGAATGTTGTTCGATACACAAGATATGATGCTGAGGAGGAAATTGGAGCAGGAGGCGGAGGCGGAATTACGTCATGCGGTGGAGCTTCAAGGAAGAAGGATGATGAATTTACAAATGATGGACCATCATCTCCTGCAAGGGTTTCGGGCCGGTTTGCCGGCTTCCTCTCCGAGGCAATCCCAGTTCTTGATGAATCAGAGTTTCCCTTCTCCCCCTAATGGGGTGAATCAAGAAGGTTAGCTCCAAAGATTGGAATTATTATTCATCTTCTTCTCAGCATGTATATAAAAAATAAATAAAAGTTAATAGTTTTTTCTGATGTTTGCAGAGTTTGATGGTAGGCAAGATCCATCAAAATCTCATCAAAAGCTGGTAATGGAAGGAAACTGTGATGATTCTGATCATCTCCCCGAAAGGTAATTGCTGTTGATCCGATGATCGATTGATTTATATGTTACATGCCAGCTGATTGATTGTTTATGTAAAACACGAAATCAGCTTTGATCACATCCTCCCGGATAATCTTTTCACCTCCCCCACGAAACTATCCGCTGAAAACCGGTCTGCGTTTTCCGAAGCTTCAGCTACTACTGATGATAGTATACCTGCAACAATTACTTCCTCTAACAGCAATCCCCTTAGCATGGCTTCTCTCGAATCATGTTACATTGAAATACCAAGGTGTTACTGAGATTCTTTCTTTATTTTCGTAGTTTGGTTCTATCAAGATTGCATATTTACTAGTATAATTGACTCTCAGGCTTTCTTCCAGGCAAGAAGCCATTGAAATGTAGGTGTTAGATATGAGAATGGACAGCAAGCAGGAATTAACCTTATCTAGGTAAGCACCTTCTAATTAATCTCTCTTTTCTCTACAAAGAAAGATAGCTTTATGATGGTCCCTTCTCTCTCTCTCACTCTCTCTCTCACTCTCTCTCTCTCTTTTCAGACAGAAAGTTTGAATAGCTATAGAGAAAAGCATATAGATGATGAATGAAGTGAAAAAGTTCGTCGTGTAGCTGTATAGCCAAAGCAAAACAACACCCACCCCCTCATCAACAAAAGAAAATCTATGGTGGACTGCTAAAGTGATTCAATGGGAGTAGGGTATCTCTCTCTCTCTCTCTCTCTCTCTCTCTCCACACCATTTCTGTGTAAGGGACCACATTATTTAACAAAAGCATATAACAAACAAAAGCTACTAGTAATGATAGTATATATAGTATTATATATTCAGTAATCCCTTTCTTTCTGCAATGTGAGAATCATCTGTTGATGTGATTTTATCTTATTTTTGTTGCATTAACTGCTGCAGTATCATCACTTAAAGAAAGCATAAAAATGGTGCTAATGATGTTCTCATAGGATGGCGTAGCGGTTAAGGTGGGTGGTTCGGGACCGATAGATCCTGTGTTCAATTCCCACCAAAACCGCCACATAGAGAGTGGTTTACCTGATGCGCACAGATAGTGGTTGCGGATTTCATTAATAAAAAAAATGGTGCTAATGATATTAAAAAAAAAAAAAAAAAAAAAAAAAAAGGGGGGGAAAGGTGTGTTTCTTAGAGTATATTTTGTTTGATAGTATAAGGGAGGCCAGAGTCACATGGGGGTACTGACAAAAATTTGAATGGGGGTATAATGTTGATGGATGATGGTACATAAATTATAATTCCTTCCTTTCACTTTCCACCACCACAAACTCACATGCCCACTGCTCTTCTATCCACGTGTCTTTGGCCTTTTCTTTTTCTCTCTCTACTCTCTCTCTCTCTCTTTTCATTTCAACCAACGTAGAATTTACATTTACTTTTCTTGAAATTTGGTTGAATCACACTACTCAAGTTCTTGAGTCTGCCAGTACCCTTGACAGCCAAACTATCATAAATGAATCGTATATAGACTTGCGGAATTTATTGGATTCGTAAAATGTATGGGTTTTGGGTAGGGGTGTTTATCGGTCGGTTCGGTCGAAAAACCGAACCGGTCGACCGGTTAACCGGATCGAAAAAGCTACAAAATTTTTGACCGAGAACCGGGCCGAAGTGACTGGTTCGGTTATCGGTTTCAACCGGTCAATTTCGGCCGGTTAACCGGGCCGACCGATTAGTCAATCTTTTTATTTTTTTATTTTTTTTTATAAATGTTTCATTTACTTCTTTAGTTTTTTTTTAAGTTTTTATAATTTTATTTTAAATATGTATAATTAATTTATTAACTAATTAAATATGTATAATTAATTTATTAATTTAAATCGGTTTTCGGTTCGGTTCGGCCAAATCGGTTAAAGCGTACGGAAAATCGAAGATGGTAGATTTGACAAATCGAAAACCGAGCCGAACTTAAAAGTTCGGTTCGGTCATAGCCGAACTCAATTCGGTTCGGTCGGTTTAGCCAAAGTTTGAACACCCCTAATTTTGGGTTGTCGGGTCATCTCGGATGACGTCTGCGGATTATTATATTTAAAGTGTTTTGAAAATGGATACAAAGGCTGGTCTTTTTTGGTACATTGGAAGTAGTGACAATCTCGCAGAATTGATCCGCTTGTTTTTCTGTCTGGTGGCTATTTAGTCAAATAAACATAAAAGTTATTCCATATAGTCAAGTTGTCATATGCATTATGATGTGTGTGTATATATATATATATATATATATATATAAAGAGAATGTTTTTATATTAACATCAAGTCTTTTGTTTCTCATGAGTCTCCCTCCTATTGGGCGGTGCGGATTTTCTGGCTCATTTTTTAATGATTATTATATGATTTACTAATTAAGTGGTGTCATGTGTGTGATGTGTAATCAGGTAGGTGGTGTCATGTGTGTAATGCGGTGGGTCATGTAATAATCCTTCAAAAGTGGGACAGAAAATCCTTAGCCCTGTCGGTGGCCTTATGTCAATTATTTTTTACTTTGAAGTCATCATCATTTGTATTAGTGACTAAGATGATTGCATGTCAATTATTTTAAATAAAAGACATAATAGAAACAAGAGGTCGAAAGTATCCAAATCATTACAGCCTACGGCAATCAATGTTGATGGAGACATTGTCCCATTAAGGTTTATTAAGTATTTGTATTGAAATTCAAGAAGTCGATTTTAGACATGGGCCAAGAGGCCCAAGTCCATCTCGCAGATGGGCTTGGGCCAATTCGGGATTATGGATCGATATCAAAGAATAAGCGAGAATACTACATAAAAGATCATTTTTAATCCTTCATGGTATTAGTTTTTGTTTGATTTTTGTTCGTTATTTTCACTACTATCATTTTAATCTTCAAGTTCCAAAATAATAAGAATAAATAACTTTTAGCCAGTGTAAAAAAGATACCGATTATTGTTATAAACACTTTCCCTGTTTTATTTATGTAAAAAAACTCATAACCAAGTAGGTTTGGAATAGAAAGATTCCAACCCTCAAGTAAAGAACTCTTACAAATAAAGTGTTCGGTTTTAGTCCGTTAAACGCATGTGCTTAAGTTTTTATTTAAAAACTTAAATATTCTCACGTGTGGTCTACAAGTATTGATGAAATTATTTTTAATACATCATCTTGGCCTTTGTGTTGGTTTATGTTAACCATCAAGTTGTAAGAGTGTTGTTTATAAAATACTTCATTTTTTATAATCTATAAAATACTTTCGTAATAGATTCAGAATGTACTCCCTCCGTCTCATTGAAGTTGTCCATGTTCAGTTTCCCTTTTTAGCAAATTATTACACACACTTTATTTGAGGGACATATAACTTTATACAATTCTACACATGACAAATAACTTTTTACAACACTTTATACAACTTTTTAACAAATTATTACACACTTTAAATCATGGCAAAAGAAAGTGGACAACTTCGGTGCGAGGGAGTAATACTTAATTGATTGTATTAAATTATAAAGAAACATATGCCGAATTATCAAAATTCATAAAACATCTAAGAGCCTTTGAATTTTGGGTTTGATTTTTAAATTGTCAAAATATACAAGGTGTTTTTTTTTTTTTTTTTTTACTTGATTTAAATGGAGATTGCAAACCGTAAAATTTCTCCATTCGAAGGTGAAGGTCCATCCTCATAATTCAGCTTCTAATACAACAACTTTAACGTGAACAATCGATTCGAGAGTTGTGGTAGACGATTTGAATGCTCCAGAGACAGTTGATGACTTGTTTCCCACCTCCAATTCCAAGGTGTGAATCTTGATTTGTTAATCTCGATCGTATAAGCTATTTAAGCTTGATCAGCATCAGCTAGTGCATCCCATTTTCCACCCTATAATCGAAGCAATCGGTATACATAAATTCCTTCATGCCTATCTAATTCATTCACAACTGCAGAGATGCAAACCTAAAGAAGAAAGAAAGGGTTGGATTTGCTAGAATTCCACAATGAGTTGATGACAGGGAGCCAGCGACCGAAGCCCAGATAAACGGCGGCCGTAACTATAACAGTCCTAAGATAGCGAAATTCCTTGTCAGGTAAGTTCACTAGCAAGGAGGGCTCAAGATAATAAGCAAGGAAAAAGTATGTCAATTCTTCATGTTGCTAAATTGAAGTTGAATTTGTAGAATTTCTTCATCATTCTTGTAGAATTTACTTAACATATTAACATCTCATTGATTCTTTTTTTTTTTGATTCGTAGAACCCGCAGCCGCTACCTTCGGTGCGAACTGAGTAAACCTCGCTCCTTGTGCAGTAGTATGCAAACTACACAAGAGAATTAAACCACCCTAGGCTAACCATGGTGACAAACAACACATAGTAGTTTCAATAGAATTTGAACCCAAGACCAATCGATCCCGAGCCACCCACCTTCACCACTACGCCATCCCAAGGGACAACATCTCATTGATTCTTGAATCCACACAGCAGTGTCAAATCAAAACTTCAGTTCTGTATTTTGATCAAATTAGCCAATAAAAGTTGTTTCAAAGTTTGATTCTTTCTTCCATATATGATTGATTATTCTCCTACAATACATCAAACACCCAATACTAGTAAACAAAGCCATACACCAAGACCACTTCCAACAACACAATCAAGGATAATTCACAAGGAGTATAATTCTACATCCGATCTGGGCTAAGAATCCAAACCTCGAAATCCTAATCAGTATGGCAGAGCAGACAATTCAAGATCTCTCGATAAGCATGCCTCAAACGCGGATACGCTCTGCGGGAATTATGTCTTGTCTCTCTCCACATCTCATCGATTGTCGCCAAGAATCGACTCAAATATCTGATGGGGGAGATGTAGAGAGTCAAAGGGACCGCAGAAAACGCCACGGCGAAGAACAATTGAAGCATCTGAAAGTATTTCAAAGAAATGAAAGACGAAACGATCTTATCTGATGGGATTTTTGATTGAATCTAATGATAATTGATAGGGATAAGGGTTGATTTGAAATTTATTAAAAAGGTGGACTTTGGAATTATGGGGAAATTTCTTGAGCTTGGGTTTTGTGTAATTAGATTTTGTTGGTGGTGTGTGTGGCCACATATGTCTTATGAGGTGTATAAACAACAGACCATTAGTCCATTACACATATAATATGGCCAACATTTTATCTAATAAACTTCTTGCTAATTAATCATCCTACCTACTTCAACGCACCAGAAGCTTCTTCACCAATTAAATACTAACAGTAAGTTAATGTGTGTATATATATATATATTATATAGGATGCGGATTTGGTGAGATTCCACACTTAACGTGAGAATTGCGAAATATATATAATTTTTATATAATTTATGCATAATCACTATATATTTTATGCAAAATTTTTTATAATTTTATACTTTTGCTCTTCTATATAAAAATATGTATAATGTACACAGGGGCGGACCCACCCTATGGGCTGGGGTGGGCTCCAACCCCGTAAAAAAAAATTTCTTTTTACTAATAGTAATTTTAGATTTTTTTTAATAGGTTAAAAATATTAATCCAGGTCAAGGTATTTTTTCCGATCCATGTCCAAATCCATGGTATTTTTTGGACTGTATCCGCCCCTAAATGTACAATTATATTTTTTTACATAAAATATATAACGATCATGCATAAATTATATAAAGATTATGCATGATTTACAGTTCTCACATTAAATGCAAGTTCTCACATTATCCACTCCATATATATATATATATATATATATGTGTGTGTGTGTGTAAAGTTTGAACTATCAACCTCCTATAATCTTTTATGTGGAATTATGCAAATCCTACCCAAAATCGCTATATAAAGTACAAAACTACCCATTTTGTTAAAAACTATGTAGGAAATACCCAAGTTTACTAAATTACCCTCACTTTTTCAATTTTTTAACCTGAAACTTGTCAGATTCGAAAAATACACTGATTTTAATATATCAAGCCGATCGATCGACACAAATCAAGAAAGGGCCGATCGATCGGGCTTCCAAAAAAAAAATTAAAAAAATAAAAAAAATTGTGCCCGATCGATCGGCATCTGCCCGTCGATCGGGCTTTAAATATTTTAAAAAAAAAATTATGTGCCGATCGATCGGCAGCCGGCCGATCGATCGGGCTTTAAATTTAAAAATAAAATAAAAAAATTTATATATATTACTCACGAGTGCGAAAGTGCCGAAATCATTCGATCGGCACACGAATCGGACACAAAATCCTACCTATCGGCACGACAAGGTCGGACGCTCATCGGCACGCCCATACAACACTATATCTTCATCCAAATCGGTCGGAAACAATGGAAGAGGTTAGTATTTATCATATAAATTAGTTTGTAGATGTTGAAATTAATGTATGATTGCATGTTTAAAGTGATTTTTGATGAAATATACATGTTGGGTTTAGTGAGTATAACATAGATCCGATGAAAATTGGTGAAAATGAGGTATAAATCGCCGTAAAATCGGCGCGCCATTGTCGCCGGACATTGAGCTTCGGTCTTGAGGCCCGGCTCTGGTCCAACCGGTCCGACCGATCGGCACTTTTTTTTACGCGATTTTTTTTAATTAATGTTATTTATTAAATATTATAACCGTAATAATTATAATTTTATTAAATATTAATTGTAATATATAGGTCAATTTTAAACGGTTAGCAACTACGAGACGTTTCCCAGGGATCACAACATATTATAAGCATACTTTAGGAACATTGATTAGAGAGAAATTATCTAGTCAGGGTGGTATGAATCTAGTCCATCGATTTATTTGTGGTCAGTTCGGGGGCTAGTGGGTTGGCCAGATGGTAAGAATGCTATGCGGGCTCTTCACCAGCCATTATACTATGAGATTTCGGTACGACCTTCGGAGGTTTGGTTTAATTATGTTGGTCAGAACATCCGTTTCTCTCATCCGGAGTTTGCATTTGTTACTGGGCTCATGTTCGGCGAGTGTAGTTTCGATATGACAGCATCTTATCAACCTACTCAGTCTGGGGTTTACGTTAGGTTCAATGGTGGGAGACCGATTGAAGCAAAGAACTTGTTAAGCTGGTTTACAACATATGAGCCCGGTGGCGTTTCAGATGATGACTTGATTTAGTTGTCGAATATTTTGGCTCTTTTCTTCTGGTTCTATGCTCCTGCAGATACTAAGAAGATTGATACATGTATATGGGTATTGGCTGATGATATGAACCAATGGAATGCGTTTCTATGGGGTGCTTTTACCTACGAGGCCATGTTGCACTACCTTAGTTACGTACCAAATTTTCTGGACCTCGTAGGATCAAAGTATAATCTCTACGGGCCGATTTGGGCACTACAGGTATAATATTTGTTCACAACTTAATTATTACTAATTTATAAATATTTATTAGTTTAAATAACTCGATATATTTATATTGTAATATAGGTGTGGGCATATGAGGCCATTCCTAGTTTTGGAGCTCGTTGTGCGACCCTTCTACATCCCGATGGTTTCCCTCATTATTTACGGTGGTCGTTTAATGACGCCGATCAGCGTGATATAGCCGGGTTTTTTAAGCGCCAGGTAAAAATACTTTTATTATTTAATTACAATTTTTTTATTAATATTTAATGCACAAATATTATGTATTTCAGATGAGAGACTCGGTAGTGTTTGAAGTGTTAGAACCGAAGGAGCTTGAGGAGAGGTATCCATATTGGCAGAGTGCAGTCGGTAGTAATCCATTTGGGATACACTTTCCTGTGCCCTTGAACCCCCAACAGCCGGCGCAGTATGATCAAGATGGACAGCGTATCTTGATTAGGCGCACCGAGGAGAGCGAGCGTGAGTACGAGTAGAGGAGTTGTCGGTGAGGAGGAGGAGCAAGAGGAGGGGCACACCTGTCGTAGAGCGTCTTCTCACCGATTTTCCGACTCGGGATTGGGGTAATGATGAGGCAAACATTACTAAGTATCGTAGGTGGATGGCTATAAAATATTTTGAAATGTGTGATATAATTTGAAATGATATAGAACAGATATTGGTTCCCTGAAGAGATAATGGTAATGAAATGTATTGGTTGATTATTGTTATGAATTTATGTATTGTTGATTATGGTTGATTATTGTTATAAAATGAAATGTATTGGTTCCCTGAATAGATATAAACACTTTTTTTTTTACATTTGGTCCGATCGATCGGCACAGTCCGATCGATCGGACCATTATTTTTTTTTATTTTTTTTATTCCGATCGATCGGCATCGGTACAAATATATTTATTTTTTTTAAATTTGGTCCGATCGATCGGGCTGTGCCGATCGATCGGACCATTATATATATATATATATATATATATTTTATTCCGAATAGATATAAACATTTTTTTTACATTTGGTCCGATTGATCGGCACAGTCCGATCGATCGGACCATTAATTTTTTTATTTTTTTATTCCGATCGATCGGCATCGGTACAAATATTTTTTTTTATATTTGGTCCGATCGATCGTGTTGTGCCGATCGATCGGACCATTATATATATTTTTTTTTTTATTCGAGCAAGATATAAACACTTTTTTTTTAAAATTTGGTCCGATCGATCGGCACAGTCCCGATCGATCGGACCATTATTATTATTTTTTTTTTCCAGATACATTTGGTTCGGACCGATCGGTACAAATATATATATTTTTTTTAAATTTGGTCCGATCGATCGGCACGTGTATTAAATTTTTTTATTTTTTATTTTAATTTACATTTGGTCCGATCGATCGATTGGTCCATTCCGATCGATCGGACCATTAATTAATAAAACTTATATTTGTTTGAAATAAGAATTAAAATTAATATAATTCAAATAGAGTCTATAAAAATTTTAAATTTTAAAATAAGAATTTTATAATAAATATTTGAGGGTAACATTATGAAATGGTGTAATAAGAATTTATATATAACTATACATTAGCAAAATTAAATATGAATCATTATTGAATCATGGAAGTCACTCTTCATGAAAAATGAACTCATTTTTTGAAATAGGTGAATAGGTGGTAATTTTTTTTTTTTTTAAATTATGTCTCTATTATTACTACTTATTCAAACTTATTCATGATATTCTCGATATCCCCTTCTTATATCACTTTTCATCACTCGAATCTCACATTTTTAGAGTTTAGATGAATAGTTTTTGAGGTTTTGATCAAGGGTTTTGATGGTTTAGATGAATAGTTTTGGGGTTTAGATGAATAGTATTTGGGGTTTTGATTAGCGGCACGGGCCGACAGGTCGGATCTCTTTTTACATCTGTCGGCACAGGCCGACGGTTTTTCCTAAAATTTTTTTTTAATTTCTCGATAGATGAACTGTCATACAGTTCATTTTCATTCATACAGTTCATTTTCATACAGCTATCAGCGGAGTCGATTGGTTTTCAATTTTTTTTTATATTCTTCGATAGAGATTATATAGATTATGAAAATAATAGATATATGATTTGAAATATTAAGTACATAATTATTAACACTAGAGCGAGATTATTCATTATTTGACAATACCGGACAATTACGCCTTGTGTGACCTTGTTCCCCGCAAATGCTACATTTCTTTGGCGCACGAGGTCTTCGCTAGATGTACCGGCCTCTACGGATCTTTGTCGGCTATTCCTCGGCCGTCCTGCTTGACGCGTGATAATTGGCGGTAGTACCACCATCACATCAATCTCTGCTGGGACACCCCACTCGTCCCGTGAAGGTAAATGATTCACCACACCGCATATATCTCCCTCCATGTTTCCGTCCGATAGTAGTAATTAATGTGATCATATAAATTCTCACGGCGGTTGTATAAAGCTGCAATTGCATGCTTACGAGGGAATCTCTTCCAAGGTTGCCATACTCCACATTCACATGAATGACTTGCTCGTATCAACTCTCCATTGTCTTTTCCCAAGATCCACCTTAAATAAGTCGAGCGATCACGGATGTAACAACATACCTAAGTGTTGCATCTCTTTCATTTCTCATTCTCATATCTGCAGCCTTCACTAAAATATCAGTCCTCGCATGAGCCTTTTGTCTACGAGCATCAAACCACTTTTCGAACGGATGTCGGATTGCCTCGATCATAACACATATTGGAAGACGTCTTGCGGCCTGGAAGTCGAGAGTTAATAGACTCAACCGGGTTGGATGTTAACATACCGTAACGTCGGGTAGGACATTGTGATCGGCCCACTTCTCGGGGCCGATATCCATCAACTTCTCGTACGCCGCGGGTTGTGCCTCTCGTATCGCGTTCAACGCGCGGTGAAGATTGATGTTCGATATGCGTATGCTTTGCCTCGTGGAACATCTCGCACGATCCACTTACCATATCGAGCAATCTTATTTGTGATGTGGTAGTAGCAAAGACCGTGGTGTGCTTCCGGATAAACATCTCTTACCGCGTTGGCTATACTTTTGTGTTGATTTGAAACAATTACTAGATCACTAGTGGAGGATAGTCTTTGCTCGGAGCCGAGTTAGAAACCACTTCCAAGAAATATCATTTTCAATAGGACCAACACCAAAAGCAAGTGGGAATATTTGTTCGTTAGCATCAATACCAACGCGACAAGTAGGATTCCCTTATTCCTCCCCTTCGTGTGTGTCCCGTCAACCGCAATCACGTTTCTAAGTTGGAATAACCAAGGACTTCGGCAAACACCAAGCATAAAAAATAGATGTCGGAAATCACCATCAGGACCAACATCTAGATCGGTCAAAGATCATGGATTTTGCATACGGAGCAAATGCGAAATACTTCGGAAGATTTTTATATGACTCGCATGGCCACCGTAAATCATTGATATCGCAGCATTACGTGCTCGCAGCGCCACACTATAACTTGCTTGGATTCCAAACCTATCCAAAAGATCAGCTTGAATATCGGCAGGTTTCAGTATCTTGCTCTGGCGGTGCATTCTCTGCGCAATATAGGCGGCTACGGCCTTTGCCCGCACATTTCGCGATCCTAAGCCAGATAGATCGCGGTTGCAGGTGTGCTCGGGGTTGTATACGGTCACCTCCCAAATTTTCGTGGCCCTACAGGCAGCACGAAGAAAATATGGACACATATCATTACACTTGCATATGTATTCGAGTCGTTTTGTGCACGAACGTCGGCACATTAAATCCACTCCATGTTCCATATGCCACAGTGCGACTATAGCATATAATTCATCTTTCTCCCAAAAAACAGCTCATTGCCGCAAATCACAATCCAATATAAGAGGCAAGCTCGTTGTGAATTGTGGGTCAGATGTATCGAGAGGTATAATTGGAATGATCCAATTACTTGCTGCTTCCATGTTGCTGTATAATATTTCGTCATCGGTATTTGGACGAGTGATTGGAAGAAGCATTGACATGAGTTAGTTGACGCCGCCCTCTCGTCGGATCCATGCAGCAAAGTCACCAAGCGAACAATTGATCAATGCTTCAGGAATACCTTCATCTTCATCCTCAGATGAAGTGTCGAGATAAGCTTCTTCATCTTCATCTGTTTCGACATGGGTCTCCTCTTCCTGACCACTTCCACCGGGGGTTGCTTCGACTCCCACTTTGGGTTGCTTCCATTGTTTGGCCCTTCAAACCGGTTATCACCTCCGAATTGATAAGACTCAACGAATGTTGAGTTTCGAGCTTCACGATTTACTACGCCGGTATTATTGGGCTGCACTAAATATACTGCAGGCTCTACGTCTAGAAGACAAATACGTTGTAGATCAAGATCACTCCCGATAACGGTCTTGATCGTTCTATGACTTTTACGAGACTGCGAGTATAATAGATGTGGTAGTCGGGCGGAACTGAATATGCATCCAGAGCGTATTGAATATATTGTCGTAGTACTACAAGACAAATATTGTTTGCCGGAATCCAAACCATTGTCTCTTGGCCGCCAACATATTTCGATTCACTATCGAAAACTCCGTTAAAATTGACAACAAATTGTTTCCAATCATTCTCCATATTTTTTTCTTGCTTTGGTGGTGGTGGAAATGAAGGAGAATGGTAGCAATTGAGAAGAGAAGTTGTGAGAAATAAGTGAAGTGATGAGACGAATTGTAATGAATTTATTGATGAACTGTGCCCTATCGGTCAAACTGTATAATTTATTCACGTGAAAGTGTGTAATATTGATCGAACATGTCATAAGACACACTGTCAAAAGGTGATAGGGCACACTGATGAATTTATTCACGAGTGCCCTATCGGTCGGACACATGATAGGGCATACTGTGAAAAGTGAAGGTACACTATAACACAGTGTTGACATATCGGTCGGACGCAATAGGGCACTGAAAAAGGTAATAGTCACTGACACATTTTAATAAAGTGTCTGATCGATCGGACCTTACGGATGTGTCCGATCGATCGGACATCCGGCCACACCGGCCCGATCATGCATGTGTCCGATCGATCGGCCGCGGCCGATCACGCTCCTGGCCGATCGATCGGATATGTCCGATCATGCTCATGTGTCCGATCGATCGGCCACGGCCGATCATGCTTGTCCGATCACGCTGTGGCCGATCGGTCGGACGTGATCGGACCCGTGATATTTTTTTTTTAACAAAATCAATCATTTATTTCACGGAAAATTATAAAAACAGTTGTCAATCATTGAAAAGAGATTGTATTTATTGAAAAATAGGGGTATTTTAGTAAACCTGGGTATGTAGTGTAGTTATATATAAGAGACGTGTATATTTGTGTTTGACTTTAACGTCTTGAGTAGAACACCAAACGGCTCATCTTTTATAACTGAATAGTGAGTATCATATACAATTCACAAACCGGGCAAAGATTGGATTTTATCACAAACATAATCTCTCTCTCTTCTATATATTTTGTGTTCATAAATTCTTTATTATTTTTAAAAATAAGATATTATTAATGGGATATTTATTTCGGAAATACAAGACAAAAGCAAAGACCTTGTGATCAAGAAATAGTTAGGCGATGTTTCAAGAACTGATACTCGGCTTGCAGCTCGGCTTCCCTCCTCCTGCTGCGGCGAAGCTCATTCTGGAGCTCGGCTCTCTTGGCTGAGCAGAAGCGCTTGTTTGAGCGGACCGCGGGCTTCAGCTATGGATATGCGACAGATCTCATTAATCTTCTCCTTCTTCTTCTTCTTCTTCTTTTTGGTTAAGTTGTTGGATTCCTCCAAGGCATGTTTCAAGGCTGAGTGTAGGTGCGGAGTGGCAGCCAGCTTGGGGGAATTTATGGGACTACTCAGACGGCGAAACCAAAGCATTTTTATGTTTTTTTGAACAAACAGATGGGCTTTTAGGACAGATGTTTGTGTTGTTACTTCTCTGTTTTTTCATTCCAACCTCAATTTATGTGTGTGTTTGTATACATAGCTTTTCTAATTTAGTGCCCAATGAGTGTCTTGGCTTGGTAAAATGGCATGTTAAGCGAACGCAGGAAGTTGTTGCTTCGAATCACTACTTATTATTTTATATATATTTTAATGATTTTAATTGTTCTGCTTTTTTAATTGGATTGTCTCTTACTATCATATTTTCTAATATGATAAAAAGTAACTCTTAATCTTAAAATTTGGATAGCTTATCATTCATTCACACCAACCATTCTTCGAAAAATGTGTCCATTTCTTAATACAATTAAACACATAAACAAAGTTTCTTAATCTTCATGCTAAAAAGAAACTAGATAATACTAACAGGATAGAGGGAGTACTATATAAACGTTTTTGAAAAACATACAAATGTTTTCAGTAAAACTATAAGACATGTACAAGCATAACACGTTAATGAGTTTTCGGTAATGTGACTTAATGTAGGGCCCACACTTTCCGCCCATATATCACAACCTCGCTAAATTAGGAAGCCTCACCGAATTACTTGAAGTAACTATTGAGTAAGTAATCTTTAGTGACATAATGACTTTTGTGTTCAAAAATAAATCAATTTGAATCAGGTATAAGGTTACCGAGTTAGGATGTTGTGTTGATCATAAAAACATCCACTCCTAGTTCATATTATGAAGAAGACATATTGATCATGGACTTAGCTCCCTAACTTAACAACTACTCTACCTTGTTGATTAATGATAGAATGACAATTAAGTAACTTTTAGAATGAAGGAACCAGATTAATTTAGTCACCGATGTTGATTATACAAAATGACTTCATTATCAAGCTAGATCTAAGTGATTAAAGCTTAACTAACCTAGGTTGATCAATCTCAAGCTACCAACACAACACATTCAACCTAACCAGATCTACCCTAAATCCTATACACTAGCCATAAGCACAACAAGTCTCATGAAGATTGGACTCAAAGCTTCATCGTCTAGCCAAATCTACAAATAAGAAAGACAAAGTAAGTTTGAGAAGAGAAGGTTAACGAGACACTAGAGGAAATCCTAAAGTGGTTTCTTAGCAATTAGCATGCATTCAAGATTCTACACATAAAAGCTAAATAACTTTCGAGATTAAACATAAACAACCCAGATCTAACTTTAAGAACTGTATTTAAAGAATTAAAACAATTCGACACAAGAACTTAGGAGTGCAAGAGAAAACAAGAACAAAATAAATACACAAATAAATGTAGAGAGAGTTAAGTATATACTAGAAACTGAAAGATTCATAGTATTAAATGTTTGCTGGCCAGTGGAGGCTCAAATGAAATGTACTTTTGGCTGAGAGGCAGAAAGGTAGCTGAGAGTAGAAAATGTAGTCTGAGATTTGATATCTCATTTCCTTCACTATTAATCATCGCCCCTGCATAAAATCAGTAAGAACCAAAATTCATCCCTATGAGATGGCGTAGTGGTGAAAGTGAGTGGTTCGGGATCGATAGGTCATGTGTTCAATTCCCACCAATACCACTATGTAACCCTATTATGGTGGTTGAATCTCCTATGTGGGTTTACCCAGTGCGCAATAGCTGGTTGAAGCAAACATATTTATCCAATTCAATAATATCGAGAAGATAAGAAGTTAATGAAATAAATGAATTTAATAATCTCCTGTATGATTTGCAGGCTAAAAACAAACATATTTATCCAATTCAATGATATCAAGAAGATAAGAATTTGAATGAAATAAATGAATTTAATAATAAAAAGATGTACATACATTATAAATCTATCTAATATATCATGCACCAAAAGTACAAAAATCTTACTTCTTTGTTGGGTCTATGTTTAAGACAAAAAATAGGAGGGAAAATCGTTTATTTGTTTAGAAAACAATTGATTTCTTTAGAATCGTTATAATATGTGACAAGTTATAACTTGGTAAGTATGTCTTGTAATTGATATATTTATATATTAAGTATATAAATAAAATCCTAATGTGGAGCCTCAAACGACGACTAATGTAATTTTCAAAATTATCGTATATGTGGCTGATGAATGATGATATTCGTTCTACACTTTTCAGCTTAAAAATCATTTTATTGTTTGCATCATAATACCGGAAATATATTATGAATACATGTACAGTTAAATATTGATAAAGTAGTAATCTTGGAAATGAAAAAAATATTTATTTAACGAGATTATAATTTTATCGAACATTATTTTAGTGTATTGACCTACTCCCTCCGTCTCATTGGAAGCGTCTTGTTTTCCATTTTGGGCGTCCCATTGGAAGCGTCTTGTTTCTAAAAAAAACAAGAATATGTGGACAATATTTAATTATCCAAAAGTCAAATAATATACACCATACATTATCATTTTCTTAACATTCGTGCCCATTAGAAACAAGACGTTTCCAATGGGACGGAAGGAGTATATCGAAACCTGAAGAAATTATTATTTTAACGGGATTATTACTTTATTATCTAGGTTTAATTGTAGTTCAACCAAAGCGAATTACTGCAGTAAAAATATATGGAAATTACGACACGTGGCATTGAATTGCGAATTACTGCAACTAAATCCGATACATCCTAGGGTCATAGTTTCCCCACACCAATCTTGAAAACGCAGTGTTTTGAGGTGTTCCGCAAAAAACCCTAACGAAGACATCAGATTAAATCACCACCTCTGAAAAGGCAATGGCAGGGCGATTGAGATCGGGACTTCCTATCTTCCGCCGAGCTCTCACCGCTGCTAATCCCTCCGCCGGGAGATCATTGGCTCCAAAATCCGTTCTTTGCCCTATCCCCAACCATGAGGTATAATCGCGGATCTTAAATTTAATATTTTCCACCATATCTTCTAAGAAATCTCATCTATTTCGTTCCGGTTTGCTATTGTCTTTAAATTGTTTAATTCATTTCGGGGAAATCTCTCTCGATAGTGGGCAATTTCAGTTCGTCCAGGAGGAACTAATTTTGTGGCATCATTTGGCATATGCTGTTCGTTTCAGTTTTTAGTTTATTGGGGGTAGTTGTGTAGTTCATTGCTTATGTTTTTATCAGAACAACTAGCGTCTATAATTTCCCGCACCAAAGGAACTGTCTTAGAAAATCAAAATGTTACCTTTATTCTGCGGTGTCTCCATGTTTTGGCCTAGTTCGTAATGCCAGAAAAAAGAATAAGCACTCACATGCCCGAAAAAGAAACACATACATGCTCACTCACGCTCCACACAGACATTCATATAGAGGAAGGATGACTGTTTTTTGTTTATCTTGTTGAATTATTATGATGCACATGGGGAGACATGGACGTTTCTTAAGTCGTTTCTTAATGTTTTGAATTTCAGTCTGCAAGGAACTATGCGAGTGGCGCCCCTGCGAAGCAGCAGAAGGTCAAGGTAATTAGGATTTGATACTACATTTTCCATTTTTCTTTTCATCATGTGAGATAACATGTTCAACATTTTATAATGTAGACAAATACAATACTAGCACTGTGTCATAACTTTTTTGACCGAAAATCATGAAACGCTTGTTCAAATGTTGAAATGTGTGTTAGTTACAGACCTGTCGTTTAATGATTTAATGAAATACTTTTAGAACCATTACGCCTGATTTCTGAATTACTATTCCAATGTATAACCCGCTGTTTCTATAATGCTGTGCATTGCCCCTATAAAAAAGGATTGCTGACATCTCTAGAGTTCCTTATGTGGGTGCAACTTGTTATTTCCTATTAGTGTGCTCTACCTCTCCTTTCACAAACTGGTTCTCATTTTCTGTACAAAAAATGATGCGAGTTTTCACATGCACTCACCCTAAGCATTCTCTCCTTTCTAATCATAGCAGTTCTTTATTTATCATCACTAGAGAAATAGTTGATAAGGTCTCCTAATGTTGGTTGCTTATAATTTTAGGTGCCTGTGACAATGTTTGGTGTGTCTGGAAATTATGCTTCAGCTCTGTATATCGCAGCAGTTAAAGCCAATGTGCTGGACAAGGTTGAGACTGAGCTTCTTTCTCTAGTTGAGGCTTCAAAGAAAAGCCCTAAATTTTCTCAATTCATGAAGGATCTATCAGTTGATACAGATACAAGAGTGAAAGCTATAACTGATATTTGTGGTCAAGCTAAATTCTCAGATATCACAAAGAACTTCTTGGGTTAGTGTTTTCAACATTTTAATCTGTTTTATGATGATTGTGTGTTACTTGAGCTCTTAATTTAGAAAAAACTCTTTAGTACTGCCTTCAAGTTGGTCTAGTTAGAGGAATAGGGCTGATGTGGAGTTCATTCTGCAGAGAGGGTGAGAGCAGGACAAGAGAGTCGTTTAGGCAACTGAGAAGAGGGAATGATAAAATCATCTTATAACTGGATCTTATTTTAGAAAGAGATGCACACATAGTTTTTTCCGATCACTCCTTTCGAAGTAGTAGAGTGGAAAGTGTATTGATAATTACATTGCTATTGTTTCATTGTATTGTTTGCAAATTGTGACATTAATTTAACGATAGCAGATAGAAATGTGGGCGTAATTGTAGTTGTAGCATTCACCTTCGCAAAGTAAATGATATTACTTGTTGTTTAATGAATTTAATCTTATATAGCATACTCTGTCATCTTTGTGATAGTCATTGTTGCTGAAGCTGGACGGCTGGGACATGTAGATCGTATGGCACAGAGGTTCTCTGAGCTGACCATGGCATATAAAGGGGAAGTTAAAGTAAAAGTGACCTCTGTGATTGTAAGTTTGAATTCTAATAATTCCTTACTAATGGATACAGTTTTGCAGCAAAAAATAAGAACGTCACTAACAAATCATCGTCTCTTGCAAATTTATTACGTTTCACAACTTGCATTTGCATAATTGAAAATATTTTTAAGTCCATGTTTATCCTGTCTAATTCATCCCTTCATTTACAAGTCATTTGGTCTTGGCATTTTCATCGCTTAATTACTCTGTCTATTCTTCGCACAGCCTCTGCCTGCTGAAGAGGAGAAAGAGTTGAAAGAATCATTGCAGCATGTACTTGGAAAAGACAAGAATATTAAGGTTGAACAGAAGGTAAATTCTTGGATCATTTCAAGATTTGTTTTGGTTACTAATATTTTCACGACTGTTTAATGTCTATACTTGTGCTCGTATCCCTGCAGGTTGATCCGAGTATTCTGGGTGGCATTGTTGTCGAATTTGGACAGAAAGTATTGGACATGTCCATAAAGACTAGGGCAGCTCAGATGGAGCGCTTTCTGCGTCAACCTCTCAGCTTGGATGCCAACTAAATTCATCATACTGAAACCCCGCCATATCCGGCTATTTCTCATCGTTTTCCTCTCCCTTCGTTCACGATATTCTCGCCTGTCGTGCAAATAATGACTCGGTTGCACTCTTCTCTTCTGTGAGAGATGATCGCGCTGTTGGAGAAAAGTTCTTTCTATATTAGCATGGAACTATTGAGCTTGAATCCAACTCAATAAATTGTCAAAGTGTGTTTATAATCTTTCACCAGAGACTTTTATAATCTACCTAAACAATGCGTATGGTGATTGGTGAGTCTGTGGATAGCAAAACACAACTTACTAATAATTCAACTTATTACACTCTCTAACCAATTTTGAGTTATTTTTATAAAATTAGTAGTGCTGAATATCCTAACTTTTTCAATTTTTGTACTTTTTCCGTTCCGTAGAAAGTGTCTTATTTTACTTTTTTGGGCTGTCCCATAGAATTTGTCTAATTTTTTTAAAAAAATTATATGTGGATCAAAATTAACAAGTCAAATAATACATACAACACAATACGAGTTTTTTAATTTTCGTGCTCCATAGAAAGAGGATATTTTCTATGGGAAGGAAAGACACATACCACACAATACAAGTTTCTTAATTTTCGTGCCTCATAGGAAGATGATACTTTCTATGGGATTGAAGGAGAACTATTTTATGAGTTTTATTTATATGATACTAAATTATAGTAAATTATTAAAAAGTTAATGATATAATTGTATTTGGTATTATAAAAGTTGGATAAAATGGTTTTTTTCTATATCATCATATTAATTAGACTTATGAAAGTTAGTACAATATATAGTTAGATGCAAAAAAAATATTAATAGGCATATAAATTGGGATGAGATCATCTGTCCAATAAATCCCTGTACAATTGGTGTCTGATTCAAAACGACGTAGTTTTGTATTGAAAAACAACAAATTAAAAGGAGAAGATTGAAAAAAGAATTTAATAAATAATTAAATAGTGTATTTTTTAATACAAAACTATGTCATTTTAAATCAAACACCAATTAAACAGAAATTTATTAGACATGTGATCTTCTTCTAAATTTAAAACAAACAAAAAAGGGAAGAAGACATATATATTTGGAAGAGATGGAGTATCATTATTTTAAGTTTGACACGTTTAAATTGGTCCTCTCGGAGAGTTCAAAGTCTAATACTCCCACTAAAAACGACGCGTTTTCCTTATTGGGCCGTCCCACTAGAAACGACACGTTTCCTAAAATGATAAAGATTGTGTGGACCATATTTAACTACTAAAAAGTCAAACAACCTACACCACATAACACTACTTTTCTTTGATTCCCGCTCCCAAAAGAAACGTGTCGTTTTCAGTGGGACGGAGGGAGTACATTTTAATATGTGGAAATATGCCCTATTAGCCAAAATCAAAAAATAAAAAACAAATTTGGCCTATAACTAAAATAAAATACAAAGTAGTCATTTTGTCTTTATCCGGCGGGGCCGATGGTAGGGCCGATGGGGGAGTCCATCGGCCCTGTTTAATTTTCAATTTTTTTTTATACTTGGGGCCGATGGCCCTATTTGATTTTCATCATTTTTTTTTTGTTTTTTAATGCTTGGGGCCGATGGCCCTGTTGTTTTTTTTTTTTTTGTTTATGTAGAAAGCCGTCTTGTTAATTTATTTATTTATTTATTTATTATTATTTTTTTTTAATGTTGGGGCCGATGGTCCTGTTATTTATTTAATTTTTTTTTTGTTGGGGGGCCGATGCCCTTTTAACCCTTTCTTTTCTTTTTTGACTTCAGGGCCATCGGCCCTGTTTAATTTTCATTTTTTTTTTTTTTAAAGGTTGGAGGGCTTATGGATTCCATCGGCCCTTATCGGCCCTGCGCCGTATAAGGACAAAATGATTATATTTGTATTTTTTTTAGTGATGGGCTATATATGTATGTATACTTCTACTGTGTGGCTACAGTTAAAAATGCCCCTTTTAATATTCACAGTTTTTTAAACAGAATGTGTATGAACCCGTATCCATTTGATTAGACCCGACCCGTTTGGGGCGAGACATAAGCGGGAGGTGTCGAAACTCTAGTGCTCATTTACCCTAGACTAAGCTTAAGCTTAATGGAGTCACTCTTGGTCCCGACTACGGAAGTCTTGCCATTTCTCTCCAAGCCCTCCTCCGCCGCCGCATTCCTCCGAGTCCCCGCACCCGTGCTATCGCTTCCCCGCCGGACATTCTCTGTCGCCGCCGTGCAGATGAGTTCCAAGGAGGCGAAGCTGTGGGGCGGCCGCTTCGAGGACAGCGTCACTGACGCCGTCGAGAAATTCACCGAGTCGATTTCATTCGATAAAGCCCTATACAAGCACGATATCATGGGAAGCCGCGCCCACGCTTCAATGCTTGCTCGTCAAGTACAGTCTGCTCTGTTATTTGGTTTTAATTTTTTGTGCTTTGCTGATGATTTGCTGATGATGCGGTTGTTGTTGTAGGGATTGATAACTGATGATGACAGGGACAAGATTGTGAATGGTCTTGATGCGATTGAGGGGCAGATTGAGAGGGGAGAGTTCGTGTGGAGGACTGATAGAGAGGATGTGCACATGAACATCGAAGCTGCGCTTACCGACTTGGTTGGGGAGCCAGCCAAGAAGCTTCATACTGCACGAAGCAGAAATGATCAAGTTTGCACTGATCTTCGCCTCTGGTGTCGAGATGCTGTTGATGCAATTATCTCTAGAATAAGAAAACTTCAGGTCAGTCACTTTTTATGTATGATATGATTCTCTTGTTAGCTGCTGTTATTGATATGATTCTCTTATAGGTTTGTTTGGTGAGGTTGGGTTTGAAGAATGAGAGTCTGATAGTTCCAGGGTACACTCATCTGCAAAGGGCACAACCTGTTCTTCTGCCACATCTCCTTTTAGCATATGTCGAGCAGGTAATTCCTTTTCAGCTTGTTATACAATGCAATGAGCTTTTCGGATAATTACTTGTTGGATAAGCATGGAGATGGACAGTTACTTAAAGCTTCAAACTAGTTTTAAAAGAATATCCAACAACAGCTTGATGCTCGGAGAATCAATACAATGGATATACTAATAAATTGATATGTTTTGGATCTATCCAACTTAACCTTTGAACTACGTTGTTTTGGTTTCCTGAGTAAGAAAAGCAGCTGTTCATTTCCATATTTTGGAGGTATTTAAAATTAAAACGATCGATTGCTTACCAGTGGTCATATTTTGCATTGTAGCTTGAACGTGATGCATTGCGTTTGCTGGACTGCCGTACAAGAATTATTTTTTGTCCGCTGGGTGCCTGTGCACTGGCTGGAACTGGCCTGCCCATTGATAGGTTTATGACTTCTGAGGAACTCGGGTTCACAGCTCCCATGAGAAACAGGTACGACGCAGATATTTACATTCCTTTTTCCCTTCTGGGGACTATCCAGAATCTTGTAAGTATTTCTAGTATTGATATCATAGAAGCATAGGGAGAATTGGTTGAATAATTGGGCAGGTTGACATTGTGTTTTCATTTATATGAACCAGCATTGATGCAGTTTCAGATCGAGATTTTGTGTTGGAGTTCCTCTCTGCAAACTCCATTACGGCTATCCACCTCTCTCGTCTTGGTGAAGAGTGGGTGTTGTGGGCATCAGAAGAATTTGGGTTTATTACTCCTAGCGATTCTGTTTCAACTGGAAGCAGCATAATGCCTCAGAAAAAGAACCCAGATCCAATGGAACTCGTTAGAGGGAAATCTGCAAGGGTTGTAGGGGACCTGGTTTCACTTCTTGTGTTGTGCAAGGGACTTCCTCTTGCTTACAACCGCGATTTACAGGTTCAATCATTTCTTTCTCTACTGTGTCAAACTACATCCATTTTCCCATCGCTACTTCATGCAGTTGTATTAGTGCCAAAAAAAAAAAACTCAATTTATCGTCTTTCCTTGAACAGGAAGATAAAGAACCTGTGTTTGACAGTGTCAAAGCAATAATGGGAATGCTCGAAGTGTCTGCAGAGTTTGCTGAAAATATCACTTTCAATCGAGAGAGAATCCAGACTGCTCTGCCTGCTGGTCATCTTGATGCAACTACACTTGCAGACTACCTAGTCAAAAAGGTACATGATTTCATCTTACACTTCCAAATATCAGATCTGCTGGGAAGTCTTTCTAGACATGAAAATTTAGCGATTTCGCAGCATAAGTAGAATATGAATTGCAGTGTGGATGTGCCATAATCCTTCATAAACAGAAATCAAAATGAATAACTTAAAAAACCTTGCATGTCATCAAAATGAGAAATCTTTCCTTTGCTGTGAAGCTGGCAATGCATGATGTAAAATGTGAGTTGACTTGTTTTGGTTAAGCTTTTTGTTAATGGAAAGACTATGCTTTGTACAGGGAGTACCATTCAGAACTTCTCATGATATAGTCGGAAGGTCTGTTGCTTTCTGTGTCTCACGGAACTGCCGACTTGAAGATCTGAGCATCGATGAGCTCAAAAGCATAAGCCCGACTTTCGACAAGGATGTGTATGAGTTTCTTGGGGTTAAGAATTCAATCAAGAACTTCAGTTCGTATGGCTCCACAGGCTCAGAATGTGTGTCTACCCAGCTTGATTATTGGGTTGCTAAGTTACAACTTAGTAGGAAGACAGAGGGCGAGGATTAGTTATGATCCATTCTTACTCTTGTACGTCATATCTAGGAGTACAACATTTCTTTTAACTCTTGCAATACAAGAATAAGATGAGAATTGCGAGATCCTCATATCAGAATCTATATTTTATAATCATATTTGTATGTACCATTTTCGTATACCCTTGTGAGTGCCACACCATCAGGGACGGAGTCAGAAATTCATAGTGGGGTGGGCTGGATCGTACATCAAACCGTGGACCGTCTGGTTCGGCATTCCCGCCATATGCACCGTACTCGGCACCCTCTGGTTCCTCTTTGGTTCGCGCATATACAGAGACTATCTATCAAATGGGAGCTCCATTGTCAACGTGGCTAGAGTCTTCATCGCCGCATCCCTCAATATCTTCCAAAACTCCAGAGAGAACCGCTACCACGGCATGAGCGACGCCAGAATCTTCATTGCCGCATCCCTCAATATCTTCCAAAACCCCAGAGAGAACCGCTACCACGGCATGAGCGACGATGCTCAACTCTTTAGCACGAGATGTCTCCGAGCCCTCCACAAAGCCGTGATAATTCCACAAGGAGAAGCAACAGCCGCAGATCAGATCAACTGGTGGAGGCTCTGCTCCGTAGAAGAAGTCGAAGAGGTGAAAATCGCTGTCCGGATGGTGCCGATGTGGGTAACTTTCATAGTGTGCGGAATCGTCTCCTCCGCCGGAGGAAATACAATTTGTGGATTCAAGATATGGGGAACAAATGAGAAAATACAATTTGTGGATTCAAGATAATTTGGGATTTAGGGCTTTCACTAGTTTCACTTTGATTGAAAAGATTGAAGATGAACGGCAACCGGGAAAATGAGAGAAATAAATTAATTGAGTAATTTTAGTAACTAAGTGGGTTGGGATCATTAATTTTCACTGGGGTGGGTTGGAGTAACAATAATAGGAGATATTATATTTTGGCCTCAAAATATTAGGACTCTGGGGATATTTTGCACTGGGCTTGAGCCCAGGTGAGCTACCCTCTCCCTCCGCCGCTGCACACCACAAGGGGATTGATATATGACATTTTTCATAAAAAAATATGGGTCATATTTAACACATGTCAATATTCTTGTGTGATGATGCACATAAAAGTATACAAAAATAGTACACAAACTATTGTGGAAACTATGAATGTAGACGCATAAAATCGCTTTCGAATAAATGCAATTAACCAATTTTCCCTCAAATGGCCTACCAAGGAAAAAACCAGGGATTTCGTACATAACATCTTATCGTGCCAACAATTCATAGTCACAAGGTCCCTCTCACCTACCCACTCCACCCACTCTTTTTAAATCACATTCATTCCATTATCCAAATAAAACAATATACATATATAAAAATACCATTTTCTGACCATCAGCATCAATTAACAAGAAATTAAATTAGGGACAGGAAAGTGCAAAATTCACAAACATAAAATACATACTTACTACGTCTCATTTAACATGACATATTTTTCTTTTCAGAACGTCCCACCTAAAATGACACATTTCTTTTAAAGGAAATAACTTTCAAAAATATTACTAGCTCTGTCCCTAATATATATGTCTACTTTTCTTTTTCGTTGTCCAAATTTATATGCCTATTAACATTTTTTTGTGTCTAACTAAATCTTTCATTAACTTTAATACGTCTAATTAATGTGAGAATTTAGAAAAAGACTACTTTATCCAACTTTTTTAATAACAAATACAATTATGTCTTTAATTTTTTAATAATTTACTTTAATTTACTCATATTTCAATACCAATATTTAACTAATTTTCATATTATTAAATATTTTCTTAATATGTGTGGAAAAACAAATAGACATATACATTCAGATCGAATGAAGTGATTATCTCTTACTTTTTTATTTCGCTCTCCTACTTTTTCATTTATTTATCTTACTTTATTATTTCTCTCTGCTAATTTATTATTTACTCTCTCACAAACTCATTCATCTTCTCTATCTTACTTTATCATTTACCCATCTCTAATACTTTATCAACAACTTTCTTAATTCCCGCGCCGAAAAGAAACGTGTAATGTTAAATAGGACGAAAGAGATACATCTAACGAGAGTATAATATCAAAAAACAAGATCGCATTTTCATGGTGATGTTAAAAACTGACCTTGAAACATAAACATCCATCAGCAAAAACTATGTAACTAGTAAAATAGATGCTCAACCTCTCAAACATAATAATATAACAACAATATACAAAAAAGATTCAATAAAATGCAATATCACCATCAGTTCAGATGATCTTAGGATTATCCCAAGAACAAAAGATCAACAACGTCCAAACTGGACTGTTTTCCAATATTACAGCCCAGATAACAAATGGAAACTCATGCTACATTAATCAACAGACATTTTAAAGTTCAGTACATATTTAGGGAAAATTTTCAAAACGATGTGGCCATAAAACTTCTGAACTCCATTCCAAGACCAGCCAAAAAAGAGCCCAAGATTTATGTACTTCCTAAGAGTCTTGCCTAAGTGAAAATGAATTCAAGTTTTGTTTACTAGGCTACGATCTGATCGAGTTGCATCTGCTCGAGCCAAGTCCCTATAACAGAATTATCAATGGAGTCAACTTGAGAATTAGTTTTCAAACACTCACCGGATGGTGCAGCACCAGATGCGGAAGCAGCAGGTTTATCCTTCATCTCAGGTGGTGATTCTTTGACGAGAGATTGCACCCATGTCAGGTCAGGCTCCTCTTCATCATTCTTGGGTTCAACAGAAGATCTTCTCAGAAAAGCTTGGTCATCCGGTCCAACAGACCAATCGACTTTTTCAACAGGCGATCCCCACTTAGGCCAAGAACTAGCAGGAGATCCAACAGGGGGTGGTGCACGGCTGGGACTAAGGCCATGCAGCATTTGCTGTTCACGCTGGGCAAATGCTGAGAGACGAGAGCTCAACGGAGATGCAGTCTCCAAGCTTCTTGGTGACATCCTTGGGGATGAGACACCAAAAGAAGCCTGCAACAAATGGTGTTCTACACTTCTAGGAGAAAACATGTTAGTATTAATTGGTGACAGAAGGTTTGGGGGCTGTTGAAACTGATTAAGAACAGCTGTCTTATGTGTAGGAGAAAAAACACCAGAAACAGCTGCCTGGTCAGCAAATCTAGGTGACGATGAAAACTCGGACGAAAATAGCTCTTCCAGATTGGAAGGGGTTAGTGTCGACTTAGATCGACCAGAACGACTCAACATAGATGAATTGGGGTGTGACTGTGAGAAAGATGCCATGTCATTCAAAAGCATCTGCTGGGCATCAAAGTCACGCAACATGTTTAGATCAGGTGGAATATCACGAGCACTGAGGGAGGACCTTAGGCGACTTGACTGAAGGTTGCTACCAGGGAGATGAAGCGTTGGAACATTTGGTTGAGGCCAAGCTGCAGGTGAATGAGGCATGCCATTTGACATAGGTGACAGTGCATGATTAAATGCAGGAGAAGACACAGAGTGCGATGTGGGTGAACCAGGCAAAATGCTTAGAGCTGTAGCCATGTCCATGAAACTAGCTGCAGAAGCAGCTGACCTTGGAGAAGGGACACCAGATCCAGTGGATACATACAACGGTCGAAGTTCCTCTTGGGTATGTGCAAAAAAGCATACTTGCCTAGCACAGCTCGTACCATCCTTACACAGCCTTGTTCGATATTGTGCAGGGTGCAGCCAGCATTCAAACACTCCATGAGCATACTCACACATGTCCCCTCGCCTACAAGCTCCTTTTCTAAACTCAGGACAAGGAACACAGCTATAATGGTACTTCCGAGGGTCTCTTCTGCGGGCGTTTTCTCCAGGGTGAACAAAAGGGCATTCAGTCCAATCATGAGAGTAAGCCCTTGAACAAGGCCTGACCTTGAATGAATACATACGGAACTCATCAGTTGAGTAAATACTATTCCTGATGTCTGGAAGAGATGGATCTACAGGATATTGTTTCTTCTCAGAGACAGAGTTTGCAGGAATGTCACTAAGCTTCAGGGCTGTTGGAGAAGATACAGAATCAGATGGGGAACGCGGAGAATCAATTTCAGGAGATGAAGATAGAACAGGCGAAGATGCGTTGGAAGCAGTTATTGACACCTGTACATTACTATCGCCAACAAAACCATCAGAGTAACTGTTCATAAGCAAGTCTTCAAGAGCAGCTTTAGCACCAGCAATCCCAGGAGGAACTACAATCAGATCAACTGGTCGACGACCACAGACGTCCTCAATATTTGGATCAGCACCAGCAGATAATAACAATTTTACAATACTAAGTGCATCAACAGATCCTCCAGAAACAGCACAATGGAGAGCAGTCCACTTATCTGGGCCGCACAATCTATTCAAATCAACCTCTGGCAGAGCAACTATCAACTTCAACACATCAACACTACCATATGTAGCAGCAACCATCAAAGGTGTTCTTTCTTCCTGCGAGATCTGCTTCGAACCTTTCTTGCGAACATACCAAGGCCCAGCCTCATCCACTGCAGACAAATCAAGCTCAATCGTTCTCCTAAAAGCTTCAACATCATTGTTGGCAGCATACTCAAGCAAACTGGAAAAGGAGTCCTCAGTTTCCACAAATAAGTGGCTCATTCCCTTCATAGCTTCAGATTTTGTAAACTTAATGGAGTGGCAGAAGATTTCGATTTTGATAGTTCGAATCCACTGAACATAGACCAGTCAACTGCATGTCAAACAATATATGACCTCAATCAGGAGGTTTAAGGTAAAACCGTCCAACATATAAATAAAAGAGAAAACACATTGAGAACAATCTTGTGCATGAAGAAGCGAAATGATGCCATCTATACCAACCCTTATGAATCAGAAGATAAGCATAGTAAATTCCATATTTGCAGTTTCGGGATTATAAACCCCAACCAAGAACTACAAAATTTCAAGTACAAACTATGATATAAATTATTACTTTCATAAATAGCAAGCAATCATATAAAAAAGGAGTCTACATGCGAGAGAGTAGGCATACCTAAGATGCAGAGCTTTGCAATAGTTTCCCTCTTTAATGAAAATGTATAACACATGCAACCAATTGCAGTTTATAAACTATCAGTACCAATATTATAAAAGGAGGGGAATATAAGGCCTAAAATAGAATGCAAGTCCAATTCAAAAACCTAATAATTCACACATGTTTCTTCAATTTTATTCAAGTGTAACGAATCTTCAAATGGAAACCGAATATATGCTCCAAACCTTTACGATCCCAAACAGATCTCACTCGGATGAATGTTACTATGTACATAAGAAAAAGACAGCTCAATGGAGATCGTTAAATACTCTCATCAAACACTAAAAATACCAAACCGTCGGAATATTCAATCAAGCAGTTGCGTCAAATACAAAATCCTAAAAAGCACATCAGACTCGTAAAAAAAGGATATCAGATTTTAAAGACGAAACTAGAAAAAACCAAAACGGGATAATCGACCTTGGATCAGTTCAGAGGTGGAGTCAACTCAACTCAACTCAAAATTTGTTTACAAAATAATAATAAAGGAAAACTCACCATTTAACCCAAAAATCGAGACTTTCGCGGAAGATCTGCGGTTGGTTCATAACCTCTCACTCGTTTGCCGATCTACTGCTTGGCGCGACAATAAATGAGCAGCGATAAAATCAAGAGCACAAAAAAAGGATATTCATAATGCTAAGACTTTAAGTACATACATACATAGTGTAGTGCGTGTAGGCGGGAGGGAGAAGAGAGAAAAAATCGAGAGAAAGCGGAAGGGGGAAGCTTGATTTTGTTCTGAAGTGAGCGGAAATGGTCTAGGTACGTCTGTGCTAGAGAGAGAGAGGAGCGGTTTTGATATTGAAATGTAGATGAAATAAAGATGGAAATGAAATGATGTTGAAATTAACGCGAAATGAAATGAAAGATGAGAATTTCTTTTTCATTTTTACGAGGGGCGGTGGTACGGAATAGGCCATGTTTAATTCTCTCCTTTTTCTAAAAAATAGTACGGCCCTCCATCCGGTCGGAGAGTCTTATTAATTTTTTACATGAAAATTAAAATGAGTAGTTGGTTGTATATAGATAAGCGAGTCCCACAAATAAAATGTAAAAATTTGTATATTACTTATTTTTTATTTTAAGAAACAAGACAAGTCAAACAGAACAACTAAAAACTAAAAACAAGGCAAATCAAGTGGGACAGATGGAGTATCAATTAAGCAATTACCAACCACCTTGTAAGTAAGAAATTCTACATTCATTCTATTATAAGTGTCAATTCTTTTCTAATTGGATTGTCTCATTAAAGTGTCAATTTTTGTAAAAAAGGCAAGATCATGTGGACATAAATCAATAATCAAAAGTTAAATAATATACACCACAAAACACCATTTTTTTACCCGTACTCAAAAAGAGAGATAATACTTATAATGAGATAGAGGAAGTATACTATTATGAGATTTGCAAGCTTTAAGTAAGGATATGATTTATTTAGCTGTAATTTAAACAGCAGGATACAATTTTTTTCAACAAAATGTTTATAATTTTCAACGGTCCTTGTTTTCTTTTTGACTCTCCTCATTCACCCCCTTTTATTTCTTGTTATCCAATGATTTGTGGATTGAAAGATCCATATGAAATCGTCTCTAAAAGACTATCTCAATGGTTAAATATACTTTTTTGATCATTAATAGTGTCTTGTATTCTCGAAATGAGTATTCCATTAGTAAAACAACATACACCACTCTATATCATTATATTAATCTTCGTGACACCAAAATAATTACTCAAAATCAAACAACATACACCACTCAATATCATTTTCTTAATCTTCGTGCCAAGAAAAAACCAAACACTGCTAGTAAGACAGAGGGAGTACAAACTAATAAGGATCTAAAGAGTCCATACGCACCTCATTGGTTAGGAAGATCAAGATAACCCGCTCTTGAACCATTTGTTGACAACATACACTGGTTAGGAAGAACAATATAAATAGGGGGGAAGAACATTTTGAAGCTATGGCGAAAAAAAACAATAACAACAATGAGATGTCTCAAGGAGACTACACGAAGCATGTTATTGGAGATCAAACCACATTTATAGTGCTTGAGGATGCCGTGAGAAATTGTGACGTTAAGCCCTTCTATTACCAATTGCTACCTTTGTTCCACGGCATGCCATTGGAAGATCCATTAAACCATGTTAGGAAGTTCTTCTCCACTTTGGCGACTATTCCCGCTTTCAGGCTTTCACCTTGCCAAAAGGGGAGGAAGTTGTTCCCCAACACCTTGATGGTTCATGCCAAGGCATGGTTGGGCAGTCTTTCGGTTGGCTCATTGAGGACGGTTAATGAGGTGATAGATGCCTTCAACACATAATACTTTTCTCGAGTTAGAAGCCATTAGTTAAGACAACAATTTGCAACCTTCTACGAATATGATGATGAGAATTACCATGAAGCGTGGGAGAGGTTCAAGGGATTGATACTTGCTTGCCCTCACCATAACTATTCTTTGGCCATGGTAGAACGAATTCTTCTACAATGGTCTTATGCTCCAATGTCAAGCTATTGGACAACGCCACTCCGGATGGTATCTATGCTCTTACACCTCCGGCACTGTACAAGCTATTTGAGCAATTGAGGATGAGAACTTTGCAAAGAAGCCAAAATAATAGACCGAGGGGAGTACATGATGTTTGTGGAATTAGTGAAGAGGAACATCAAGCCAATTTGAGAGAGGTGGAAGCCTTGAAGAGAGAAATCAAGGAGTTTAAGGAGACAAAGCTCGGTCAATGGCAACCGGCATGAACAAAGTGAAGGAATTGGAGGGAATAACCAGTTACCTTCCTTCGCGTATGTTGTTGCAGCTTTGATTGTTGCTCGTGTTTCAAACCTTCTGATCTGTGTCCCGGCCCTTTTCTTCCTCCTTGTGGTCAGAGAACTGAAGAAAAATAAATTTGTCTCTCTCTTACTCGCGTGTAAACGTTGGTGAGTATGTGGATGTGTGTTCTGATTATGAACATAATACTAATATATATATATATACTTCAAAAACTAATATTATGTTAATATTTGTAATCCATTAATTTAATTATATCCCTAATGGGCTTCTACATCAATTAGTCCATAATATAATAAATTAATGTGCTAGGCTACTTTTATTTATCAATTAATTGGCCTAGCCAATTAATTCCAGATAAATATCATTATTAAATAATACAAAATACGTTAATCTATTAATAATGATTTCTGAAAGACAATAAATAACTAGGCAAATAATTGGGTCAGATCAGGGATCCAATACAAGAAATAAAATCGGACATCAAATTAATTAATTATCTATGCTTAGTCCAGAGTAACATCAATTAATAAACATAGATTCATTCTATTGGAGAATCCGTGCTGACTTACTTCCTTATCCCAACTTGAGCATATGCTTGTATTTTAGACTTAATTGATCTCCATATTTAAGATAGAAATATTCGTTAATTAATTAAGCTCAATAAAAACTTAAATTAATTAACAACTTATTATACTCCTGAGTAGTACCACTCGACCTTATTAACACACCTGAACTTAATCAACCGGTCGAGTTTAGTGTAATAATCGTTATGAGTTCTTCAGGGGATATTATCAACCCATTTTACTAGGATACAGTTGCAAGATACAGACAACCAGCCTGAGCCACAAATAACTACTAGCGTCCAAGATACATAGATCCGGTTGCGATGACGTTCACCATAGTAGGTCAAAAAGTAATAGATAGTCAAATGCACTCAACTAAAGTCTTACTAAGCTTAAGATCAGTTAAGTTACCGAAATCTTGGTTCTCCACTAGCGGTTCTCCACTAAGGTTAGTTAGGAGAACACATCTCACTGTGATCTATCAATAAACCACCTTCAGTGTACCAGTATAGACAAGCAACCAAGACAAACCACTTCTTATCTAAACTGGAGCTTATACCGACAACCTATCATTAAGTTGTCTCATCTATGATAATTGTTTATATCTAGTCAGGTCAACAAATTGAGTCGTCTTCTGTGATCTACAACACACTACACAATCTAACTTATATACAAGATAAATAATTACATGTGCAAATATATATTTATCGAGATAGGATAATGAGACGATAGTAAGGGACAAAAACATATTGTATACAAGCATAAAAGCGCTTCCCAATATACAAAATCCCAATACAAAGGAAGTTTGTTCCATATGCGATACTCCTTCTCACAAGGAACACATTTGTCAATTCAATGTTGCTAAGTCTCAAGAGATGGAAGAAGTTTGTTGAGCTATACATCTGTCGAGGAGATTCGGGAGAAGCTCTTTCCGGCCTTGTTCTTTTAGTTAGACCGTGTGTTTGAGTGTGTGTGTAGGAGAGCCTCCTTCGACTCCAAAGGTTTTCGGACCTTTTGAAGCGATGAAGATGTTTGAGGATGGTATTATCGAGATGGACTACACCTACACGAGGCGAAAGATAAAGGTGTTGCATGAAGAAGCCGGAAGGAAAATGGAGCAATCAAGCCCTCAAAGAGTCAAAGATGTGTTTGCTTGAAGACTTCGAACTAACGACTAATAACCAAAAGCTCCTCTTGGGAGGCAACCCAACGTAACCTTTATTCCTTTCTTGTAGTGTTTGCTTGTTTGTTTGTGTGCTGACGTGATTGTCACCATGTTAGCCGGTCTACTTTTTCTTGAGTAGACAATTGTTGATGCCAAAAGGAGGATAGGTGAAGGAGACAAAGGAACCTAAAACCGAGACTAAGGTTGAACCCCATCTTGGTAAAGATGTTATGATTGAGAGGGAACAACCAAACACTACTTAGGCTGATGAGGGAGTTAAGTCTCATGATATAGTTGTAAGTAGGATTGAAACAGAGACAATTGATGTGATAGATTGGATGATGATAGAAGAAGAGAAAGCAGAGAAGGAGAAGAAAGAAAAGTTCGAAGCTAAAAATCAGGAGTTTCAGTTTGTTTGGTATATGTCTGCATTGACCGATAATCTTCAAATCAAGATGGATGAGTTTGGGAGAAAGGAAGAACATGAACTAAGAAGATAAAAGCTGAGTGCCTAGAGAAGGAGATGGAGAAAGAGGAGGATGACAGGTTGGAGCTGATCAGGCTAGATAGAAGAAAAGCCGTTAATTTAGCTGAAAAATAAATGAAGGTGATGCCATAATCAGATTTATAGCTCGCCCTCTCACTCCTAAAGAACAAGTTGTGGAGATTGAGAAGATCTGGAAAACAATGACTTATGCTCTTCATCTTGTTTAAGAAGCCATTGATTCAGAAGAACTCAAGAAGAATAGGACGTTAGAATCAGTGAACAAACAGAATGAGAGGAACCGAGCAGATGACGAGAGGCTTGTCTTTATGTACGCTTTTTGAGTTCAGTCATGCTGGCGATAAAGAATTCAGTTCAGTATTTGTCTTGTCTTAGTCTGCAAGATTGATGCATGAGGTACTAGGCACGGAATTTAAAGAAAGTGGTCAACGGAGACATCCAATACCAAATCATAATTAGCCAACCGTGAAGCGCCACATAAGCCATTGTTTCTAAAGAGATCTACAATATTTCGTTAATATGTAGAAAGCGAGCTTCAAAAAGCGACGGGTCAAAGATATTTAATGCTCAAGACTGTTGAGAAGCTAGGAGTCAATGGGAAGTCGAACTATGCCCAACTAATCACTTTCTGCTCGCCTACAAATACAAAAGGCCTCTCATTCGAAAGGTGTTATGTGAATTCAAATGCGCTTATACTCTCAAAGCAAGAACAAGAATCTTATTTCATACTCTCAAGTTCTTACTTAGAAATTCCATTTCTATCCAGATTCCAAGTGATTATTGTTCATATATTGAACTTGGGATCAAGAGTTTCTTATACTATTGCAAGTTGGACAAAACTAGAACATATACTCAAACCGATAGTTTGTTTGGAGTTTGATAGATTGATAAAAAGTTGTTAGATTTATAGTTTAATAGATTGATTGTTTATAAGATATGGTCGTTGCTAGTGAACAAGGAAGTTAGTGAACATCTGCAGAGCAGAGAGTGGACGTAGGAGCTTGATTCTCCGAACCACTATAATTCTGTATTTTCTTTTTTACATTATGCATTTGATATACTTTATCATTTTGCATCAAAAGCAATTTCATAAAAGCATAAGGGCTCGTTCGATTCACAGGAAAGTAAAGTTGTCAATGAATATGATTCTACGTAATATGATTTCAGGGAAAGTGATATATGAAAGTAAAGTTGTCAGATAATATGATTATGCAGAATAATGAATAAGAGGAAACTAGATTACTTACCCTACATTTGGAAAGTACAAGAAAACAATTCGAATTTTGAAAATTTTAATTTTTTTTAATCTTATTATAATAAATTATTCCATTACTTTTTAAAGTATTTTCTGGTTAATTATTTCCACAAAATACGTCTGACATCAATGGCGATGCAAATTATCCCATTACAATTTACAAGAACCCACAATCAAAACTCTCATAAGTGGGCTTTTTTATAAGGCTAATCAAGTCGGAAGCAACTGTGGGACGTTTAGATCAATGAACAAATATGTGATTTTAAAATTGAATTATGTTACTTTTCTAATTATATTAACTATAGAAATTTAATAATTCAGAATCAAGATTATTTGTCATAATTCGTGCAAAGTGAACAGGACTTAAAAGTGTTCGATTTGAATCCTATCAGCATGTTCGTTAAACAAAATAGTTATATTACTCCCCCAAACGCACCAACTGAGTTATAATCAAATTATTTTAAAATCTTACTCCCTCCGTCCCACTAGAAACGACACGTTTCTCTTATTAGGCCGTCCCACTAGAAACGATACATTTCCTAAAATGGTAGAAATTGTATGGACCATATTTAATTATTAAAAATTAAACAATTTACACCACATAACACCACTCTTTCTTGATTCCCGTGCCGAAAAGAAACGTGTCGTTTCTAGTGGGACGGAGGGAGTATTTTTAAATCATTTGTTGAAATCATTTTGTGATGTAAAATTCCCATGTCCCTCTCCCCCAAACTCAAAAAACGAATCGAAACACCGCACAGAAATCGAAACTCATGGCATCGTTTGGGTCTATCAAGCAAGCAATTTTCGACAAACAAGCAAGAAAGCAGTACGGATTACTCCTTTTTTCTGTTTCAACTTAGTCTATTTGGGAGAATTGAGGATTAGGTCTCACAATTTATGAACAAACAGGCAGTATCAGGATCATATACGAGGCCTCAACGCATTCGATCGCCACAATAAATTTTTGGACGATTACGGTTAGTCGTTCACTTTGGTTTCAAGAGCTTGTGCCCAATGACTATGCTTAATTTTGTAATAGGAGGGCGTTATGGTGTCCGTGTTCGTTTTGTTTTATCTTGTATTAATGAGTCTGTTCAGGTGGAAATGCCTTATTCCTTGCTCTGTTTGCTTAGATATGCTCCGAATTGGCTGCAGGGTTTCTCGTTAATTTGACTTCTAGTTGCCAAGCTAATCCCATCGAACTTCTTGCGGTTTAAATATAATTTTTTTTAATGTACAGTAAGAAAATACTAAAATGTTTTTGCATGTTAATGGGTTTAAAAATGAATTTGTTGTTGTTGTGTGGGAAGATCATTTGGGAAGAGAAGTTCAATAGCTATTTGTTGTTGGTTGCAGTTGTTTATTATGGGAAACAGAAATCGATTCGAGACAAATTGCCAGTTAAAACTGATCAAGACACCATCAGGGAAGGATATCGGTAGGTTCGCTTTTAGTTGGTACACTTTTGCTGTTCTAAATATCAGAATGTACTTGGATATCTGAATTTACATAATTATAATAAGGCCTAACCTTTTGTCTTTGCAACATCAATGAACTGAATGATAAGCTACAGAATTGGATAGTTTGTTTCTTCAGTTTGAATAATCTAACCTGTAATAGTGCCATATGATCCTATCCTTGAGAAGAGGCCACTTGGCTACAATTTGTTCATTGACCTTTCATAGTAATTGCACTAACCATTTTGTTTCACCGTTGTCTCAAAAGATTTATAATGACTGAGGAAGATGACATGTATCCTTCTTGGGAACAAAGGCTGGTGAAGCGCTATTATGACAAGCTCTTTAAGGAGTATCCTTTGCAACATTTCCGGTTTCTGGATTAATAGGCAACATATTTTGAATCAAAAGTAAAGGCATGCGGCACTACCCATCATAATACATTGCTCAAATGATATTGCTTACATGATGGAATACTATGCCTACAAAAGAAAACTCTGGCTTTTAAGCTTACCAACTTACTTTCTGCTATTGTAATGAGTATCAAGATCTTTGTGGTATCCTTCAACATGAAGATGAATATTTATTGTCACCACATGAAAAATTCTTTAGCCATCCTTTGCTGTGGTACCTATTCAAATAGAATCTTTGGCTGTTTTGCTGATTTTTCTGGAATGAGGATTTTCCAATATGTTTATTTCTCTTTAACTCATTGAAGATACTGCATTGCTGATATGTCCCATTACAAGATTGGCAAGGTATGAATGCTTTAAAACCATAATATCTTTTAAGGCGATGTATAGTGATTTGTTTTGTTATTACCTCCTTCTGAGGAGGGATCAATGCATGTAGGCTCAATATATATCAAAAGTAATTCAATGAAAACAGAAGGCTTCCGATAAATGTTCAACTGCAGCCAGTTGGTGGATTATGGATTTTGTTTATGAACTGCAGTCCATCTGATTATTCTGTTATTTGTTTAAGCCTTTAAGGATATTTCTTAGAATAGGATCCTCATTGGAAGATAAGAATGTTAATGAATACTTGTTTCTTTTGGCACATTTCAGATTGAAATTGTTCAAGCTAGTAAGACTTGGCTATGTATTTAAGTTTGACCGACATGCGTGTAATCATGTTTTATGTATTTCTACCCTGCATGATTTAATTTTCTAATACAAAGTTGCTAACCGTTGCTTGTTCTCGTTTTAGATTGGTCTTAGATGGAGAACTGAAAAGGAAGTGATATCTGGGAAAGGTATGTTTCTACTTCAAATCCCTTTTCACCTGTTTAAGCTATTAACTTTGAAAAGCTGCTTTCAGTAGCTGGCGCTCGCAATATTATTCTTCTCCTCTGCGCAGATAAATTGCTAGATCTTGCATCTACTTAAAAGTGATAGTGAAAATATGATAATCTCTTTCTTTGTATGAGTTTGATATTAACTACAGCATCTGTATTTGAGCCTCAACTTCCTAAGCAGCCGTGTGCCAAGAGACATTTGCATGAAAGCATTTAGATTACAGGGATTGATACTTCAAGTACACCATTTAAATGCTGATATCTTTTTAACTGCAAATTCTCAAAGATTCCATCTCTTCCGCATATTCACCCTCCTACATATCCAAAAGGAGAAGAACCTCATAAAGAAAATAGAGCAAAATTGTTTTTTAAAATTAAGCATCATCCATGGATCCTAAACAGTAGCTCTATGCAATATATACTTTCTACTTTTGCATTTCAGCTTATGGAGTTTATGTTATTCTTTTAGTTCAGAATAAATTCTGACCGACTACCTTTTAATTGTCAGGGCAGTTTGTATGTGGTAATAAGCACTGCGACCATAAAGATGGTTTATCAAGCTACGAGGCAAGTTTGTGTCAAGGTTATGTTCCAAGTATTAATGATTGTAATAAGGAAGTGGAACGACTTCCTTTGATATTTTTCACCTTATCTCTGGGTGACATAGGCCAAGTAAAGGATTTCAGTTTTGTGTGACCTTGTTTATATAATCAGTGAACCTAAACAGAAAGATTATACTATAAGTGGTAAGTGGAAAATTATCTCTGAATGGCTACTAGTTACTAGCATCTGTATGTAAGATTTAGAAATTTGAAAACAAAGAAGGGCTTTAAGTATAGTGGAGTATTACTAAAATGCCAGCCGGCTGAATGTCTTTCCCAATTCATATCTCGTAACAAAATCTTTATGAATTGTCTTATTGAAGAAGTACTTAACATGTTCAAGTGAATGCAGAGTAGAAATGTTACTTCATACTAGAGATATAGGAAAATACCAATCATTGAGGCTTTCTTTTCCTCTTCTTTTTGATTGTGTTTGATGACTGTGTCCACCATGCATATGCAGGTGAACTTTTCCTATTTTGAAGCTGGAGAAAACAAACAAGCTCTAGTGAAACTAGTGGCCTGTGAAAGGTAATTGTTACTCGAAATTGGTCCTAGTCGTGTCATCTTTTATAGTTAATCTATTCTGTGTAGTTAGTATAGAAAATTTTCAGCTCTCACCTAGTCAACATGCTGGTCGCTTAATAGCATTCGTTTTCTTATAATGTTAGTTATGCAACTGATATCATCTTTGTTGACATGCTGTCATTTCTGATTGCCATTCGTCATTTATGTGTGTTTGTTTGCCTAATATTGTACTAGTTGATTATTGAATAGATGTGCGGAGAAGCTTTATTATAAGAAACAGAAAGAGAAGGAACTGAAGCATAAAGAGGATGAAAAACACGAAAAGAAAAGGTCAGCACACTATAGATTGTATTCAATATTTCATAGTGGATATTTAAGAAAATCGTTGTCATAGGGACTACTCACTTACCTTCTTTCAGGAATTGGACCGAGAATGATGATGATACTAGTATAAACCATGGTAAAAGCAAAGAGAGGAGAAAAGGTATAAAGCTGCTTAAAATTACGCTCCTGCACTACAGTTAGCTATGTGGTTATTGATACGAGATGTCGAAATTAAAGTACTAGAACCAAATATATGAATCAAGGACCTTCCTCGGTAGGAGATAATGTTGGTTGAAAATTGCTGCTTATGCAAGATTCATGTTTTGAACGTGTAGTTAATAATTCCATCAGAAAATGAGCTTCACTAACATTCATAACCTGAATATTTGTGAATATATCTTTAGGTGGAGGTTCAAATGTGAACAACTTCTTATCGTGTGAACGTCTGAACACTGCACTTTAAAGACAAATGTACTGCACTTTAAAGGCAAATATACTGCATTTTAAAGTACAATACTTAAAATGCAGTACATTTGTCTTTAAGTGCAGTATTAAAGTACAATATATTTACCTTGAAAGTGCAATACATTTGTTTTTTAAAGTGTAGTGTTCACACGTCCACACGATAATGGTTGTTTACACAGGAACCACTTCCTATATCTTTATACGTCTTTATACAACAAAGTATATTTGTGAATATATCTTTGTATGTCCTTACATCCTTAACTTTCAGGAGACAAGGCGTTGACTTCAGACAGTGATCACAAGACTGATGACGATGAAGAAAACTTTGATGAGTATCTTTCCGGGATGTTCCCTTGATCAAAACAAGCTTTTTTCATCACAATTGTCAACTAACCATTAACTCAAAGTCTCTAGTTAAGAATGTGGCAGCACTTTTGGCCTTCAGGTAAAAGGTTCGTATCTATGGCAATATTTTAAAACTTACTAGCTGTTATTAAATATTATAAAAAAATTAATAAATTAGGTTAAATGGTTCTCAAATATTTGATTTTGCCTAAATTGGTCCTCAATTTGAGTTTCTTGGCTACATTGGTCCACAAAAGATCAGAATTTTGCCAAATTGATTCTTGCCTCACACGTGTCCCGTGATGATTAACGGCGTCAAGTCACTCCGTCGTCAGGATTCCGTTGCTGTGGCGTAACACGACAAAAGTCGCCGTCAGTGTAATTATCCAAAGGAAAGTTAATTATGCGCCTGCTGCCACGTTATGGTTGTGGTCCGATCAATATAACTCCCAATTATTCCTCCACTACTCCCTTCTAATATGACTAATTTGTCCCCTCCATTACTTCCCAAATTATGTACTCCCTCCATTTATTGAATATATATGTTTATTTCAATTTTCACAATATTAAAAAAAAATAATGATATAAAAGTTAGATAAATGTTGATATCGAAATATGAGTAAATTAAAGCAAATTAATAATATAATTATATTTTTTATTATAAAAATTGGATAAAATGATCTTTTTTTATATTATCATATTAATTAGATTTTTAGAAATTAATGAAATATTTAATTAGGTAAAAAAATTATTAATAGATATATAAATTTAGGACATATAAAAATGAAAATGAGGTATATATATTTGAGACGGATGGAGTATTAATTTTTACCAATTGTCTTTTACATATTTTGATCCTCTCTCATTCTACTTCAAATCCGTCCCACTGCGTGTCATGTCAACTTCATTCGTACACATTTTGCTTTTTAGTATAATGTTATTTTAACATTTTTTAGATAAAATTTAATAACTGAATACACAAAAGTGTGACTGATGATCATTCGTACACATTTTGCTTTTTAGTATAATGTTATTTTAACATTTTTTAGATAAAATTTAATAACTGAATACACAAAAGTGTGACTGATGAAGTTTCTAATGAACGAACATGTCATAAATTAAGAAAATGAAAAGTGGACTTTCTTCTTTAATTGCATTAGTCATATTGGATTATGATAGTTAAATAGACTAATTAACGATTAATCTAATCCATAACCTCGTTCTCAACTGCCGGCCTCCAGTAATTAACAATAATTAACCACGGATCAGGATTATTAATAAGCAATTAATATTTGCCATTGCACGCAGCTAATTTGGATTTTTCAACTTGAAATGTTAAGATAGTGATAAAAAAAATAAAACCGAGCCTAATGATAAAATTAAACACAATAAGCTTAGCGCATAAAGGGTAGTTTCGATCTTTTAGTTATTTTTTCCTCCATTTTACTTTTTTATTAAAGAAATTATATTTTGTTAGTAATTCTTTCATCCCACTAGAAACGACATATTTCTTTTAGGCATATGATCCACATAAATTTTATCACTTTAAGAAATGCATCGTTTCTAATAAAATGACTCAATAAGAAAAATGCATTATTTTTAGTGGGACGGAGGGAGTATTATTTTTAGTGGGACGGAGGGAGTATTGCGACAACCAGACATTTAATTAAATATAAAAATCCACAGAAAATATATGGTCTCTTTTAGGGATGTAACGATTCAGTTTGGTTTGATTTTTTATGTATTTTAGGAACCGAATCAAATACATAGAAATGGTTCGGTTCGGTTTGATGTGTTTCAAAATATCAGAACCGAACCGAATCGAACCGCTTACAGATGGTTTGGTTCGATTCAGTTCATCGGTTCACCTTTTTATTTTTTATTTTATTTTTTAAATCATAAATAATGAAAAAATAATTGTTTATAGGATGTCACTCATTCCGAACTCATAAGTACTATATAATTGTTACTTCTTTCTCTTCCTTTCTATAGATTATAATTGATCTTAACTTAAATTTAATATCTAAATCCAACGATATTCCAATATAAAAAAGACAAATATTAAATAAAAATATTAAAAAATAGGACAATGGTTCGGTTCGGTTCGAACCGATTCAAAAATCTTGAAATCGCGAACCGAACCGAATGTAAACGGTTCCTTAAAAATAAATCGAACCAAACCATAGCAAAACCAAACCGAACCACATTTTTCGATTTGATTCGGTTCGATCCGATCGATTTCGCGGTTCGGAGCGGAACCACTTACACCCCTTAGTCTCTTTCTCTCTCTCTAAAAGTTTTGGTATTTTATGATGTAATAATGTCTTGATGTGTCGTCTTATCAGACAAAGTGGTGGAAGGTAAAATGGTTCTGAAGTAGCTCTGGGTTTCATCGCACGGAATTAACGGTAATCTTCTGGATTCTTTATTTGTTCGATGAGTAATACGGTGCTCCACTTAGGGTTTGCCGTTGTGCTTTACTAGAGTTGCTATTCATTGGAGTTGAAATCATAGTTTCCCCTTTTGATTATTTCCCGCCCCTGTCTATGTTTGATCTGAATTGAGTTGGTGAAGGAAGACATTTTGTGGATTTAAGTAGGGAAGAAGTGGAGCCTGGTTTGATTAGTGATTTTTTTCCTCAAATCTCGGATAAATTGTTTCTGTTAGATCGACTGTAACTGTTAAATGTTCATCATCTGGATCATGTATATGTATAAGGTAAATCAAGTGTTACTTGCATTGGGAACTTGTTCTGGAAGATCTACTCTCCCTCAACTCCCAATCTGGCAATATAATTTTCAGCTATCCAGTGCCTGCTGCATCTATTACTGTTCTTCACATCATGGTAAAAGTGTTAAAATGTATATGCTTTACCGTGTGCTATAGAATAGATACTGCTTTCCTTTTTGCGGATATTACTGTTCGAATGCACTATGTTGTCGCTTCGATTCCTTGTTAGCAAGTCTGTTTATATAATTCAATGATTGTATGGTTTGAAGGTTATGATTAGGCCATTAATTTATTGGGAGAGAGCCAACAGAAAATGCCCACACTCACAAATAGTAGTAATAGACAAGTAGAGAAAGGAGTATGTAGCACCGATTGTCAGCCTTGGTGGCAGGGTGACATGCCTTCTTCAGGGCAGCAAGAAACTGAAGGCTCGGGTGAAGGCATTCCCAACGATACTGAAACTAATGCATCTCTCAACTCTGGTAACCTTACCACTTACTTCACTTCTGTTTGATCTGTCCTGTATTAGCATTTGCTTCTGTTTCTAATTCTGGTATATATATATATACTTCCTCATCAGGTTTGGATAGGAGCAATAGCACGCAAGAGCAACATCTTGATGCAAATTCACAAATGGAGCTTGTTGGTCATTCTATCGTAAGCACCCCTTTAATCTTTTGTCTAGATTAATACTCCCTCCGTCCCACAATGCTTGTTCCACTTTCCTTTTCGGGCCGTCCCACAATTCTTGTTCCATTTCCTAAAATAGAAAGTTATTACAAACACTTTATTTAAGGGCCCCACATCTCTACTCACAACCAACAACTCTCCTAAAATATCGCGCCCAAAAGATATGGAACAAGAATTGTGGGACGGAGGGAGTATATGATTTACTAATAGTTTCATTTTGAATTTTAATTTTACAGATGTTGACGTCATATCCATATGCAGACTCACAATATGGGGGGATTTTGACATATGGGGCACCGGTAAAGACGAATCTCACTTTTACCTTCCCCAATGGATAGAACACTAAAACTAAGCCTGATAAGGTTATTACAATGTGAAGGAGAAGAGAAGATAGATAGTGTGTTTTACGTTATTGCTTTATTTAGGAATCCTGGGAAGTGGTCTCTTTGGATTTAACATCGAAAACTGGTCTGGATTGGTTACAGGTGCATCCTCACTTGCTTGGATATCACCCAGGAAGAATGCCGCTGCCTCTTGAAATGGAAGAAGAACCTGTTTATGTGAATGCAAAACAGTACCATGGAATTCTCAGGCGAAGACAAATAAGAGCAAAAGCCGAATTGGAAAAGAAATTGATCAAGAACAGAAAGGTTTTTATATTCTTCGCCCTTAATTTTGCATGCATGTTCTCATCTTATAACATGTGGTAGGTAGTTTGTACTTTAGTCTGTACCACCACTTTTTTCTTGATCCACTCCATGTTCCATCTGCTTGATATAGAGAATCAAATTACTTGGATGTAATCATTCTAGTTCAAAAGTCGAATACTTATTATATGTGATATATTGCATATTCAACACGTCGGTTTCAGTTTTGGTGCTGGACTCTGTTATATCCCAAATCTTAGTTAACCAAGAAAGAGCTAGGATACATGTAAATGTTTGTTAGAGCCCATGATTATGTCCCACATCGACTTTGTGAATATCCTGACCCCTCTATATAAGCTTGGATATCTCTTATGTTGTTTCTACATCTGTAAATGCAGCCTTATCTTCACGAATCTCGGCATAAACATGCTATGAGAAGGTTAAGAGGCTCCGGAGGGCGTTTTCTGAATACCAAAAAGTCCGGTGGTGAAGAAAACTCCAACGCATCAAAATCCGGGGAACCCGCATCAGAACAGCTATCGGATCAACAGAATGATGGGGCATCTAGGATTCCAGAAATGCACATTCTTGCCAATGGATTCAGCACTTCTCATGGTGTGGGATCGTACTACGGTAGGGGACATTTCAGCGAGAATATGTGGAACTCGGTAGCTAACGGGGAAGCTTCTTCCAGCAAATGAGAACATGGCTTGTCTATCTGGCAATTCATTCTTGGCTTGGTTACTTGGTATGGTGCAGAAATGAGAGAGGATGTTGGCGAATCCAAGTCTAAGGTGGCCGACTGTTATCCGTTTCTCCTCCATATTATCAACTTGTGTAAATTAAGCAAATACGTTGACTGTTTGTTGCTCCAGGATTGTGATAGACTCGGTAACTATTTCTATTAATTGTTTGTCAATCACTTGCACGACTACTAGTTTTGATCATTATAATTTATGTAACAACCCAAAAATTTCATTGCTTTCAAAATTAGCTATATTTTTTGTTTATTTTAATGTCGTTGCTACACTCATTTCTTATTCAATGACAATAATTTCTTTGTGTCACAACTAAATTCCATCAAGTGTAATAAATCCAGGTTTCGGAATTTATGTGTCTTTCAATTTTTAAGCTAGGTTGCATGGATATGGGACACGTAACACGACTCGACACGGACACGAGACACGGGACACAATATTTTTAAAAAAAACTTAGGATACGATACGGGGCTTATTTATTGAAAAATATAAAAACAAGTGTAAAATAAACTAATTTTGTATATTTTTATTAGAACTAGAAGTTATGAGTATATAAATCTGTTGGATACGGCAATTCAAGTGTCGTGTCGTGTCCGAGTATTTGACACGTGTCTGACACGATACGTTAATGTTTTTGAAGTGTTCGTGTAACAAAGTTTTTAAGCCTTCAGTCCACTATAAAAAGGGGTATTTTATCTTTCAACACAAATTTCTTTCATTCACTAAAAACCTTCTCAATTCCAGAAAAAGAGAAGTATTTAATATCTTTCGAAGTCCGGTATACTTGTACTCCAGTATTTATATTATATTATATTATATTATATTATATTATATTATATTATATTATATTATATTATATTATATTCTATTATATTCTATTATATTATATTATATTATATTATATTATATTATATTATGTTAATCGAATAATTATTATTTTATATTTTAATTGAATTTTTTAATTATCTAATACATTTAACGAAAGCAGTGTAAATTAATATTATAATAAGCATGTTATTTTATAATTTTAGTATAAATTAATCAATCATGGTGATTTTAATTTGGTTGTTTTTAATATTATAGTAAATATATTAATCTATTGTAAATTTAGATATACATTAAAATAAACTGGGCTATGAGCCAAGCTTATTTGTATTATTTCCATTAGAGATTGTTTTCAATTTAAATTCATTCCATCTGTTAAGGCTGCTATAAAGCTTTATGAGAGTCCTTCTAAGACTACAAATATCGGTAGTCTAAAACCCACCAGGTGGGTTTTGAAGAAAAAAAAAATCCATGAGGGAGGTGAGAGAGAGAAAAGAGTGACTCGGGTGGCTTTTGAAGCAAAATGTCACCGGGTGGTTGGGAGTTAATTGGCTAATGGGATGTTGTCACTTGGCATCATCCCATTGACTCTTAATATTAATTTTTTGTAAATATAAAATTAAGTATTTTTTAATAATATATATTATAAAAATAAATAAAAATTATACCAAAATTCATGATTTTTCATTCACTATAAATAGAGCCTAATATTGCTATACTTTTCACATCTTAAAAAACCTTCATTTTCTCTCATTTCATTATTTACTACAAATCTCAATCACTCTTTTAATTATCATGGATCCATATAATAGAGAAGCACACAGAAATCTCAATCTAATTTTAGTTTTTCGTTGTTTTAATTTCGTCTTTCAATTACTGTCCTATGTTCCCTATATTTTAGTTTGTGCGATTTCGAGCTTTATAATTTTTTCTACAATTTCAGTTAATTTTTACGCCTTTAAATTTAAATAATTATTATTAATATATAATAATATTAATATTAAATAATTAGAATATATAAAAAATATAGTTGGTGGGGCATGGTTGGGTGGTTAGAGTTAAATGATGAAAAGTATAGATGGTTGGGTTGAAAGTAAAATGAAGTATAAAGAGGAGAGATAAATTAATTAAATATTAGAATGATTGGGTTGGTTGGATATTTAGGTGGTTAGGGATATTCATAGTCTAAGGTTAAAGGCTTAAATGCAATTTATACTAATCCAATATGCATAAATTTATGTGAATGTCTATAAGACAATAAATCACTATCATTTAGTAATTTAATTACCATTTCTTCTCCATGTAGGGGAATTGTTTCTTCCGTAGTTTTTACTACTTGTTTTAATCCTATTTTTTCAAAAGTATCTAGCTTATATATCATATTAGCCTATAAGGCTAACCATATTTAATATAATACAAAACTAAATAACCAAACTAAATTAAGAAACTAAATGAAAGAGAGAAAGAGAAGAGACTTACAAGATATAAGCTATGTACTCTTTCTTGCAAGAATAAAAAGCTGATGAAAAAACTTACAAGGGGAGAAAGTTTAAAAAGGTGAAAGTTTTATTTATTTTTCGTGTCTGTGTTCACAATGCAAGCACTTCCCTCCTTATATAGACAAGGTGAGGAGAGTAAAGTCAAGAGTGAGTGGACACTTACTATCTATATATACAGTAGAGTGAAGAGTGAGTGGACACCTACTATAATCTAGAATATCAAATGACAAATTATTGTTGTCAAAATTTCAAGCAAAATGACAAATTATTATAGTGGTTGAAGAAATGATTTTGTCAGAAGAGAATTTTCTCTTGAGGTAAGATGCCCTCATGTGAATATGCCAGTTGTCTTCAATTATTTTCGGATATCTTCCTTGCTTTTATTTTGATGCAGAAGATTCTTCTTTGTTCTTGACATTTTCAACTAAAACTTCTTTCATGGCTTCAAAAATATCTTCAATCAAAGTTCTCTCGCTTGGATCTTGGGCTTCTTGAAAATTAGTGTCTTGATTTGCTGAAGATATTAAAATATACTCACTCCGTCCCACCCGACTTGGCTTCTTTCCTCTTTTTCATTGTCCCACTTGACTTGACCACTAACTAAAATAATACTCTAATAAATTCTAATGGGTCCCACCACTTTATACCACTTTACACACAACTACCCACTATTCTTAATAACCGTACCCAAACCTATTAAGCCAAGTCGGGCGGGACGGAGGGAGTATGATTTACCATATTTTTTAGACATAATGTCTTCTTTGAATGTTATCAACAAATCCTTCTTAACTTCATCGAGATATTTCTCAATCATTTTCTCATTGGACATAACTCCGGACTTCAATCTTAATTTCCTTGAAATATGCTCAAATGGAGAAGAAGATCTCCTCCTTAATTTAGGCTTGATCTGCTCACCATATTTCTCTAGACCATCATTAATGTGACACATAGAATCAATGCCAAAAATGTGTCATGATTCTGGGTTCTGTTTTATCATTTTTTTCTAGAACTTGGAATGTGAGACCTTTCTTATACAGGGAATCATATCTTCAATATAACCAAATTTTGGAGTCCATTTTCAGATCCAAAGAATTGAAAATTATGTAAAGAAATATAGAGAAGATATTCATTCCACACAAACATTTTTTCTGGAATTTCAAGAATTCTTGGTGAAATGTCCACCCATCTTTCAAATTTTTCTTTAAAACAATCAGGTAAGATTCTTCCCGAAGTCTCATAATATTGCCACCATCTAATAAACTATATAGGTGTGTCGAAGTTATAAACTCCTGAACAAATGTTAATCAACCAGAATTTTATTTTTTTTGGATTTTCATATAGAAAAACTTTATAGAAAGCATCGTGATAATCCCAAAAATTATATTTGATAGAAGTTTTATTCTATAAATAACAAAATTCCTTTTGCATGTATGGAAATATTCTCCATTCTTCTGTAGATATAATCTTTTTTTATAACAATTTTAGAGAAGTTATAAACTTCTTTCTGTCCAGTTGTAAATGATGGATTTCACACCCATTATTAATAAGTACTCCCTCCGTCCCAAATATATATGCCTACTTTTCTTTTTCGTCTGTCCCAAATCTATATGCCTATTAACAATTTTTTTATATATAACTAAATCTTTCACCAACTTTAATACATCTAATTAATATGATAATATAGAATAAGACTATTTTATCCAACTTTTATAATAGAAAACACAATTATAACATTAACTTTTTAGTAATTTACTTTAATTTACTCAAATTTCAATACCAACATTTATCTAACTTTCATATCATTAATCTATGTGAAAAAACAAATGGGCATATAAAATAGGAACGGAGGGAGTATATTTTTATAATATTCTCGAAACTTACAAGTCCGAGCTGCATATGACGCATTTTCAAAATACCTTTTCATGATATTACATGGATTGTTTTTCCATTTCAAATCTTTTTTCCTCTAGCAGAAGTATAATTTATGTTTTTTCATTTATTGTGTAAGAGATATTCTCTTCATCATTTTCCTCAGTAACCATTGAAGAATACGTAGGAATATTATCCTATTTTTGAGTACTACCCTCCTTTTGTTTCTTATATTCCAGAAACTCCTGGAAATCTTTGTCATGTGAAAAATCTGTTATAGAGTCTATTATAAACCGTTACGTATGTTAAATCCTCAATCTAAGAGGGTTGATAAACCTTTAAATGAAACAATTTTATTAAATCCAATATTACTACTAGAAGAAAAATTAAATGGGAAGAAATAATTTTTTCCAGAAAATTGGACTATTGAACAAGCGGTGACTCCACAACATCCAGTTCAAAATAACCTAGTAAAAGTAATACAAATACCAAAATGAGTGGTAACATTACAATTTGAAGATAATAGAAAAACATGAATGTTGCCTTCTAGGCATTCATTTGACAAATCCAGATCTATTTACTCACATATGTCACTTCTAGATTATAAAATAGAACAACTTTTTACTCCATCCAAAGCTTCTACATCTCAAATAAGAGAAAAAACATTCAGTGAATTTTCTGATGAAGATAAAATAGAAAAATTAAAAATAGATAAAAATAATATTGTTAAAGGAATAAGAAATAGTACTTATAATACTAAAGAAGAGGAAACAAAAGAAAATTGGGGCGTTACATTTAAGCAGGTAAATCCTCAAACAAAACAAGAATATCTTGTAAGATTTCATTTATGAAAATGGAATAATATTCTCAAATGTGTTTTAAAGTTTTAAGATGATTTATATAATAAAAAATTAATTATAAAGACTGATTGCAAATCTGTAAAATTTATGTTTAATAAAGATTTTAAACATGAAGTTTCAAAATAAATGTTTGTTAGGTGGTAGACTCATTTAGCCCATTTAATTTTGAAATTATATATAAGAAATGAGAAGAAAATAATCTTCATGATTTATTAACTCGAGAATATATCCAATTTTGCAGGAATATCTTCCAGAGAAAGAACAACTTCCTGTTATAGAGGAAGAGGTGGCAGAAGTTCACAACTGTCTCAACATGGAAAACAAAGACTTATAGCCGCATATTTGTCACTTGACAAATCTGACAGATTTAACGGAAGCAATGTAAATTAATATTATAATAAGCATGTTATTTAATAATTTTAGTATAAATTAATCAATCATCAAGGTGATTTTAATTTGGTTGTTTTTAATATTATAGTAAATATATTAATATATAATTTCATCGATACCAATGAGCTCATTTGAAAAAAAAAATATTAGTAAAATTAGTCCTCAATTTTTTTATTTTTTTATTTTGGTAGATAGGTCAACATTGATCTTTATATTTTTTATACCAAAATTACCCTTAGGATTTTTAGTTTTATTTTTTAATAATTCGAGTAACGGTTAATTTAACAAAAAAATTTAACAGAAAAACTAAAACCGCAAACAAATTGTTAGGGAACCAAAAAATAAAATAAAATTTGTGGAATAAAATCAGAAAAATGACAAGTTTGAAGACCAAATTTATCAATCTACCTTAATTGGCCTAGCTACTAAATAAATGATGTTTTAATCTAATTCCTATGTTTTTTTTAATAGTTAAGATGTCTTTTAGTCATGTTTTTTATATGCGCTTTTTTATACAGTTAAACCTCGATAAAATAATATTCGATAAAGTAATAATCTCGTTAAGATAATAATTTCTTCCGATCTCAATATAAGTCAATACACTAAAATAATATTCGATAAAATAATAACCTCATTAAATGAATATTTTTTTTTATAATTTAGCTTTTGACTTTTTTTTTTAAAAAAAAATCAATATTTCAAAATAAAATTAGATAGAACGATAAATTCATATTCATCCATCGGTTAAGCAGTAAAGAAGCATCCCTCAAGTAGCAATTCTTATTTCAAAGCATAAAGGGATCCATATTATGGCATTGACTTAATATCCTAGATGAGACTTACACCTATTTCTTCACTGCTCTGGGATGATGCACTCTCCAAACCAGAAGAAACATCTGGGGCAGAAGCTTCCAGATCTAACAAAAGGCCGCTGGTCGTCGACAAAAGATCTGATGTTTCATTAACAGCATCAGTTTCTTGAGTATTGACTGACTCTTCTTCTCCAACTAAGAGAGCTTCAAGGGGAGACTTGCTACTCATATGCACATTAGAGGTGAATTTCACTTCTAAGATAGGAAACTCCAAATCCAATAAGGCAACATTTGAAGTACCAGGTAAGCTTTCTACTGCAACAGTCTCAATTTCATGTTCTACGTTATCTTCAGAAGCAGCATCCTGATCATCAGGCTTAGATGTACAAGTTGATTTTCCTAGATCGGTTTCCTCAGGAATCGGTTGCATGCTGGGATCCGTCGAGTCTTTGGCTGAATGTGGTGCAGAACCATTACTAATTTCAGCAGGACCACCACTATCCCCTTCAATGTAGGTCTCAATTATATTCATTCTAGAGTTTCCATTCAACCTTCCATTACCTGGACTTGAAACAGCTCGGGAATCGCTATTAGATGCTGAGCAAAACTCATTGGTACTCTCGTTTCTAACAAAATCACATGAGTCAGCAGATTTAAACAAACCGTTGCTCTCAGCGCTAGGGGGGACCATCTCGTTACCATGCTCTTTTTTCTCGTTTTCAGTTACAGGAGCCATATCTAATGAAGACCGGGGAAAATTCAATTGTTCCTCACTGCCAGTTTCTTCTGCAGTAAAATCAGGAGCTTTAATTGTAAGGACTTGAGCGTATTGTGATTCCTCTCTATTGCCATTCTCTGCAGCAGGGGATTCTCTAGTTTCAAACTGACAATATTCAGCATGCCCCTGACTCTGGATTTCATCATTTACATCACTAGGAAGACCAATAGGTGTTTGTATAGGTTCAGAAGGTCCAATTGCAGTAGACAAAAACCCATCAAGTGCTGCTGCCAAAGCATCATCAACTGACAAAGTTTTCTTTGGTTTCTGCTCGGGAGAAGAATCCTTCAACGGTTTCACATTACCAATATCTTCATCACCTTCGCCATTTGAAAATTCTGGTGCTCTAATAATAAGGCCTGGACGAAAATTTGCATCAATGGATAAGTCGGGAGTGCTATCACGTGCAAAATCCTCATTTCCAAGTTCATCATTGTAGAAAGAGCTTGAGCTCGATTCACTGCATGAAAACTCAGGGGCGGAGATTCTCGTGCAATTTGGCAAAGCAGAATCCTGAGAACTCTTGGCAAGTTTTTCAAGTTGATGCTCAACCTGTTGAAATCTTGCCTCTATCCTCTCTATTGGCTTCAGCATTTTCTCTTCAAACCTCAAACAAATATCTTCCACTCTGCTCATTCGAGAGATGAGCTGTTCCATAGCTGTTTCAAGATAGCCTGGCTGAGAATTATTTGCAGTTTTGGTCTCAACACATTTCATTGCACAAGTGACTTGGTGAATTTCAGCTGACTCAGATGTATCCTTACCAAGTTCCTTTGGCCTAACAAGTTGCTCAGGAGAATCAATTTTGTCAATTACTGTCGGCATCAGTTTCCATCTTACCATTCTTAACCACTTCATCAGAAGCATATGTGTCTTGAACTCGGCTTACACCTGATTTTGATAATTGCAGAAGGGTTGGCATGAACATTGCCATAAGAGAACTTTGTGCTGAGTTCCCTGTCAACTCAGCCTCCTTTCCAGAATCTAGTAACTGCACAGGGTCCACAAACACATAAATCTCATCCAGATATACATATCCTTTGTCCTGAAGCGATAACAATCGAACTGTAAGCGACAAACAAGGATCCAAATCACTTATTTGTGATGTAGCCTCATAAAGGTCCTGCACAAAAGTTAGAAATACCATAAATTAGTTGTCTGTGTAAAATAATAGAAGATTGACACTATATCGACCATGTATAGATCCATATTATTACTTCTCCCAAATATCTAATAGGATTATTCTAAGAATATTTTTCAAATATATATTATACACTATCAAAATAGTATCATAATAATTATATGCATAAACTACTAAAGAAAAAGACTGAACAAGAAAAACTGATGCAGAAGTATAACTACATATTTGATGAAATAAATTATTGTCACAAAATAACAACTATCTCGGGAACACTTGCATCTGTGAATAATTCAGCGATGTTAGGTTGGAAATGGACATTAGTATGGAAGAGTTACTTTGTCATTTTATTGTAAAAACTGCACGGTGTAAAGAGATGGAGATTTCCCTTATACCTGTATGTTGTTAAATCCATTGGTAACGATCTTATCTGAAGGGGGGTTTCCGCCAGACCCAGGGACTTTTATCTTAACCCAGTCATCCTCACCAGAAACAGTACTTCCCTCACTTGAAGCAGTTTCTGCAATTACATCTGTAGATAAACACTCCCCATGCTTCCGTGAAACATCTTCAATGCTACTGGTTTGGAGAACTTTGTCATCTCGTTCAGCAACACCACACCGAACAGTAGAGAGGTACTCATTGCTGTTGTGAGGAGAGTTTTCATAATAGATCTCATATGCACGAGCAGTGCTCCGAACATAGATTTGACCGACTTCATACCTCTGCTTAAAACATACTGCAAAAATTGGTATTATAATTCATCAAAAGAGACATTGTCTAACTTTAATGAGACGATAAGCACCCATAAGTATTTCCCAAGCAGAAACTCCATTTTCTGAATTTATTTTGATACATGAAGATGAAAGAATGAAATCCTGTATATGCAGAAAAAATAGCCTTCAAGCCAATCACCTAGAATAAAGTCTCCTAAAACTGGAAAACAATAAATGCCGGATCAAGTTGATAAACAAACTTCTTTTTTCTTGAGAAATAATTACTCAGGAACTAGTGCATTGCGCAACAAGGAAAAAACAATTACCATCCCGATTGCAAATTAAGTGACTGACTCTCAAGATAAAAATGATCTCACAGAATAATGAACATGTGAATGAATAGCAATCATCCAACAAATTCACAAAAATCTTGGATATCCAACTTAATAAACAAATTTAAAGCTACAATCACCACAAGCTCTATAAAATAAAAATACAAGGCTATCAAACCCTCAAAAAAGCCCCGCCAATTCCCCTAAATGCACTTAAAGCGATCAAAGAAAGCGAGAAATAGCAGCGATAGCATACATGGGAATTCGAAATCAAACAAACAAAAAAATGCGGAGAAAATTAGAAAAAGTACTCTTGATTTCACAGGGGCCAGAATCGAGATCGCGAGGCTTCAGAATCAGTGGAGATCGTGTGACCGTGAATTCCGGGTCGGGTTCCGCGATGGGGTAGTCGGATGACTCGACGGCGACGGAAGATTCGAGAGAGCCGTGAGCAATCATCCAATTAGTTTGATAACTCCATGGAATGTGAGGGGAATCACTTCCTGTGCTATTGCAATCTACTGATTCCATAGCTTTCTCTACCATGCGTAGGGTTTACGGTGAGTTTATATGAAAACGAAGAGTGCTTCAGCGCCTTGCGTACTACATACGATAAATATCTTCTATTGTATTAACATAAAGGTATTAATATTAATATTCTTTAAAAGAATAATAATCCGTTGTAGTCTAGTTGGTCAGGATACTCGGCTCTCACCCGAGAGACCCGGGTTCAAGTCCCGGCAACGGAATTTTTTTCCTCTTTTGAAGAAATAACACTGCCGTCACCGGCCGCCGGAACTCCTGCAGCCGCCCCTCAAGGTCCACCACCTTGGCGGATGGAGAGGGTGGTTTTGTTGAAGAAATTAAACTGCAAAATCGAACGAGTTGGAGATTGCTCATTTTGTCTTTCTTTCTTGAAAAATAGTTGGTTGTTCTTAATCAATCTCCAATTCCGCTCCAATTAATCGAGTTGGAAGGTCGCAACACTCCAATTTGTCTTGTTCTTATCAATTGCAGTTTATTTTGGTTTTGAGGGATTTTGCATTGTTGGTGCATTTGCAGTTTTATTCCTCTCTCTTCTAGAATTTCAAACTTCTCTTGTTATTGTTTTGTTCGATTTACAGTTGGACTGAAAGGGTTTGCAATATAGTTTTTGGATTTGTAGTGTTAATCGAATCAGTTAGATTCCTCTTGCTATTCTCTTGTTAAAAAACAAATTGATTCTCTCTTCGATCCAAACAACTACAAAACAAAACAAACGAAATCAATTATGTTTCTAAGATCGAACTCGAACCAAACATTAGTATTTATTCTAAGCCTTTCCTTTCCTCTCCCTTTCTTGATTCATTTCCGTTCTCCTCCACGAACCAAACGGCCCTTAAGTCATCCATCACCAGCATGTCATTCCATTAGTTTACAAAAATACAAATAACAAAAATACAATATTTTTTGTATCTCAAAAAAAATTAAACATGAATTATAATAACATATCCCATCACCTTCCCTACCTAACAGCCTCAGGAGCAGAGTTGCAGTACGGAGTATGCAAACACACCAGCTTCGTACACGTCAGACACACACTCGCAAACGCCGCACCCACCACCACCCCAAAAACAGTCTTCCGCTTATCCAACTTAACTGCCCTCCTCACAATGGTGCCAAAGCATGGGAAAAGCCCTCCACAAGCAAATACCAGCACATGGTCCAGCCCGCTGTAGTCGATCCCAGCAAGTATCGCTCCGATCGCAGACAACGGCCCCACAAACCCGATGAGGGCAGCCGACAGGAGGGCTGACTGCCAGCTGTCGGTTACTCCATAGATGCAGCTAGCAACAGCTGCACCGCGAGGGAACCCGTGGAGGGAGACGGGTAGGACCATGTGCCTCCCGAGCCCGTAAGCTTTAGGTGCAGCTACGCCCAGTGCTAGCCCCTCGGCGAGAGCGTGAAGGGCGATTGCTAGACAAGATAAGATCGACTGGAGCGTGGGGGCGCTAATAGAAATACTGGTGACGGAGGATAATGTGCTGGCTGATGTCTTTCTGTGAAGGCGAGAGTTTGTGAGAACGGACGTAGGTACGTGGACGAATGCTGATCCGAGTCCGAGAAGGGTTAGGAATGGGAGAAGGCCCATCTTGGAAGAGACGAGCAGTTGAAGGGGTCGCCAGGCACCAAGAACAAAGGCGATGCCAGAGGCTGCACCGGTGAGGAATGCATGTTGAAGACGGAAAGCAAGTGCAAACGCCACAAGGGCTAGACCACCGAACAAAGGACCGAGACCGAATAATAGAGAAACAAAGAAGCCTGATGCATCCTCTGGACTGCAAGAAAACATAATTAAGTACGAACATCATCATGCTATCTAAAATACAAAGACAGAGAGAGATCTTACTTGTAGCTGTGGCTGATATGTTCAAACAAAGCACCAAGTCCCTCCATAAACGCCACAGAAAGTGTAGCTGCAGATGCAACTTGAGATGGAGAAGACTCCTGAAATGAGGGAAGGGTTAACAACCATCCAGATGGAAGATTTTATCGATGCACAATTACTGGCCATTGGATAGGATTTTTTATCATTTCAAGGCAAACTCCAAGTTGAAAGAAGGTTATTTTTCTTTTATTACTCAATATGAGAGTTCTTAGTACCATGCTCTTACGAATTAAAAGAGTAGTACTCCCTCCGTCCCAATTATCTTGTCCACTATTCCATTTTGGGATGTCCCAAATATGTTGTCCACTTTCTAAATATGGCAAATTATTACACAATTTTTTTTGTGGGAACCGCAACTCCACACAACTCTACACACTAACAACTCTCCTTAAAAACCGCGCAAAAAGCAAAGTGAACAAGATAATTGGGATGGAGGGAGTATATTTCTAGATAATCAGAATTCATGTAAGGGCTTAAATAGGAAGATGCATACTATATTATACTGACTTCATATTCATAAGCACAAATCTAGCTTTTGGGCTGAAAGGGAATTCTGGTTTTCATTAGCCTCTACGATTTATTTTTTACATGAAAGCCTCTACGGTTTATTTTTTACCTTGAAACCATCTGGAAGCACCTCAGCCATAACCATCCAAATCATACAACCAGCAGCAAATCCAGTAGCAAATGGCAGGAACTTGTTAAATGCATCAGCACATATAAATGAAGGAACTGCTACAAGAGGCTGCATTAACAAATTACATAAGATACTAATTTCCAACCTTAGGATATAAAGATTGTAAAACCTCTTCCCCCCACAAATATGGTGCCTGGAGAAGCTAAGTCATAACTCATAACTGATACCAGTCTCGCATATTTCTTTCAGACATAAATTTTCATATATGGTGGTTAGTTCTCTGTTCCAAATGGAATAGATTATGGCAATATACAGATGCCTTCAGTAAGTAATAAAGTAAATACATCCTTTCTGTTTATTTAACAGTATGACATAGTTTCTTGCCTCTATTTCATTTTATATCTATTAAGTAGCAGCATGAATGAATAACATGCCGTTACCGACGATCAGAACTAATTACCTGTGGTAGTGATGTAATCACACTCCATAACATGGCTTTCTGTGGAGACACTCCTCTCGATGCAAGGACCATACTAACAGCCAGACCCTCGGGTATATTGTGCACCGCAATAGCCAAAGTCACTAGTATCCCTTGTGATAAACCCTTAGAGCCAGCAAAAGAAACTCCAACCCCAGATCCCTCCCCAAAAGAATGGAGAGTCATTATTCCAACAACAAGAATCACTTTAGCAGCTTCTGCTCCCTTTATGTCCAGCATGCTAATTTCACCATATTGCTCGAGAAACTGAATTTGTAAACACACAGCAGAATTGAGAAATTAAGCAGTAAAAAAAAACAATAACCTTGCTATCCCCAGTTAAGGCAGGAAATTTTAGCAAGCTTCTTCTAGAATGAACATAAAAATATAGATTAAAAGCTGTCAATTAAAAACATTAGTCTTACAGTGCTTCGGTCTAGATAAGAATTCAAAGCAATAGCAGCAGTCAACATTAAACCAGCCAATCAATATTAACGAAACTGTGGTCAACTAGATAGAACCATATGGAGAATCAAAAAGGACCCACCAGAGGTGGTTACAGTAGGTTTGAAGTTATAAAATGTTATGGTAATTCAGAGCTAATTGAAAATCTTAAAGGTGTATGGAAACGGTACAACTAAGAATTAGTAAACATCATGATCATAAATCTATTGCAGGTCAAAGACTCACCTTCTTGCAAAGCCAGATAAAAATACCACCAGCCAAAATGCCAACCACAACCCAACTGCCACTTCCATGGCCTTGTCCTTCCTGTATAAGGTCAAAGCTTGCAGCAAGCATCACTCCTGCAGCCATTCCGTTGCATATTCCAGCCCATTGAGGATCCAGCTCCATAAAAAAGAATGGGAGGGCTCCCAAACCAGTAGCTGCAGCCATTGCCAGCGTGAAAATTGCAACTGTAGATACAGGGACTCTACTATTTTCGTCCTTCCAATCACCCATTTCATTGCCAATATGCTCAGTACCAGATCCATCTATTATACCACCTTCTGTATTCCTCCGTGGCGCAGTTATTGTTCTTTGTAAAGTCTGTTCTTCATGTTCAGCTGTTATATGGTGACTAAATATGACTATAAAGAGAAATACCAAAAGAAGCTGGTGTACTCGTAAACCCATCTGTTACGTGCTTTAAAAACTATAAAACCACTGGATTATCATGTGCAGCAATTGGTAGTTCCTCTACAAGCCAAGTGAGCGGGACAAAAACACTCAATTATAGCTCAGTAATTGCCAGCCTGCCACTTAATGATCTCGAACTGGACGATGAACTAGAAATTTGATGTCCCTGAAGCTGCTAACAAGAAAGGATTGATCAAGTAATCACAATTCACAAGCAAAAATGTGACACAAAATACATTATGTGGAACCCTTCAACATATACCCTCTTAGTTTTAAACAAAGTAAATCCGCAGAGGGGACATCTTGAAAACTATTCGAAGCATAAACATTGTGCAAAGGAAGTCACTAAGAACTAGAATCTGGATGGCTAACCAAACAGTTGGAAGTTATTCCCTACTTATTCAGGAGACTGCTGTAGCATTTAGAACTAGCTACCATATTAAGTCAATGGCCATACAGGGTCAATCAATTTTCTTGCCTGTTTATTCCGGCGACTACTTTAGCATTTAGAACTAGCTACCAGATGAAGTCAATGGCGATTGCATGGTTAATCAAATTTTCTTGCTTTAATTCCATATCTGGTGGAATTCAGAACCGAGTTCCTTCCAAATCAGAAATTTTGGTAAGGACAATAAAAACATAAACAAAAGATAAGCCAATCTTGATCGCTCTACAATTTCACAAGTTACAACTTCCAAGGCTCAAGAAATACAAACTTCAATTAAAAAACAAACCTCCCTGTCAGAATGAAGAAGAATAATAAACCCGCAAATGCCATCAGTTGAAGAAATTTAACCCCCCCCCCAACAAACCAGACAAAAGAGATGAAAGAAGCACCTCCCCAACTCCATTATCACGAAACATACCCCAGAAAAAATACATATAATTACCGAGGCATGCTTAAACCCCCAATAAACTCACACGTCTACACAGATGGAAGGCACAAAAATCTTGAATTTCAAGGGATTGTATTTTATAGAGGAAAACAATAACTTAGCACAAGTTTTGAGGTGGGCTGTCGAACTGGAAATTGCGAAAAAAGATACAAACTTGACTCACCTTTCGCCAATTTCTTCCTTCTATACCAATCTCGATCCGTACAACCGATCAATTGATGATGATGGTGAGGATGATGGTAATAGAAGGCTAAAATCAATCCCAAATTTGAAGCACTATCTCCCCACCACCATCATATTTGCAAATTCTTGTTTATGAAATCCAATACCGTGGACCGTCCATCGTTTGTAAGCGTTTATTTAACCTAATTAATTTAAAGGATTTTCCCACTTTAAAGAAAGCAGATTTCCGGGGGGGGTTGTTTCTTCTTCTTTTTATGGTTTTTGTTATAAAAATGTTGACTTTATTCAAGAAATGATAAGAAAAAGAAAAATTGTGGGGATGATTTTCCTTATTAGTGTTTACTGAAATGTTGTAGATACAGTCAATTACTAACAACCTCTTGTGGAAATAAATTTATGGATGTATCAAAAAAATCAGTGAATATTTCGATTTTTTTCTTTTGATTATCTTCAACAAAATCCCATCATTAAATATTTTTAATTTTTGTATTCAATTACTATAAATAACTAATACTCCCTTCATCCCATTATTTATGTTTCATAGGGATTCGGCACGGAGATTAAGAAAGATTGTGGAAATGTATAAAATAGTAGTGAATATGTATGAAGTGGTGGTTGAAAGGTATAAAGTAGTGAGTCCACCTATTTAGATGATTGTGACCATTCTTTTACGTTGACTTTTGGAATGGAATATAAATATTGAGAAAAACAAATGCAAAGAAATGAGACATAAATAATGGGACGGAGGGAGTATAAATTGTAGTAATTTTGATTTTTGATTTTTCTCATTTCGTGTATTAATTAATAATCAAAAAACCTTTCGGATTATTGATGGATAAAACTCCTAATTTATATCATTAGTGCCTTTAGGGCTTTACTTGTTGCTCGTGTAGTATTTTCTTTCTAAGCATTGCATGCATTCTTCGATTGCAAATGGCTTTCACTTGATGCAATTTGATTATTGTGATCACTTTCCTACTATTTCTACAAAAATCTTACAATACCACAAACCAAGTAAGAATTCTTGGAAGGAAGGGCATGTCATTGAGCATTAAGACTAAATTATTATAATTGTATAGTTTTTTTTTTTTGAGTACGAATGCCATTATACTTGATAATAGTAAATAATACTACCCATTTGTAATGACATAACGGTTAAAGTAGTAGGCTGTGGCGGAAAGTCATGGATTCAAAACCTATGAATGTGATCTTATTCTTTGTCTGAATTTGATGAGGATAATAGAAAGTGGTTTAAATTGGTTTAGGACAAACAGACAAAGGGGGTCATCTACCTGCACTTCTTTCTCTTCACCTCCCTCTCTATATAAATGCTAAGCATGCATACCCTAATACTCACTACATTCTCCTCCCTCTCTCTCTCTAGCAAAAATGGCCCTGAAGTTGTCTGCCCTGCTCTTTCTCTACTTCGTGTTTGCTGTTTCTTCTGTTCCACCACCTGCTCCTCCTCTCCAAGGTATCACTAACATTTACTACAAGATCTCATCGTTATATTATTATAACCCTTTTGATTCACATCAATTCTTGATGTTTTGCAGGAGTGTTGGCCCATGGGAATTTCGAAGAACCACCAAAGCCTAAAGACCTGAAGAAAACAGTCCTCCAAGGCAAAAACGCCCTTCCCGGATGGGAAATCTCCGGCATGGTCGAGTACATCTCCGGCGGCCCTCAGGCTCAGCACGGCGCCCACGCCGTCCGCCTCGGCAAGGAGGCCTCCATCTCCCAAACAATCTCCGTCACCAACGGCTCCCTCTACGCCCTCACCCTGGGCGCCTCACGAACCTGCGCCCAAGACGAGGTGCTGCGCGTCTCGGTGCCGTCGCAGTCCGGCGACATCCCGCTGCTGACCCTCTACAGCAGCAACGGCGGCGACACCTACGCTTGGGCCTTCACGGCCAGCTCCGATTCCGTCAAAATCACTTTCCACAACCCGGGAGTGCAAGAGGATCCTTCTTGCGGCCCTCTCCTCGACGCCGTTGCCCTCAAACAACTCCTCCGTCCAAAACCCACTACAGGTATGTATATATCTTTAACATCTGGGTGGGTTTGGTTTTCAAGTTGTAATCTTTTCAAGTTTCGTTGCAGTGAATCTGGTAAAGAACAGTGGGTTCGAAGAGGGTCCTTACATCTTGCCCAACTCCTCCCACGGCGTTCTTCTTCCTCCCAAGCAACAAGACTCGACCAGCTCGATTCCCGGCTGGATAATCGAGTCGAAGGCGGCCGTGAAATTCATAGATTCGGACCATTTCAATGTCCCATTTGGGAAATCTGCAGTGGAATTGATTGCAGGGAAAGAGAGTGCGGTTGGGCAGGTTATAAGAACTGTACGTGATAGAACTTATACACTTGCGTTTGTTGTTGGAGATGCCAAGAATGGATGCCATGGGACTATGATGGTTGAAGCCTTTGCTGCTAAAGAGGCCATGAAAGCTGCTTTCGAGTCTAAAGGGAAAGGCAATTTCTCCGCTTATAGTTTCCAGTTCACGGCGGAATCCAATAGGACCACTCTCATCTTCTTCAGCTCTTTCTACCATACTAGGATTCGTGATTCTGGGACCCTCTGTGGCCCAGTTCTGGATCAAGTCCGGGTATTCCCTGCTGCCAACACTGAATGAATAACTCTGCATCAGAGAGAGAGAGAGAGAGAGAGAGAGAGAGAGAGAGAGAGATAGTAGATTTTCAATGTAGTCTGCATGAGTTTGAATTATTATCATCATCACGCGGACACCATTTCACAACATCAACCAACACCGAGTAACACAAGACTCGCCTGGGAGAATGCATGCAGAGTACGAGGGGGAAATAAACTAAAAGCAACTTCTAAACAATCTACTTTTAATGCATTGCCTACCATATTGCTTCCAGCTCTCTTTATAAGATATAAAAGTAGGCTAGGTGTACAAGAATTGAAAATACTCCCACAAATTTGAAAAAGAAAAAGAAAAATAGAACTTACCACGATCGAAAATTAAAAAAAAAAAAAAAAAAAGAGGGGTACAATCTCGAAAAACCCCAAACCCCAAGGACAAGAAACCTGTTAGAAACTAAAGAATCAGCATGCAACTCCTCTATCCTCGCATATTTTTCACGGCAGCCATCAACTGAGTAAAGCACGAAGATATTCCCAATATATTGTGCCTCTGTCCGCGCTCTTCAGCATTGCTCAAGCTAGCAACCATTTGCAACTCCATTAACCAAGACCTTCTCCGGAATTGGAGCAGAACTCACATTCTTAGCATCGACCGACTTTGATATTTCGATTTTCTTGATCTCCCCATTAGCATGTACATCAGATGCTGCATCCGATGACTTTTGAGGATTGATATCGCCGTCTGTGCTTTCCTTGGTTTTCTCTTCAGTGGGTTTTCCTTCCCAAACTTGAGCCTATAAGGAAAAAGCAAGATTAGACAAGATGGAACCTTGCAATGCATAGGTAGTCCAGAAGTACTATAAAATCATCACCTGTTTCTGGAATTGCTGTTGCTTGGCCTTCTTCTCTTGAATTCTCTTTTGGCGATCCTCGTAGAATTCAAAATCATCAAGGATGCATTGTTTACTTGTATGCTCTTTGAATATTTTGAGTAACTGGAGGCCCTGCTCGAGTTTAACCTTCAAAACCAACTCACAACATAAGCATTCCCCCTCCCAATTGACAAGGGTTAAAATATATTTGATCACTACATGCATAAGCAATTAGAATGGCTTACCTCTTGGGTGTCCCTGCTGTTAGTTACAGGTTTGTTCTCATTGTTTTCAAGGGTAATATGCTTCAACAGAGTGTTGGGAACATCTTTTACAATGTGCCACTTCACGGGGAAACAACCAATCCACTTATCCTGCTGCCAGTATTCAACGTTCTTGTCAAAATCAACAGAACCAACCATTTCTGCAATTCCAACAAACTGGCCACTGGTATTCACCTACACAAGATAGATCAGTTGAAATGAATGGGATAATACCATACACATGTATCCATAACTGTTGAGCTGTAGATGCTTACAGAGAATAAAAAGGAATACAGGGCAATCTCCTGACTTCTGTTGAGCCTCAACATATGCAGCATCCAGCTTCTTGTTACCATTAGGTGTGCTAGACCAGACATTATACTTGATACTCTTATGGACATCATCTTCACTGTACGACTTAATAATAAAAAATTTAGCATCCGAGTATGTCTCCGGAAAATCTGGGCAGTTATACTGTTCCCTATCAGGGGCGGCATTTAACACCTCTTCATTATCAACTTTTTCGGGGAAGGGGATGTTTTGTCCTTTGACAGCCAGAGTCACAGGCGTAAAGCCCTTCAAATCCTTAGAACTTTTGGATCTGGGGCCCCTGTTCAGTTCATTCAGGCCATCCATGCTTTCATTCCCATAATTGTAGCAGCCATTTCCTCTCCCCCTTGGCTTGTACTTACTATCAATAGCCATCCAGCCACGTCCATTCGCTCGTGTATCATAACCACTAGCTCCATAGCCAAAAGCACTTCTGTAAGCATTTTCATACTGACCGTACAATTTATTTGGATACATTCTATTCGTGTAGCCATTAGCTGTGTTCATCCCCGACATTGTCCGCGGGTGGGGCAAACCCTGAGGATTAGACATCTAATGTAAACATACTTCAACTTGTAACTAAAGTTTTTATAGAGTATGGATGAAGTTGCAGTCTTGCAGACATTCATACATAAAAATCAACAAGTTTTAAAGAACAAAATCTTGCTAATAGGAGAGTACATTTTGATGCATACCATCATGTTTGGACGGAAATTCTGACTCCTTGATGAAGGAACAATGTTTCCATTTGCCGTTGAGTTCATTGAAGAATTGGTCACAGGCCTAGCCTGCACATCTGCAAAGTAAGGGTTCTCTAACCATGGAAACTGAGACTGCAGTCCATCATAACCATATCTAGGGTCCTGATACCCAGAAGCAGGAACTCCCCCAGACAATGACCCCCTTCCGTACACTCCACTAGCATTGAAAGATGAGTTCTGATAAGCCGCTCTTGCTGGTGCTGAACCATTGTTCCCCTTTGCACCCACACTATTGGCATGTCCATTAGATTTCGAATTAGTAGAATCTATGGACGTAGGGGCTTGGTCAGCAACAGCAGAGGTGGCAATCTCACCTTTTGCGGGAGCAGGAGTGGGGAATGAGCCACTATTCGGTGTTAATGACTGGAAATAAGGTGGAGGGTACTGATAGTGCTGAGCACCATATAGCTGGCCATCGTGTCCAACGGTTGGGACAGGGGTAGCAGCAGGCGAATACGGACCATAAGGAGCATAACCATAACCATGATGATACATGGGGGATCCATTATCCCCATAAACTCCCTAAAACTCAAAATAAAAGAAACATCAGTGGCAAAACTCTGTCAACAGAGCTTCAAAATTGCCCCAAACATATGTACTCACCCGAGTCACATCTACTCCCTCCTGATTGGAATATCTGTTGTAGTCCTCCCATTCATTTGCACTACCATCATAACCTGCAAAAGGAACATGACATGACAAGAAGCCACATCTAAAATCAGATACGTCAATGCAATAATTGAAAAACATGCACACATAGGATTCGGATACATGCATTACCGCTATAATAGTATGGGTAGCCACTGGGAACGTAGCACATTGGTTGATCCATGAAATCTGGCAGTGTAGGTGTTATACATCGATCGGTCTGAATCCCATTTGGCATGTTACTGGAATCAATTGATGGCTGCATATAAATAACAAACAGATTATCATAACATAGAAGCCTGTGAAATACAAAGTAAAGTGAATCAGTATCCATACTAATATTAGTACTTCAGAATAGACACACCTTTTTGTTAGCTTCGGGGACTTCTATCGTCTTAGTCTGAGAGTCCAAGGTCAACTTTTGCAGTGATTCTGCAGCTTCTATAGGCAAAGCAATAAAGGAATACACATTCTCACGATACTTGTTCTATATTTTACCCCTAAATGCACAATCTAAACGAAAATGACAGTACAGGCAGATATCTACAAAAACTAATATAAATTAAAAAAACAAGGGATTAGTAAAAGCTCAAACCAATGTTCAATTAAAAAGCAGGATTTACGGAGTCATATAATAAGTAAAATCTTACACATCAGTAAACGAAACGGAGCACAACAAAGAAACAGTCCTAATCAATCCAGCTTAATAAAAATAAATTTTGGACGTGAGAAATCCAAAGGATTCAAGCTCCAAATAGACCAAGAAAACTCGATGCGGCTTCACATAGAGCAGTTGATTCAAGATCTATAAAATCATAACTTTTTATTAAAAAATAACTCAATTACCGGGAAAACACTAGCCACAAATATGATTCCTTGTTACACCACACAGAAAAAAATATGAAAGGATACGATCTACTGGTGGAGGGACGGCGGCCATGACTTCTGAACAGACCTACGGATCTCTTGAATATTAGAGAGAGAAAGAGGAGCAACAGGAAGCAGATTTATAGAGAGATGGGGTTTTACGCAGCCGCCACAAATAAGCGAAAAATGACCTCCAAGGGTTTGGGTTTTGGAGAAGAGAGAGAAAGAGGAGGTGCGTCGAGGGTTTTGATTCATTTTTAATAGGTGATTCAAATGCCACCACGACCTGTTTCTTTCATTCCGATCCCTCTATTTCCTCATATTCTCAGATCTCACCCGTTGGATAGATTCACCCGCCTGTGATGCTGTTTCCCCGAGTCCTTGCTGGTTCCTTTTATGCTAGGGGTAGGAGCACAGCACCTCCCACTCCCGGATTTTGACAAGTATAAATTCATTTCCCAACTCAACTCTCTTACACCGTGTAATGAATTTCACACTTACACTTATCAAAAATGCGAGGGTGGGAGATGCTGCGCTCCCACCCCTAAGCATAAAACAAATCGGGTAAGCCACGTTTATGACCTTAATTTGTGCCGTTGTGTCATCTCTTACGCGTTTGTTGGCGTAAAGTGTGTCACCGTAGGTGAAGAATGATTTTGCATTGGTGGAATGAAATGACTAAAAGAGCCCTTCCTGCTATGATTTAATTTTTCCGTGACCGTCCGACTCCCTTGGACGTTTATGGTATTCTTAACTCTTAAGAAAATACTACTACTATATTTCATAGAGTAGTGCAGAAATGCAACTTTCCATTTAAAATATTTTATTAATACTATACAAAAATAATATTCTTTCTGTTCCGCTATTACTGTCCTATTTTCTTAATTGGATTATCCCGCTATTACTATTTTTTTCTAAAATATCAAAAACTATTTTTAAACAAAAAATGAAGTGTGCCCCTTTCACTTAATACTCATCCCCATATTATTATACTATCTCTCCAAAAATATATTTCTCATGCGATTTTCGTTTCATTCTGTACTCGAAAATTTATAATTTTTAACTTTTTGAAAACTTAAGATTATTTCTTAAAATATAATATTATAAAAAACAGAAAAAAAAATTGATTGTCTCAACTATGCCCTACAGAAATTTGGATAAATTCTCATTTCTTCCACCAACCACTTCTCGAAAATTGTGTTCATTTCTTAATATAATTAAAACTTATAAAATACACACTTAAACAAAGTTTCTTAATCTCCGTGCAGAAATCAAAGAGGACAGTACTAGCGGGACGGAGGGAGTATTTCCAACTAGATTATTATTGATTTATTTTATTTTATATCATAAAATAATAGAGTGAATTATAATTTTGGTGTCTAAACTTTTAACTTTTTTAGTTTTGGTACATTTACTTTAAAAATTGTAAATTTGGTTCCCAAACTTAAGAAATTATGTCTTCTATTGATTTAATAATTAAATAAATCAATGATAATTTGGAGAAGTGTTATAAACTAAATAGAATGAGAGAATAATAGAGAGAATGAGAAATAGATGTGTATTATTATGAGGGTGGAGACCTCTATTTATAGAGTACAAGATGGGCTAATGGGCTTTTAGGGTTTACATGGTCATCACAATATATGGTAAGTATATATATAAAATATATTTACAACACTCCCCCTTGATTGACCATCCCTAAAAGAAACTGCTGCCTCGTTAAAACCTTGCCAGAAAAACCCATTGGGATAAAAACTGGACGAAGGAAAAAGAGTACAGCTGCCCACCTCAAAATAGTCATTCTTGATCCTTGAGTCGGCGCATATCGATCTTGTATAACAACTTCTTGAATGTTGGTAATGCCTTTGTAAAAGAATCTGCTAGGTTGTCACTTGAGCGAATTTGCTGGATGTTGATGCCGCCACTCTTTTAGAGATCATGTGTTGCATTGGCTCTTTTATGAATCAATCTCAATGACTCATTTTCTCATGTGTTGCGTTGGATGCCTCGTTAAAAATCTTAACTAAGAAAACCCTTTGGGAAAAACTTAGAAAGGAAAAAAGAGTACAACCATTTGACCTTCAGGGTCATTTGACCTTTTAGGAGTCGATCTAATCTTCGGGATTATTTACAATTTGTTACTCCTCCTCAAGATAACAATCTTCAAGGTTATCTTTAAGGTCTACACTAATACGTGCAACATAAATTTAATTATCATCAAAGATAATAGCATGTTTGTCTCGAAGATAACAAATGATGGTCAATACCATTTTAAATTTTCCAATTGCACATAAGTAAGGAACTTCTGGTCCTCATTTTTGTTATCTTCTATAGGTCTAAATGAGTCTCCATCCACTTCAAGTGATTGAAACAACCATGAAGTAGCTATGTGTATGCAATAAAATAAAATCTCTTTAAAGACCTTCAGGTAGGTCGACTAGCATAACTCCATTAGGGAGATGCTCGATCTGCAGGTCGAGACAATTATTAGTTCAACCAAAGTCTTATGATTCTAACTCCGTCTTTAGGCATGAGTTGATTTCATCAAGTACTTTTGTACATAATGATTCACATATCCTCTTCAGGAGGAATTTGGAGTGATGTGTTCTACTTTTGTATTCCGTGGACTTCTTATCTCTTAGCACCAATAAATCTCTCACGCTTCTAGCGTCAATGAGAATTAATTGAATTATTTTTGTCTATGAGGAACTTCGGTTCTTTCATGGTGCATATACAACAGGTATATGAGATTTTAGTCACTCCTTTTGCACTAAATAATTTGATGAACTTCTGGTTCATAGTGCATGAATCTAAATAATTAATCCAACGAGATATTTGCGGCATTCAATTTTTATATTTCATACTCCCCCTAATGCCGACAAGGATGTGAGTTGGATATTAAAATCAACATATCAATGAATAAAATAATCCATAATGATTTGTTCTATGTAAGTCATTAGGACGGAGTATACATATAAGTATTATGCTCTTCAGGAGTTTTAATCAAACTCAAGTCATCATTTATGTACCCTTCTGTCAAGGAATTCTCGTCGTTATGATTATATCATATACGGCTGTACTATTTCAGCCCTTATAATGACTTTTACAGTCTAATTGACAACATCTTTTTGACTTACATGTTTTGAGCAAGTTAAATCCTTCAGGGATCTTCATATATATGTCACTATCTAGTGAATCATATTGATAAATATTTACTACATCCATAAGGCGCATAGCAAGCCTTTTGTGACATAAGTAGATTAATCAAATAGAATGGCGTCTAATAATGGAGAGTACATATTTAATTCCCGGTCTTTGAGAGAAATATTGTATTACGAGTATTGCCCTATATCTCGCAATTTTTCATTTCTCTTTGTAACAAAGACACATTTGTATCATTCGGGGATATACTTTCCGGATTTTGGAACTACAGGTCCAAATATTTCCGGCTTTCTAGGGAATATTAATTCACCTTATATGACTTCGTTCCTCTTTGGCCAATTATTTCAATCTTGACAATCTCTTATAGATTGTCGTTGAGGATCCTCTTTTTTCATTTCAAGAGTCATATTAAAGGCGAATATATCGTCATGCGTCCACGACGATATTTGATCTCTCCAATATTTTGAGATCTCATTATTTTCAGACGATTGTAGTTCTTCAGGAACTTTATTTGATTGATTAATCATTTTCGTCATTTTTTTGGTTCATATGTTGTGCCCCTTTTCTTAGACACAAAATTTCTTTTAGAACCAATTGGTCGACCATATTTTTGACGAACTTTTAATGCATTTGTTTGTCATTTAGACTTGTCCTTCGGGGACATGAAATCTTGTTGGGGGTATTTGCGGCAAATGTATGACATTGTCACTTCTTTTATATACATACTAAAGCATCAAGAAGTTGATTCGCAATCTTTTGCAAGTGAGTCTTTTGACTTCTTGTTCACATTGATTACTTCGGAATCCAAATGTGACTAGTTTGTTCTTGTGCTTTTTTTTTGTTGGATGTAGATTTCACATTGATTACTTGGGAATCCAAATGTGACATATGTTCCAACTAATGTTGGAAATGTTATTTCATCATAATAACTATCTTAATGTGAGATCATTTTTATACGGACAAATACCATTTTGAGTATGGATATGAGCAACTAATTATTCGATCTCAATCCCAAAGCCATATGATATAAATCCTCGTCAAGAGGAATTGGAGTTTAATAAACTCACTCGCTTTATCAAGGCAAATCTTCTTGATGGAATTGAGCTCTTTATTTTTGAAATTGTAGTTTTACCAAGTGCTACATTTCTTATAGAAATCGAGCATTCATGAAAATTAAGAGATTCTTCAGGATCTCTCTGCAACACCCATATGAATTTTCAATTATGTTGCGCATCAAAGTTGTTTGCAGATGTCCAAACTTATCATGTCAAAGCATAGAGCTCTTTGAACTTCCGGTTCATGACATGTTTTGTCTCACTTATTTCTATGAATGTGTAATACATTCAAGGTGGTAGTGTGATAACTTTTCTTTTGTTAGCTTCTGGCTAAATACAAAAGAATCACTACCTTTATATATTATTTTTCAGTATGGTATCCATTGCGAATGATATCCTTAAAACTTAGTAAGTTTCTTCTAGATTTACTAAAGTAAGGGCAAACTTAATAGTTGATTTCGTATCATTTGATAGAATGACACATGCTCTTCTGGAGCCTTCAATAATTTCGATGCACTAGATTTGAAAATCTTGCAATTTAGGATGCATATACTCGTATCGAGTTTCAGGGAGGATAATCAATTATATCTTTAAGCAGTCCTATTGGGATGCTTCATTTCTATTGTCTCTCTCATGCCCTCTTATTGGCAGATGAACATCGATATCATGAGTATATTAATGTCAATAAGACATAAATAATGTTTTTCATTCAAGAATAACATATATCATCGAAAATGCGAGTTGTTCTTTAAGAGTATTTAATATTCTTCTGGAATATAAAAGATGCTACTTCAGGAGCAAAAGTTAAATAGTATATAAAAATACTATATTTGAGGCATTTCCACAAACATGTGATGGTAATGTTACTATCACAATATGGTCATTTTTCAGTAATATAATTGTGCTACTTCCGAAGCAACAACTTAGTTTTATTCATGATACGTGAAATCAATAAATTGTGAATTTTGAGATAACCGGATCTCACATCTATTCTTGAAAAGAAATTAAGCCACAATAGGATATTGGAAATGCAATTGTCATTCAAAGAGGAGCTCTTGCTACCACTCCATATAATTAGGTAATATTTTAAATTACAACATACCTTTAGATATACATTGTTCTTTAGGAACATGTAATATTAATCAAGAATATTAATTGTGCTACTTCAGGGGCAACAATTAAAGTATGGTTATTGTGATATATGATTTCAAAATGACAAGTTTTAGTTGTTCCAAGAACATGTAGAGTTAATTGTGCTACTTCAAGAGCAACAATTAGAGTTATTAACATATAACATTTGTCAAAATCAAAAGCTTGAATTGTTCTTCAAGAACTTGTAGCATTCTTCAAGAATAAAAATTGTGCTACTTCAGAGCACCAATTTAGTCTATATTAAACGACTTCAGGCGAATGACTAATATTTTTGAGAAATCCAATTATTCTTTAGGAACATATAGTGTTCGTTGGGGATATCAATGCTACTTTGAAATCAACAACAATAACAATTCAAAAATCTAGACTCACCCATCAATAAGACATTATATGAATTGCTTATCACGTAATATTGTTCAGGAATATTAATTGTGTGCTACTTCAGGAGCACCAAATTAAGATTATATGCAGTAAAAAAAACTCGGTATATTGTAAATACATAGATAATGTAACTCTTCAAAAGTGTGTAATATTCTTTATAAATATTAAATTGTGCTACTTCTGGAGCAACAATTAAATTATTTCAACAAATTGCTTGTTAAGAGCATGTGATATTCTGCAGGAATATGAATTGTGCTACTTCAGGAGCAACAATTGTGATTTAACATAAAGTACATAAATAAATAAGTAAAAGCGTATATATGTGTAGAAATATCAATTGTAAATGCTCTTCAAGAGCATGTAATATTCTGCAGGAATATAGGTTGTGCTTTACTGGAGCAACATGTTGAAAATATGTTTTCCAATTGTTCTTCAAGAGCATGTAATATTTAAACCCGATGAATTGCTCTGTAAGAGCAAATAATAATCTCTCATGAATTATTAATTGTGCTTCTTCTGGAGCATCAATTTAACTTATAAACATGTTTTTGAATTGCTCTTCAGGAGCATATAATATTCTTCAGGAATATTAATGTGTTTCTCCAGAAGCAACAATTTAAGTAGTATATATACTTTTTTTTTATATAATTTTGAGATCTACAGGATCTCATATAATTTCTTAAAAAGAAATTAAGTCACTAGACATACTCTTCAAGAGCATCTAATGTCTTTTTAGAATATTACTTATGCTACTTCAAGAGCATTTAAGTAAATCGAAGCAATACTTATATCTAATTAAAGAAATCACGTCATTCTTTATAAGTTAAGCAAACACGAGTGAATGATCTAAAAAAAATATTATCAAACAATTATTTTACCTTGTAGAATAATCGGATCCATTAATTAATAATTTAAGAAAAGCAATCGGCCAAACAATTATTATATTATCAATCACGCAATTGATAACATAGAATATAAGAAAAATTCTATTTGAGAAAACTTACAATGAGAGAGATCAGAAGAGAATTGGAACGAAGGAAGATTGGTCAGTGTGTGCTTCGGTAGAGCTCATTCGTGCTGATAACGTGTTATAAACTAAATAGAATGAGAGAATAATAGAGAGAATGAGAAATAGATGTGTATTATTATGAGGGTGGAGACCTCTATTTATAGAGTACAAGATGGGCTAATGGGCTTTTAGGGTTTACATGGTCATCACAATATATGGTAAGTATATATATAAAATATATTTACAACAAGAAGGGTAAAATCATAAAAACGCGTAATATTTTTTCTAATACAATTAATAATTGAATTTTCTTAAGAATTAAAAACTTAATATCGTTAAAATTTTTATAATACAATTTTTTTACTAAGAACAAAATATTTATGTATATGGTTCAATTTATATAAAAACATAACTTTTAAACCTCATTTTATCATTGTAATATTTGTGTAACATAAAAAAGAATTTATTTATAATAATTAAACATAAATCAAAACAAACTATTAAATTATTTTAAACGTTGAAAATAAAAACATAAATTATTAAACTATTAAATAAAATCAACATAAACTATTAAATTATTATAACTTATTATTTTAATAATTTAAAATATTATAATTATTAAAATAAAATTATATTATAAAAAAATTCACATAATCTTTACAATTTTACCCTTCTTTAAATTATCATTAATATTATTTAATCACTAGTAATAAAAGACTTCAAAACTACAAATGTCTCTTAAATTTAGACACCAAATTTATAATTTAGGAAGTAAAGAAATCAAAACTCAAAAAATTTGAAAATTTAAGTACCAAAACGACTATTCATATCCACTACACGTAGGAGAAGTGTCTGGAAAGCACCGGTTGTGGATTGGGCTTTGGGCTGTAAATGTGATAAGTTGGACTTCCAAATGCATTTGATGGGCTTTTCTCTCTCTCACACACACACACATTTTAGAATAAGAGATTTGCAGGTGGTGACTTGTTATTGTGAATACCCTCCTCCCTATCTTCTTTTATTAACCATATAAATCCTGGCAATTTGATTTGTTGGGGGAGGGAGGGAAACTGTACACTCGTAGAGAGAGAGAGAGCCTATCATTACAGATATGGAAGATGCCATGCGCATGCCGAAGGAGAGAGAGAGAGTGTGTGTGTGAGAGAGATAGGAAAGGATTGGTGGGAATTAAATTGGCAAAGCGCACCAACCAAACCAACGGAACAATTCTTGAAAAGGAAGTGCGAATCAACTAAACTCTCCAGACGGATGACCCACTCACACTCCACTCATCATTGCCTCTTGATCTTTTTCTTCAAAATAAAATAAAAATTATTGAAAAAGGTGGGTTTTTTTTCTTCTCTTTTTTTGTGGGTCGGTCTGAACTTGTTGGTTTAGTGGTAATGGGGAATTGTTGGTGCGGGTGGGAACCCTTAATTTACAGGGTTTCTTCCAACTCAAAATCTGGTAGAGTTTTCTCTTTCGATCTTCATCTCTGAGTTTTTCTTAGATAATCATGTAATCTTCGATTGTTAGAACCTCGTTTTAGTTTTTCTTTAATGATTCTCTGTTCGAATTTGTATGTTGCTCAATAATGGATATTCCAGTATTAATTCTGTCAAAGTTGGTTGCCTTTCATACAAAGTTCAAAGATCAGTGTGCTTTCTTTCTTTGGTTATTTCTTTATTTGTTTCACTTTTTATTGCAAGTTGCACATTTGTTGTTTGCTTTTGTTATACGCTTATTTAGGCATTATGACAACCTTAAAACAATGTCTAGGAGGATGAAGATACTTTGGTAGAAATATTCTGTTTCATCTCTGCGGATCACCATAGTTTGATTTCATCCTACGAGTTCATAAATTCGAATCCCACCAACTAGGTCAACTCCCTAGAAGGGAAGGGAGGAGAATGATGAAGGTTTCTTGCTGCTGTCCAGATAAATTTAATTTATCACATCTGATATTCTTGGGGCAAATTCATCTCTTGCAGAATCTCAACCTCCCTCAGAAAAAGTGAGGAAGGATGACAAAAAACTGCCATCAAATCCTGAAGAAGTTGAAGACCTGCGTCGCTGCACGTCCTCCAAACCGCTCACTGTCTTCACATTCAACGAGCTAAAAAGCATCACTTCAGATTTCAGACAAGATTATGTGTTGGGTAGGGGAGGATTTGGGAGTGTATATAAAGGCTACATAGAAGATTCAGAAGGGCCTAAACCCTTCCCAGTTGCTGTTAAGGTTCATGATGGCGATAACAGTTCGCAAGGTCATAGGGAGTGGCTGGTAAAGTTCATATCTTACACTCAATCTTGGCTGCATGTTTTGCCACTCGTTTTGCTGAATAACTTACTATGATGTTTTATTAGGCCGAGGTGATGTTTTTGGGGCAGCTTTCCCATCCAAATCTAGTGAAGTTGATTGGATATTGTTGTGAAGACCAACACCGGGTTCTGATATACGAGTATATGCCTCGTGGTAGTGTTGAAAACCATCTGTTTTCTAGTAAGTTGGAAATGTTTAAAATGTCATACTAATACTATGCTGATGTTCTTGAATCTTGATTATCTGCTTTGGAGTTAGGTTCATATTCTTGAATGCTATTTAAGATAAGAAGTTTGGATGGTTGTAATCTTGGCTCCGTGTTCGTTGCAGGAGTGCTGCTCCCTCTGCCTTGGTCTACTCGAATGAAGATAGCTTTTGGTGCAGCAAAGGGACTGACCTTTCTGCACGATGCAGAGAAGCCGGTCATCTACCGCGACTTTAAGACATCCAACATCTTACTAGACGAGGTTAGTTGGTCCGAGTCTTTCTTGAATCCAGTTCAGATAAAGCTCTACAAACAACCAAACACATCTCTAACTCTGAACAGGAATACAATGCAAAACTATCTGATTTCGGCCTTGCCAAAGACGGTCCAGAAGGGGACAAGACTCATGTTTCCACTCGAATAATGGGAACACACGGATACGCCGCACCAGAGTACATAATGACAGGTACAGAAACATTTGACTACTATCTTCTTGCAGATCAACACACTCTCTGACTCTCTTTTAGGCCATCTGACTCCTAGGAGCGATGTGTACAGCTTTGGAGTCGTGCTTCTTGAACTCGTGACAGGCAAGAAATCTTTGGATCGTTCACGACCAGCACGCGAGCAGAACCTTACTGATTGGGCTGTGCCGCTGCTGAGAGAGAAGAAGAAGATGCTCAGCATTGTGGATGCAAGGCTGGGAGGAGATTATCCGGTAAAAGGTGTTCAGAAAGCAGCCATGCTAGCTTATCACTGCCTCAACCGTAACCCGAAAGCGCGGCCTCTCATGCGAGACATAGTGGATTCCTTAGAGCCTCTCCAACTTCCATTTCAAGATGCTGCTGTACCACATAACCTTTCTTCTTTCACCATATATAGTTCAAGAAACTGAAGGAAAAATCTGCAGATAGTTGTTTGTTTTCTTCTTCTTCTTCTTCTTCTTTCCCTATGTTTGTTGAGTTTTATTTCAATGGCAGACAGAGATTGCTTTTTCTTGTTAGGTGGTTGTTTATCAGAAATGGCACTCAGTTGCTTGAAAGATTTGATCTATAATCCATATACCTTGCTTGAAAAGTGAAATCTTGAAATAATAATATAACGTGATTGAAAGAGGGATTTAAAATATGGCAAATTGGATTTTTTAGTCCTCAAACTATGGCGTTTTTGCCACTTTGGTCCCCTATTTATTTTATTTAGTTATTTGGTCCTTAAACTATGAAATTTTGGTCAATTTGGTCCTTCCGTTAAATTTTTGGTTAGTCAACCGTTAGTCAACTTTTTTTGAGAAAAATAAAATAAAACAAAAATGTTATTTTCGGGATAATTTTAACGAGGACCAAAACATCCAACTTCTCGAACATTGAGGATCAATTTGGCCAAAATCTTTTGTTACTTAAAATTTTTTAATTTCGTCAAAAATCAAAGGATATTTTAGTAATTTTATTTTTTAAGAGCCGAATACAACAATTATAATATTTTTCTCCAACTAATAGTTAATCATGAAAATTAAAATTAAAATATTTTATTAATGAAAATCATATGATATTTTTTCTCCAAATACAACATAAGTATTTATGATTAACTATTAGTTTTTCCTACATAACGAATTTTAAAATAATTTCATTAATATAATATTTTTTTTAAGTAATACGTCTTTGTTACACTAAAGTTGTTTGGAATAGGTTTTATAAGAAATTTCTAGCTACTTATGCATAAATTTGCTTAAAGTTCATTTTAACAGAAGTTGTTAGTATTTGCAAAAAAATATATTTTTTCGGATCATATTTTATAGCCTAGTGATACAATTTATCGAACATATTACTATAAAATATGATCCCAATATATATATATATATATATATATATATATATATATATATATGAGATGGATCTTTTAGGAACACCTTCTTATTGAAAGAACTAGGAACACATCTCCTTCGTTCATTTTGAAGATATGTGGTCCAGATTGAAGAAGGTATTTTTTAATTTTGAATCTTTTATTTTATGCATTAAGGACACACAAGTAATTATGTAATTTTATCTTTTATTAAATTTAAATTATCTCCAATTATCAACATAATTATTTTATGTTTTATTAAATTTTAAATTATTTTGATTAAACAATAAATTCATTTTATATCTTATTGAATTTTAAGTCGATTAAACAACATAATTATTTTATTTTTTTATTTTTTAGTTAGTAAACATATACAGAAGGAAGAAAATACGATTTTTTTTCTTTGATTAAATAATATAATTCAATTTTCTCCTCCAAAATTCATCTTCTTCGAAGATCTTTCACATGAATTTTCTATGCACTTTAAGAGAATATTGTGTGCACTTTATGTGAATCTTATATGCACTTTCATGAATTTGTATGCACTTTACGTGAAATTTGTATGCACTTTCGTGAATTTTATACGCACTTTTATAGGATTTACAGATCTGAGAGAGATCTTTACAAATTTGGGTCAGATTAACACATATATAGAACAAATCTATACATATATAGAACAGATCTATGCAGATCTGAGATAAATCTTACAGATCTCGAATTGATCTCTGCAGATCTGGATTGTTCTATCGTGATGCCGGTGATGATCGGATCAAGATCTATGCAGAGACGATAGATAGAGAGAGAGAGAAAGAGAGACAGCGAGAACAAAGTCATAAAAGAAAATTACATCTCGATCGGATCATTAAACCGCAAGCGCTGGTGTTGTTCTCAACAAGATTCATGGGGACGCCGCTGCTTATAGACCGTGGATGGTGAATAGTTGAGAGAGAGAAAAAAATTAAGAGGAAAAAAATTAAGAGAGACGAAAGGGGGATGAGATCAATGATGATAGAGAGATGTGGGAGAGAGAAATGTAGAGAGAGAGAGAGGATAGAATATAATATTAGAAAAGTGGGGTCGATAGGTATCTTTAATTTTGCTTTTGATTTATTTTTTTATATATAACTATCATACCCTTAATAAAGTAAAATAATTTAAACATTCCTTATTTTCTCAAAATCTTATATTTAATCCTAACCTTTGATTCACGAAATTGGAAGATGTGATTTGTTCCTTATTCTTTTATTAAGGTGGTGTTCCTTATAGAACTCTCCCCTATATATATATATATATTGATCTTCAAATAGAAGAAGGAAAAGAATTGATAAATTATAGTAAATCTGAATATCAAATAAAAACCATGGCCAAACAAATGCTTATTTATTCATCAGCTGCAAAGTTTAAAGATAATAATGATAGACAGATTGCTCAATCTATTGTTACTGGGTTTACTGGCCAACTTCAAGGTTGGTGGGATTTTTATATTTCAAAAGAAGCAAAGAATAAAATTCTTAACGCTACTATATTTGATCTCATCTCTCAAAGAGAAGAATCAGATGCAGTCAATACACTTATTTATACAATTCTATCGAATTTTGTCGGAGCAAATACTCTTCAGCTCGATAGATCACATAAGCAATTATTAAATTTAAGATGTCGGACACTATCTGATTTCAGATGGTATAAAGATGTCTTTATGTCTAAGGTATTAACCAGAAATGATTGCAATATGAATTTCTGGAAAGAAAAGTTCATTGTCGGATTACCAACGCTTTTTGCTGAAAGAGTTTTAAATAAACTAAAAGCAAAAACGGCCCATGGAGATATCCTTTGGGAAAATCTTTCTTATGGCGATATTTCGGCAGAAATTACTGCAGAATGAATGGTTCTTTGTAATGATATTAAGTTGAAAAAACAACTTGAATTACAACGGAATGGCAATAGGAATATGATTGGCAATTTTTGCGAACAAATTGGGCTTGAAACTGAGCCTTATCAAGATAGAATTAAGAAAAGACATAAGCTTAAAAAGAAGCAAAGATTTTTCCCAGCAGAAAATTTCTCTAAAAAGAGAAGAAAGTCAGTAAAAGGACTTCCAAAAGATATAAAGAAAAAATATCCTAAGGCTTCTAATAAAGAAGCCCAACCAGTTTGTTGGAAATGTGGAAAAATTGGTCACAAAGCTAACAAATATTATGTTAAAAAGAAGATTAATAATCTTAATATTGATAGAGATTTAAAAGAATCTCTTTGCAATATACTTCTTAACGAAGAAGAACCAAATGAAGATATCTTCATTAGGGTAATAACCGATTCTATTGAATCTTCAGAATCAGAGGAAAATAATGAAATCGAATCTAATATACAGAGTTATAAATCAGATTGTGATTGTGATGAATGCCTCATAAATTTTATGGGATTAGAAATAAATGTTATCTCTAAGGAAGAAAGTTTTATTCTCGATTTAATTGATCAAATTACAGATCCTATAGAAAAAAGAAAAGCAATTGAGCATTATCTTTCCCTCGCCATTAATTCAAAACAAGATTCTAAAACGAGTCAATCTAAGTTATCAACAAAAGTCAATCAAGAAAAGGAATTATATTCCTATATCAAAATTCTTGATAAAGCTTCTCAAAAGGAAAGAGAACCTACTATAAATGAATTATAAAATGAAATCAATCAGATAAAATCTGAAGTTAAGATTCTTAAAGAAAAAATTATTTCAATTACAAATCCTAGTAATTGGAAAGAAGATATCATTTCTTCAGATGAAGAAGAAGACGTCTCTTGTTCGAAAGAAGAAAGTCCATAAATAAATCAAGTTGATTTTAAAGATTTTGTGTGGATTAATAAAATTGATCAGATAAAATCACAAAAGTGGTTTACAAAAGTAACTCTCATTATAAATAAGGAATTTACAATTACCATTGATGCTCTTTTAGATACAGGAGCAGATGTTAATTGTATCAATGAAGAAATTATACCTTCAAAATATTATTCTAAAACAACACAGTTTATAATTGCTGCTAATAAACAATCATTGATTGTAAATTATAAACTATCTGATGTTGCCATTTGTAACTCAGGAGTCTGTATTAATACAACATTTATTTTGATAAAAAATATTTGTACGCCTGTAATATTAGGCAATCCATTTATTCAAATGTTCTTCCCCATAAATAAAATTAATGAAAAGGGTTTGTTCACCACCCTTAAAGGTAGAAAAATTTTCTTCCCCTTTTCAACTACTCCTGTTTTTAAATCTCTTAATATATTACATCAGGTTATTGACAATAAAATTAATTTTATAAATTCTTTAAAAGAAGAAATTAATTTCAAAAAAAATTAATGAAAGTCTTAAAACAGACAAGCTTAAAGAAAAGATAAGAACTATTCTTCAAAAAATTAATACAGAAATTTGTGCCGAAGTTCCAAATGCGTTTTGGAACAGAAAACAACATTCTGTAAATCTTCCATATACCGAAGATTTCGAAGAAAATAAAATTAGCACAAAAGCCAGACCTATTGTCATGGGAGCAAGGCTTTTACAATATTGTAAAGAAGAAATTGAAAGTCTTCTTCAAAAGGGTCTAATTAGACCAAGTCATAGTCCATGGAGTTGTCCTGCATTTTATGTTGAAAATGCATCAGAAATTGAAAGAGGTGCTCCCAGACTTGTTATTAACTATAAACCACTCAATAAAGCACTCAAATGGATAAAACATCCACTCCCTAATAAAAGGGATCTGTTAAATAGAATTTTTAAAGAAAATATTTTTTCTTCTTTTGATCTTAAATCAGGATTTTATCAAATACAAATAAGAGAAGAATATAAATACAAAACGGCCTTTACTGTCCCATTTGGACATTATGAATGGAATGTTATGCCATTTGGATTGAAAAATGCCCCAATGGAATTTCAAAATATTATGAATAAAATTTATAATCCTTATATGGACTTTATTATTGTCTACATTGATGTGTTTTGGTTTTCTCTGAAACAATTGATAGACATTTTAAACATCTTAATATATTCATAAATGATACTAAGCATGCGGGATTAGCAGTTAATTCTAAAAAGGTTAAACTCTTTCAAACCAGGATAAAATTCCTGGGTCATTATATTGAAAATAGAATTATCACTCCTATCGAAAGAGTGATTCTATTCTCAGAAAATTTTCCGGATAAAATTTCTGATTTAAATCAATTACAAAGATTTCTTGGTTGTCTCAATTATATTGGAGATTTTTACCAAGACTTAGCTAAAGACTGTAAGTTTTTATTTCAAAGATTAAAGAAAAATCCTTTACCCTGGACTGATGCTCATACAGAAGCAGTCAGAAAAATAAAAGAAAGGGTTAAAGAACTTCCCTGTTTATCCCTGTCTAATCCAGAAGCCTTTAAAATAATTGAAACAAATGCTTCTGAAATCAGATATGGAGGAATTCTTAAACAAAAGAGTTCTGAAAATTCTAAAGAAGAATTAGTCAGATTCACTTCAGGAATTTGGAATAATTCTCAAAAGAACTATTCAACCGTCAAGAAAGAATTACTTTCAATTATCAAATGCGTTACTAAATTCGAGAGTGACATACTAAATAAAAAATTCTTAATTAGAGTCGATTGCAAATCCGCAAAAGACATTTTGTTTAAAGATGTTAAAAATATTGCATCAAAACAAATCTTTGCTCGGTGGCAATCAATTTTAGCATGCTTCGATTTTGATATTGAGCATATTGCGGGGAAAAATAATTATTTACCAGATTTTTTAACAAGAGAATTTTTGCAGGGACAATCAATTGAAGCAAATTGTAAAGAAACAAGCACAGGCTACCAATGATGATATTATCTAATAAGAACCAGAAACCAAAACAAAATGTTGCAGAAACAAGTAAAACTCTTGAGGATTTATCAAAATTTGATCCTAATGAGGAATTTAAAGATGATGAAACATCCTATGATCTTAAGTATTACAAAGGTGCTATTTTCCTTCAAAAGGAAATAAAGATGAGATAAAATATCCTTATCTCATCTCTCGGGTTCTTAATTGTTTCCCGTTGAAACAAATCTAAAAGGTCTATTCCCATTACAAATTGCACAAAGCTATCTTAATAAAGATCTCCTTAATCATTTTGGAAAGAAAACCCGAGAATACTTCGAGGCAATTCTTGTTGAAACAGCTTATGTTGAAATTCAACACGCTACAAAAAATCAAAAGGAAATTGCTTTTTCCAAACTCCGTATTAAGAAAATCTTATTACCAAATTGGGGTATTCCCTTATATCAGGGATGACAGCTTGAAAATTATCAAGGTCTCCCAAACTTTTATAATTATCATGATTATATTAAAGCTTGGGAAAATACTCTTCTCTATGAAAATTCTTCTCGAAAACATTCATGGTGGATAAAATTCACCCTTGACGATGTTAACCAATTTATCCCCCTATCATTTTCCCACGAAACATTAGAGAAATTTGGAAAAAATTCCATGGGACAAACAATCAGTTTGATAGCCATCCGGCTGTTCTTCAATTCATGAGTCATTATGGGATTTTATGGATTATCAGATGGGATTACGTCCTACAGAATACTCGGTTTGAGAAAAAGGAACAAAAATTTACCATTAATATGCTTCAAAGGAGAATACTCCTTAAATGGTGGCCAAAAGAAAATTTCTTTGGAGAAGGTAAAATGTTCGACAGAAAAGGAATTTTCTCAGTCAAACCAGCCCAAGAGATTCAACGGCATTTAAATGCTGAAACTCCTTCTCATTCTTCTCTTTTAAAGAACCTATTTCAAACAATGGATAAAGAGTCTATTACCACAATGTGGAAATAAGTATTTGGAAGGGAAATGAATTGCCCATCTTCGTCTGAATCCTTCAAAAGGGACGATGAACTCATGCAAGACGCCCAAGAACCAATCAATGAAGAAGACATTGAAAAATATGCGTTGGCATTAATGAGTGAAGAAGAAAACCCCACTTTGCCAAATTAAGGAGTTACAGCTGGCAAGCTCAAAACGTAAGCAAGTACGTCAGCAGGAGGCTAAATTATGTCGGATGTAACAAGAGCCTCAATTATGTAATCTACTGTTTCACTTTCCTTGTCTATTTAAGTGTGGTTGTGTTTTCATTTTAGATCATCGAAAACTAGACTTTAACTCTCTCTAAAAACTCTTGTAAGCAATCCGAAGGGAAGAAGTTGAATAAATGTAAGTTTGTTTTTCCTTTTATGTTCTAGTTTTATAAATGTACGTTTGTATTTTACTTTTCGTACTTTGTTTATAATTTATGAACAACTTTGAAGTTGGAAGAAGTTATTTACTTCGCCTTAGAAAAGCTGAAGAAGTTTGGGATCCTCCTTTGGATTACATACTTCCTAATAAACTTAACTACAAGCAAAAACTAAGAGAAAAATAAGAAAAGAGTGGTTTCTCCTCTTTTTGAACAAAGTTGTTGAGAATTAACATTAAACCTTGAAATTGTTGTATTCATAACTTTATAATAAATTCTATAAATTAGAACAATTTTCTCTGATTCTTCTTTCATTTTATACCCGGATGTCTTAATATTAAGAGTAAGGGCATCCATAATATTAGGATCTGAAAGAGATAAAAGGATAATTTGGAAACAACTGAAATATATTGGTCCTTCACAAAGTGTGGACTCAATTATTCCAAGAAGAGAATCTTCTAGATTTAGATGCCTTTGATCTCTGACCATAATTAAGGCACAAACATTTAATCCTTCCCTTGTTAAGGGCTTAATTCCAATTTGGACCATTCCGAGATGTAGAAATTTATACTTTTTTTTATGAACTTCGATCATATTTTTTGAAAGAAGTGATCGAGAATCATATCCTCATTTTAGAGGGATAGTTTCTTCGATAGTTTTAACAACATAATCACTTTGAAATTCAAAGCTTCTTTTTTTATAAACCTTAAATTTTAAGACTTCTGGTAATTTCAGTATTGAAGATTCTTATCAAAATTTTCAGAATAAACAATTTCTTTGTTCTTATAAAGAACTTTTTTAGAGGATTTTTCCATTGAAAGGGTATGGAACAATTTCTTCATTAGACCTAAAGATACTGTCAAAGATTTACTCCTACCTTTTGTCTTCTCCAAGGACTTACATGCTTTATGGAAACTTGACTTAGAGCAGAACTCGTGTAGAGCTTTAGAATCTTTGAAGTAAATTGTTTCAAATTTTCAAGGAAAATTCTCGTGGCCAATTAACGTGGCTCTGATAACACTATGTTGCGGATCAAGTTTATCAATATAATTTATCAAGCGTTTTACGCTAAGAAAATAGTGTGTATATATATATATATATATATATATATATATATAGACAAACACTAACAACTTTTGTTAAAATGAACTTTAAGCAAATTTATGCATAAGTAGCTAGAAATGAGTTATAAAACCTATTCCAAACAACTTTAGTATAACAAAGACTTATTACTTAAAAAATATATTATATTAATGAAAGTATTTTAAAATTCGTTATGTAAGAAAACTAATAGTTAATCATGAAAAAATAAAATTAAAATATTTATGTTGTATTTGGAGAAAAAGTATCCGATAATTTTTATTAATATAATATTTTTATTTTTATTTTCATGATGAACTATTTGTTGGAGAAAAAATATTATAATTGTTGTATTTGGCTTTTAAAAAATAAAATTACTAAAATATCATTTGTTTTTTGGCAAATTAAAAATTTTAAGTAACAAAAGATTTTGGTCAAATTGATCCTCAATGTTCGATAAGTTGGATGTTTTGGTCCTCGTTAAATTTATTCCGAAAATGTCCTTTTTATTTTATTTTTCTTAAAAAAAGTTGACTAACAGTTGACTAACCGAAAAATTAACGGAATGACCAAATTGGCCAAAATTTCATAATTTGTGGACCAAATAACTAAAAAAAATAAATAGAGAACCAAATTGGCCAAAAGGTCATAATTTGGGGACTAAAAAATTCAATTTGCCTTAAAATATTAATAATATTTACAAGCAAATTATGAGATAGTAAAGAAAGATTCACTCTTTATTACCGTTGGCTGAAACTGACACATTGTGGCGAAGTTTTAGTCTTCTATTGGTCCACTCGTCAACAGAATGGCAATCCGACTGTGAGTTATTGGTCAAAATATTTTTAAAAAAACTATCTGTCTAAATAGCACTCTTGGAAAAGTAATTGTCAAATTAATACAATATTGCTAGGGGTGAAAACGGATCGGATATTATCCGCCAATCCGGAGTCGAAACTGATCGGGATCAAATTCGGGGAACAAATCTAGTATCCGGTCGGATACGGGTTCGAATCCGGATAGCCTAAATCGGATACGGATTCGAATTCGGATTTCACATTATTCGCCCGTATCCGATATTACCTATATTTAATCAGATATTTCCCAGATTATGAATTCGGATATTTCTCGGATTATGAATTCGGATATTTTCCGGATTATTTAATAATTAATTTTTTAATATAATAATAAATTAAAATTAAAAAAAGATATTAAAAAAAATATTAAACGCATCTATGATTATTTTTAGGTATTTTATGATGAATTTTGGAATTTTTTCATACTTTCTTGATCCTAAAAATTATGTTATTCATAATGGATAATATTTTAACTATAGTTTGCATTAAAACTTCTATTAAATATTGTATACGTGATTTTTTCATGTGTTACAATCACAAATAGATGATTATTTATGAATCATATTATCCGATTATTGTTATTCGTATTCGATCCGAATTCGTCATATATCCGTCCTGTATTCGTATCCCGAACATTCCGAATCCATATTCGTATCCGTCCTTCCCGTATTCGACTCCGAATTCGAGAAAAAAATATGGGACAAAATATGAGAAGAACACTATCCGTCCGTATTCGATCCGTTTTTACCCCTAAATATTGCCAGACTCCTATATGGCTATATATATCTTCTTCCTCTCTACTAAACATAATCACACTAAAAAAATAATCCTACAGTCTAATTCATTTTGCAACATTTTTCTTTTTGAGTCGTTACATTCATCTTGCAATTTTCCTAAAATAGAAAAAAAAATAAGTTAATTACAATGATTAAAGTGTTGAGTTTGGTGATGGCCTTGAAGTTACAAAAACTTTTTCATCTTTTTTCTTGCAAAGAATCAAGGTTGGATGCCTAGAAGAAAGCAGATTAGATTCTTGGTTGGATCAAGATTTAATCCAAACCACATTCCCTTTGAGAGTCGATCAATCTCTGAGAATGTCACAAACACAACGGCTGCTTTATTCTTCATTATCGGTATCCCCTGTGTCACTGAAACAAGGATTTAACATCAACATTCATTCCATTTCCCTCTCTGCAAACACATCAGTAAGTCTGATCTTCCCAATGACTTTAAAATCTTCAAATAAGAAATTCAACAACAAGACTAAGGAAGGATCCACCACCTGGCTTCAAATTCCTTGATCTCAGCTAGTTCCTTCCCCAAGTTGTCCATCAACTGAACCCTTTTCGTCCCAAGCGCGATGCCACGAGGGAGCTTCCGTATGCAGCTTTTTAGTACCAGGAGAGCTTCATCCTTCCCATTCACACCTTCTTCACAAGCGGTTGAAGGAACGATATGTGGAGCACTTATACACATTCACACACACACAACTGTATATGACATGATGGTAACATAACTAGGAATATTTAGGTGTAAAGTTGCCCTTATTATAACCTCACATAATCAAATAAAAAAAATAAGAAGTCTTCCGAAATATACGGTGGATCTTTAGTGAAAATAACTAGAGATTCAGAAGGGAACATAAAATGCTTCACAGGCTCACAGCTGGGGAGTCTTGAGGACGGGAAACGCAATAACGTCGCGTATACTGGCAGAGTTCGTAAGCAGCATCACGAGCCTGTCAATGCCGATGCCCTGAAAACAGAGAGAGCGTTCATCTACTAATTTCAGTATGCATTCTCTGAGTGTTGAATTAAAATTGTAATTGAGTTATTAAAGAAGCATACCATTCCAGATGCAGGAGGCATCCCATACTCCAGAGCTGTTAAAAAATCTTCATCGAGAGTCACATCATATGCATCATCATCATCATCATCATCATCATCACCAACTTTCTTGCTTTTATCTTCTGAAACCCGAGCGGCATTCTTCTTATTATGCTGCCTCACTTGCTCTTCCAGACGCGTTCTCTGCAGCCATAACACTTACGGGCATGCATATCAATTCGGTCTATAGCCCAACGAATAGGAGTAATAATACGAGTATAAATGCTGAAAAATCTTAGAAGCACCATTTCAAAATCCTGCATATGCTTTTACCTGATCCATAGGGTCAGTCAATTCAGAGAAAGCGTTAGCCATCTCCCGGCCACAGACAAAGAGCTCAAATCTCTCCGTCAAACCTGCATTTCTGAAGATTATGTGAAGAGTTAATACCCGAAAACAGTTTCTGTGTTTGCAAAGAGATAAATTCTTCAAGAGAAATACGGCCCGTATCCAAATATGTTCACTATCACATTAAAATGTACAGAAGACAAGCTGTAATGTCAATAAATTCCCCATTTCCAGATATGCCAACATTCTCTCCATACAAAATTTAAAGGAAATGCAAAGATTTACAGTAAATGGGTCTAAAAAGAGAAACCGGTGAAAGCTTAAGCACCTTCGATGTGGCTTAGCCAGTGGTGATACTTCAACGGGGTAGTCCAAGACAAAAGTTGGTTGTAATAACTTTGGTTCTACCACTAACTCAAATACCTGTAATGCAGAGCCAGTTTTTTCACTCAGAAACTCCACATATATGTTAGGGTAAAAAGCTTGAAATTCTCTACATTTTCTCCAATGGAGCATGAACGGAGTACTTCTCCTAATGGGAATTGATAATATTGAGCTTGTTAACTAACAAATGATCAACCTCATTGAGCACATGACCAACAGATGGGCATGCTTCTATTGAACTTTTGTATTTATTATCACCACCAATGTCTAGTGTTTGCAGAACAGCTTCTTTTGCAGTGGTGAGATCATCACCAAACCGGGTGAAATCAATGTTTGTTGCTTCTTTCACGAGATTGTGCATTGTCTCCCTCCTCCAGGGTCTTTCCAAGCTTATCTCTACACCCTGCGTCCTCCAAATTGAAGAATATTTGATTACAAAGAAAATCCAGATGGGACTTTCTTATTAGGAACCAGGAAACAAAACATAATATTTTTATTGAGATGTAAGTTAAAAAAAAAAAAAAAAAAAAAAAAAAAAAGAGCAGGTAGAAATGGGAATAGGGACGTTTTACCTGATAATCAATGGTAAGTTTCCCATTAACTGCAAAAGCACAACGCGTCACAATGTCTTCTGCCATGTTCATCATGCTTTCATAGTCTGTATATGCTTCATACATCTAATTGTCATCCAAGAACTACAACAAATTATTCACCCTCTCAATGGACTAGAAACTTTGTGCAATAGAATTGGAAAAATCTAGTCCAGCTGAAACATAAGGCCGTGAACTATCTCAGATTGGCTTGTTTCCTCACAAATGTCAGCAATTTTCCGGAATTCTTTACCTCAATGGTGGTGAATTCGGGATTATGACGAGTAGAAAGGCCTTCATTCCGGAAAATTCTTCCTATCTCATATACCTTTTCAAATCCACCAACCTGTCAATGTCAAACAATTGTAATAGTAGTATAGAAAGGATGGTCCACTGGAGCATAGACAAGTATGTCCAATGTTTATATCAGAAACATATTGTGCGAGAGAAGTAATGCAATTAACTAAATTGTGATTGAAGCCTTCACTAATCCTTAGTAACTAAGGTGGGCTGAAAACATTCTACCAAATATACAACAAACAGGTATAGATGCATGCTTCTCTAAAAGAAAGCTACATGAATAAATCAACTTTATATGACTAAGGAAGCAGATATTACACATAAAGAAACACAAACCTCACCAGCATTCTCTTCAAATGGAGTTCAGTTGCAATTCGCAGATAAAGATCTTGCCCAAGAGAGTTATGGTATGTAATGAATGGTCTAGCTTCAGCACCACCAGCAGCACCCTATTAGACAAAAAAAAATTTGATCCACAAAAAAGAAAGAGTGAGTCAAGAGTTAAAGGAAATGTACTTCTGTTATCAGCAATTAAAGCTTTTAAGGGATATGTACGTATATGTAGCCATTGCTGGAGTAAATTCTTTAATACCTGAAGAACTGGAGTTTCAACTTCAATAAAACCGGCAGATTCTACTGTTCTCCGTATTTCTGAAATTATCTACTCAGGAAAAGGCCAGGATGAGCACACCAGGTGGAATAAGAAAAGCATGCAAGCAAGTAGGGTAAAGAGCATAAAGGAAAGATAACCTTAGCTCTATTCCTAAATACGTCAGCTACCTCAGGATTGGCAATCATATCTACGTATCTACAAGAAAAGAAAGCAGAAGGGAGTATCGATAAGCAAAACTTCAGCAATCATCATAGGGCTAGACATAAGCAGAGTGTTAGACTACTAAAGTTAAGAGGTTCTTCTGTAGTAACCAAAAACTTTGAGGAGTTTGCATGGACACCAGCAGAGAAAGAGATAGTCTTACCTTTGGCGATAACGCTTATCTATGTCTGTCAGGCCATGAAATTTATCAGGCAAAGGAAGCAAAGATTTTGTAAGGATCGAGAAAGAGGTCACACAAACAGACAATTCTCCTGCCAAAAGCAAGCATGAGATTATCTATCGTGGATGGACGAGCTAATGAGATATCACTAAAAGCGAGAGATAAAACAATCAACCACAATGCTATCAAACTAACCCTTTCCCTCCCTAAGTAGGGTTTTCTATAGGCATCGCACTTCTCAATCATGTTTGGCTGAAAATCTTATTTATGTCCAGTATATAAAGAAAACAAGGAGCAAAAACCATGTTAAGTGAATTTCTTCTTAAACAGCTTGCATACATTCAACTTAAGCAGATTGTGCATTTGGATCATATATCACGTATCTTAGATCATAAATTGACTGAAGTTTTGGATCATACATCACTCCCACACAATCAACAAGTTGCTGTGGGTTGAGTAAACATAAGAAAATGGAGATTTTGCTCTTCTCTCCAATTAATGAAGGCCAACTAGCACAAACTAGCTAATTAAGTTAAGGGGCCAAAAATAAAGTTTCTCAAAAGGGCATACGATAAAATAGAATAGAGAGACCTAGAAAAAACATACCTTTTTCAGTGCGCTTAATTGAACCTTCTGCTCCCAAAATATCACCTATATCAACTAAAGTCTTCAGATGTTCAAACTGGTCATCTAATAGTCTTTCCTTCTCGCAGTAGAGCTAAAATCCAAAAAAATAAAATTCTTTAGTTAACTGCAAATGGAATATTTCACACTAACCAATGACCTTATGTGAAGCAACTTGAACAGAAAACCAGAGAGAGAGAGAGAGAGAGAGAGATGAGAATAACAAAATAATTGTATCAAACATCTGCAAAGCTTTCTGACTTTAAGTGGAAATTGCTAATGAGTAGGGATGCAATAAGCTCTTCAAGCACATAATCAACAATATGATAAACCAACAGGATGATAGGATCCAAAAGAGGATTTGTTCAAGATTGTTTACATCAACTATAACATTTGCGATATTCTGATATTCATACACCCAAAACAGCAGCAGATAAGGGATACGCAGTGAATTCCATATATTAGTTATTAGCAACGTTTCAAACCTGGATTGTTCCTGAGTCGTCCCTCAAAGTTAAAAATGCAAGCTTTCCAAAAGCTCTGCGAGCCACAATCCTTCCAGCAATAGATACACGATTACTTTCACCAGTTGCCTCTTCACCATTTCCTAGGTCCCTATATATCTCTTGAAGCTGATTTGCAGCATGAGTACGCTCCCATTTATAAGCATACGCATCCAAGCCCTTGCTCCTCAGCTCTTCCACCTATGGATCAAAAACCAGCTACTTATCAAGGCATTCATAGAAACAATCTTCTTGTGTCTTGTTTTCTCCAATCATATGCAGCAAAGCAATTCCTTTCAGATTCAAGCACCAGGTGACCTTAAATGTACATATCTATATAGCGGACAAATAAGTGAATATCATAGATGAATGATACTCATCTCAGTTATATGAAAGGCTCACCCCACCACGTTATTTCCCAGTTCAGATAACCGAATAATGTTCACCAAATTCGATCACAAAAGAACCATAACCCAAATCAAATTCAGGTGCATTTATGCTAGACACGAATTAATCAACCTAATAGATTCAAGTATCGAGAAACAAGACAAACCTCGCCGAATTAACTACACATCAAGACGCCAAAGATTGTACCTTTTTAATCCGGATTGCACGAATGGCCTCTCTATCAGACGTGGAGGTTTTAGAAGACGCAGGCCTGCGGTTGCGACCACCAGCAACGGCGGCGGCGGGCGAAGAAGAAGAGCAGCGGATGGTGGAAACAAGTCGGTGCTTCCCAAGTATGTAGTGGGGTTTGTTGGGCTTTGGGAAGGCGGGGAGGTGGAACATCAGCTGCTTCAGTCTCACTGGGTGCAGGGCGCCCGCCATTTTTGCTACTTCGGCTTCCTTCTCCGCTTCTCTCTGTTTCACTGTTTGTTATCTAAACGAATCCTTTGTTTTTTTGTTTTTTTTCTTTTCTTTTATCTTTTCTTTAAGATTAGTCATACAAACTAAAAACTGTAAATTATTTAAAATTAATGTTTTCCAATACAACATAATAGTATTATATTCTGTTTATTTAATAATTTGGGTTATCGAAATACATAATTAGTAAAATTGTCACTTAATTACGTATTAATTATGTTGTAGTATAATGTTCAAATCATTTTTTCACTTTTCAATCGTTTAAGTCTAAATATCTCAATTTCATCACTTCATCCGTCCATCTATCTTTCCCATGACATTCAAATTGGTTCTTCTTCTTTCAAAATTGGTCCTAATTTTGTTCGGTATATTCGTCCTCCCTTTCGTAAAAATGAACTTAATCCCAACAGCCAACGGAAAAATAGTAAACTAACCTATATAAGACCCTTCACACGCCCTACATTATGCCTTAAAACAACTATTGAGTCATCAGGGTGCAAAGACTGCAGCTCCTGCCTCACTGACTCAATACTTAGCATTATGCTCAGCCGAGAGTTGAATAGCAAGTACTTCCCCTGTAGCCTTGACAAGCCTTCCCAGAACAGCAAGAGAATCGCCAAGATTGGCAACATAAAGAGTTCCACTGCAAATTACTCCAACAAGACAGCAAGAGCCAACTGCTGCAATCTGTGGTCTTGTGGGCCATTGTCTACTAACAACTGATAAAAAGCCATCTTCCGTTGCTTCAAATGCCTTACGAATAACGTCTTCGTATATTATCATTTAACTCATTTACTTGGGATGATTGGCATAAGCTGAAGATGTTTTGAATGAACAGAGTCCAGATGGCGATACCATTGACTGTGTGGCCATCTCTCATCAGCCAGCCTTTGATCACCCCTTTCTCAAATACCATAAAATCCAGGTTCATTTGTGTGTGCTACGAATGTCTTGTCTTGATCCAACGTCATTCTAACAACGGATACGCTTGTTTCTTTTCCTCCAGGCAAGGCCTAGTTACCATCCAGAAGGGCTCTTCGACGACAACAAGATGTCCAATGGAAGAAGCAATCCAATCACTCAGTTGTGGCATATGAATGGAGAATGCGCAGAGGGCTCGATTCCAATAAGGAGAACTAAGATAGAAGATGTGTTGAGGGCAAGCTCTGTCAAGAGATATGGCAAGAAAAATCACAGAAGCATTCCCAAGCCGCGGTCTGCTGATCCTGACCTCATCAACCAAAGTGGTCATCAGGTAGTTGACTCATATACTTTCTTGGGTTTTAATATCAAGCAACTGGCTGCTACAACCTTCTCTGCTCAGGCTTCATTCATGTCAACAGTGAAATAGCAATGGGGGCAAGCATCTCCCCAGTTTCTGCATTTCGGAATTCCCAGTATGATATTAGCATTCTTATCTGGAAGGTAAAACCTCAGTTCATGCATTCCATTCTGCCTTTCAATTGCCCCAGTTCTAGGTCTATATAATCAATACAAGTAATACTGAGAATCTTGCTCTTTTCTCTTACTTGATTGCAAGGTTTTTTGGACTAAAGCTATGTTCAATGAAGTTTCTATATCTTAATTCTTGATCTGATACGATAACGTAGGATCCGAAAGAGGGGCACTGGTGGATGCAGTTTGGGAACGGGTACATGTTAGGCTACTGGCCATCGTTCTTGTTCTCCTACTTAGCCGACAGTGCTTCCATGATCGAGTGGGGTGGAGAGGTGGTGAACTCAGAGCCAGACGGGCAGCACACCGCCACTCAAATGGGCAGTGACCGCTTCCCCGAAGAAGGCTTTGGAAAATCGAGCTATTTCCGGAACATTCACGTAGTAGACAGCTCCAACAACCTTAAGGCCCCCAAAGAATTAGGCATCTTCACGGAGCAATCCAACTGCTATGATGTTGAGACAGGCAGCAATGAGGATTGGGGCCATTATTTTTACTATGGTGGCCCAGGAAGAAATCCCAGTTGCCCTTGAAACTCTTAGGTAGAAACCAGTGGCAATGAAGAAGGAAAACACAAGGAAAAAGATGACCCTTTGATCAGCACTGTATAATGAAATGTAGTAGTCTCAACTCTCTCTCTCTCTCTCTCTCTCTCTCTACCATAAAACAAGAAGTACCATTTCTCATAACCAAACATGATCAAGAAACCAACCTAAAATCATAAATTTATGTATGTTATCGCGTGCCAAGCTCGACATCCTCAAAATTGTAACATATGATGAATTATGAAAGATTCCCACTTCTGGTTTCTGATCTCAATGCATATTCCAAAAATTATCTCATCTTCCTCACTATTCTGAATCACTTTCCATGCTTCCCATAGCTTTCAATCCTCTGGGCTTCTGCAATAAATTCATCATGAGACTTGTTTTTAACATGAAAGAATGCCTTGGTAGAAATAAATGGTCTACCTTCTTACAAGTCTTCTTCTCTCTCACTTCATACCTCTCTTGGCACAAGTCTGATAACCATGCACCTGGACTCACCAACTGCAAAATTAAAATTAAAGGCGCGATTTAGACGAACAAACATCGGCTTCTTCCACTTGTTCAAACACTACAAGGAACAAACAACTTACTAATATGGTTCTTTGTACCAGCTTGGCCCTTTTCTTGGGCCTTTGAGGTGGTTTACAACCCTTCATTGCCATGAAATCTTCCTCTTTCTCTTTACTCGATAACGAAATAAGCAACTTTGGCCAAACAAATTTCCTGTTTTCCTCCTTCGGATTAGCAAACAATGCCCTGCTAGCATCATCGAAACCACCCGATCCCCTCGTCGTGTAATACCTGTCTTCCTTCTCGGGCGAAAAGGATGTCGATGCTTTTCGGCTATCATTTGCAATGGATCTACTCACACCCAAGTCCCTGCCCATGAGTTTCTAAAAGTGATCACTCGCTTTCAAGAATCTAGGTTACTTGTGACTCTTCTGATTCAGCATACTGGAATCCGATTGCTCATTCTATCTGTTTCTCAACTAGTTTTTATGATCCGGGGCGGATCCAGATTACAAGGGAGGAGGACGAAACTTAAAAATTCGATAGAAAATAGAGTGAAGTGTACATTTAGGGGGGACAAAATACAAAATTTCTTAAAAATTACATATAAAAAATCGCGTTTCCATACGAGTTCGGGGGCCGCCGCCGCCAGGCGCCCCCCTTGGATCCGCCACTAACAGCTCTGTAGATCTAACCACCACTTCAACAACCCAAGAGAATTCAAAGATGCAGACCCCAAATTTAACTCCTCTTGACAACAAATTAATGACAAGAATCCAATCACAAATTTTCTTAATAACAACTTCTTGAAGCCTCAAACAAACCAGATCCAAAGATTCAATAATTCCTACTAATTAAACAAAGCCTCAAAAGAAAATTTGAAAGATTCAATTTTTTTTCCTCATTTCTGGATACCTGTGAGAACGAAGAGGAGACGGAGCATTCACATCTTTACTGTAATTATTACCATTATTGCTGAGGTTATTATCCATCACTCTCGAGGTGACTTTCTTCTTCACGACGCCGCCGCCGCCGCCGCCGCTGCCGTCTGATTTTCCATTCAAAGGCGAGTCTTTTACTTTTACACATCTCAGTCTCTTTCTATTCCCCCACTGCAACTTATCCATATCTGCAGTTTAGTACCAACCCATTTGAGATCTTGACTTGTAAAATCAAACAAAGTGGGTTGCGAGAAAGAGGAAAAGCAAAACACACCTCAAGATCTGCCAAGACGACACTAGTTATTAAGATGGCTTAAAAGTAGCCAGTTTTCGTAAATCTAACAATGATATAATCAGCACAATCTCATTCCCATGCAGTATATGTGAGAGATAAATAGCAAGGAAGGGATTTGAAGAATGAGGCAGTACTTGTTTGAAGAGCACTCAAAAGAAGTTTAAAACTAGAAGAAAAAGAATAATTATGCAAAAGGTAAAATTGTACTCCCTCCGTCCCACCCGACATGGCTTCTTTCCTCTTTTTCCTTGTCCCACTTGACTTGGCCACTAACTAAAATAATACTCTAATAAATTCTAATGGGTCCCACCACTTTATACCACTTTACACACAACTACCCACTTTCTTAATAATCGTCTTAGCGCTTTTAAGCAAGTGGGGCGGGGACGGAGGGAGTATTAGTCAGTACAGATGATTTTCTCTCTCATGGAGTGGAAAAATTGTTCCTTTTGCTGTACGACACTGCCATTTCTTCTTTTTTTCGTTCGATGGAAGATTTGTGCATAAAATCTGCTTATGTAAACCAGGTCAAAGAGACAAAGGAGCAAATCACGTAAGAAAAAAATATTGCGGTTCGATTTTGGGTGGAGGATTTTGGGTATTAAATGGACGGTTGGATGTGTTTTCCCTCCAAACCGGCGGCGAGGAGATATATGTCACGTGACTCTCACGCCCTGTTGCTCGTTTTAGACAAAGGCCTACTGGGCCTGTTCAAATTCCACTTTTAAATGGGCCTGAATTAAGCCCATGACAAGTTCTTACAAAATGTAGGGTTAAGTATAAACCCGTTTCGGAAAACAATTTAAATAAATGCTTATGGTATAAGTACTTTGAATAAGCTGTTGCATTTAGATACATTTATATATAAACACTTAACTAGAATAAATAAAATAAAATGTAATTTAAAAAATTAATGTCAGTGAATATTATATGATGATCTATTTTCATAAGCTTTTTTTACTTAATTGAAAGCTCTCCCAAACGCGTGCAAAAGTAAAATGTTTTTTTTTTGCAACATTATTTAAAAATACAAAGTAGTTTACACATTTTTCTCGTGCGTACAATAATTTTTTGTATTTTGTAACTAAACAAGTCATATTCCATAAATGAAAATAAATGAGTGGACCACAACCACTCTAAACAAATGAACCACACATTTTCTTTTCCAACTACTTTATAAATTACCATGCCCAAAAGCAATGGAACTTGATTAATCAAACGGCGGGAGTATTTTTCACTATGCATTAACAATTAATATTTGCTGAGGGTTGTTTTGCTTGGAGCATTTATTCTTCATGTATTAAGTGTTGAATAAGAGGTATGAGCATATATAACAACGTATGAATAAAATGAATGAGAAGGAGGCAAATGCAGTAGTAATTAAAACTTAAGTCTTGAATAATGTTTTACAGACATGGAGAGTGAGACAAAGCCATCATGCTGGAGGTGAGTTCAGATGAGGAGCTTCTCAATCGCATCCTGCATTACAAAACAAAGGATTACATATATGACGAGGTAACCCGCAACCGCGCACTGGGTAAACCCGCTCGCTAATCACACCCTAGGCTACTACCCATAGGTGACAGGCAACACATACGGTTCCAGTAGGATTTGAACTCATAACCTATTGGTCTAGCACCTACACCGCTACGTCATACCAAGGATTACATATTTGTTTTTGTTGATTGTATAGGACGAACAAAGTGAGTGGGAGTACCTTGAGTTGCTGTATTTGAGATTTCAACTGGCTACCCTCATTGCTAGTCACCGAGCAAGCAATCACCGGTCTCGTAACCCCACACGCCCGACCAAGAGCTTGCTTCGACGGAACAAACACATACGGCACATTCTGCAATCATACATACAATCTCTTCCTTCATTCCCTCACCACTAAAATTATATACAGATCCACCTAACAATTACAAAACAACTAAATTACCTTATCCTCAGCAAGTGGAAGGTGAAGAAGAATCTCAAGGGGCTCAGTATCAGCAGCCATCACAACGAACTCAGAAATCCCTCTGTTCAGAGTCTTTGTTGCTGCATTTCAAACAACTCAGCAGATTTCATCTCCGATTAATAAACAAAAGCAAAACAGATAAGACCCACCCTCATTAGCACCCTTCTTAAGCTGCTTGTAATTAGCAGCTTGTTGAACCAAATCAAGAATGGTTATGGTGAGCTGCCCATCCGCCAACGGGTATGCTTTCGGGTTCACAGCTTCAGCAGTCTACACCAACAAACACAGGATTTGAGTTCAGCAAAGCAAAATCATAATAAACACCAGAAACTGAAATCGACAACAATTACGCATAAACTATTACCATGATGAAGGTGGGGAGCTCTAGCACAGCACGGATTGCGAATTCCGAATGTTGAAGAGAAAAAAGATTTGTAGGGTTTTGAAAGAATTAGGGTTTAACACGGCCCAAAACTGAACCGGCCCAAATACAATGCAGAAAGCCGAGGCCCACATTTTTATTTTTCTTTAAAATATGTACTTCCTCTGTCCCGCTATTTGTGGCTCACTTTCCCGAAAGGGATGTCCCGTTATTTGTGGTCATTTTCCTAATTTGGTAAAAAATAATTATCATATCTTCTACTCTATCATCTTCTCTCTCCTACTTTATTACATTATCTCCTACTTTATCATCATTTCTCTCATACTCTCTCATTATCTTACTAATCTTCTCTCCCATACTTTATCATCTACTTTCTCTCATAATTTACTCTCTTAATTTCTGAAAAGAAAAGAACGTGGCCACAAATAGCGGGACGGAGAGAGTAATTTATTTCATAATTGAACGATAGATATCTTTAATTGTGGGGCAATTGAGGGAATCATAACTATATATAATAGCTTTACAAATCGTCATATATAATTAGTCTAATATAATTTGCATCTATAAGGAAGGGGTGGGAACAATTCATCTCCCAAATGTTCAAAATCTTATATTTTATAGGTATTTAATTATAAAATTATTTTATCCGTCCCACTAAGAACAACTCAATTCTAAAAAAGTAGTGTTATGTGATGTAAATTGTTTAATTTTTAGTAATTTTTAGTGTTATTTGATGTAGATTATAAAATTATTACAAAACAAAGGACATAATATTTGCTATTTTAGAAAATAGGGTTATTAGTGAAATAAGGCACGAAATATAGCCGATTTGCATATTTAACACGAACTTTTAATTGTGCCGAATTAATGCATAAACTTTCATTTTTTTGCAATTTAAGACATGGTTGGATTTCCAATTTTTTCCGACCGTCGGAGTATTGTGTGGGACGTCTACTTGTACTATATGAAACTACGTAGTTTCGTACCTCAAAAAAATTGTCAGATTAAAGCATAAACTTTGTAAAAGTTTCAATTTAAGACATATCTCATTTAAATAATCACAATTTAAAACATAAAATTTGATCAAAATAGCAAAACAACTTAGCTAATAAATCCTTCATAACCTTCTACCTAATAAAAATTATCTAAAAAGACACTTATCCAGTTCAATCAAATAAAGAGGAACATAAAATCCAAATAAATATAAAATTGGAATTTATTTAAAATTTAATTTGAGTTCTTCTTTGGAATTTATGCCATTTAATCGATTCTTTTTTGGATTTTGTGTTCCTCTTTAATGATTTCTTCTTCAATAACTCCATGTCTTATCTTCTTTGCTTGTTTTCTGCTAAAAAAGATTTATGGAATTACTTGTTCAGCAGATGTTCGTGAGTTAAATAAATTTCTCTAATTATTTTATTTGGATTTTATATTCCTCTTTGTAGGTCCGGAGACGATAGTCAGGTGTAGAGGAGGGGGGGTGAATACACCTAATCACAGTTTCTTTTTCTCAGAACGTGAAGGACAATGGGAGTAGGTTGCGGCCCGATGAACAAGGTGCGGATATTAACCTTCGATCACGGGTCAGAGTGTGTTAGCTACTGAGCTCTTCTACTTACTTAAGTCAGTTGTTGAAACTCAGTCGGAGACGTTGTGCGGATAAGTGTGTAGGGCCCGGAGATTCGTCTCAGTTTGAAAATGTGTTTTCGCAAGTTAAAGTATTTTGGCTAGTGCGCTTTTATAAATACGTTTTATGCAAAGATATGATTTTAAACCAGTTTGTATGCAATGCACTAAAACAGTAAATAACACAAGCAATATAACGTGGTTCGGATACGCAAGATCCTACGTCCACGGTCCTGACAAGGCAGGAGAACTTGTTGATTATTTTGAGCAAGCCTCAGCAAGGGTTCTGTACACTGGACAGACCTTTCTAAGTTATAGTGCTTAGCGACTTTACAATTCAAACCTAAGTTCGAAAGGGGGGGATAATCTCCAACTAAGAAGGAGTTCTTACAATAAGAACAATTCACAAAAAGTGAACTCCTTCGAATTTCTAAGCTATAGATATGGCAATGAGCTTAGCTAGAGAAGAAAGGGATCTAAAGATAACTCTAGAGAGAAGAACTAATGATTTTCTATGAAGGCAAGTTCTTTGCTGGATGATCTTTAATTTGCTAGAGTGTTTGTGAGCTTGAGCGTTTTCCCTTGTGAATCCCGTGCGTGGAGTTCGGATTTCTTCTCTATTTATAGTTGTGAGCAGGCATATGTCCGTTGGAGAAGACGATGCCACGTGTCACAAGCTTCCAAAGAAAACGGCCATAATATTCGAATTGTTGCGGCGGGCGGTTGACACTATACATGAGAGCAAACTTTAGTTGGTCGGAGCGGTAAAGCGTTGTCCGCTTCTCATTGGTCGAGGTTTGTGGTAGGTGAGAATGTGTCGAGATTAGAGTTGACTAGTCCACATCCTCGTATGATCTTCTCTGGAACTTCGAAACGACTTATACGATCGGGTCGTTTTTACGTCGGATCTGATGAGACTCAAGACAGTCTCTGTCTTCTTCGGACGAGTCGTCTCGACGAGCCGATAAGGCTTTGGTGGGTCACCGATGATCTGAAGGTGCTTGAGCTTTGCATTATGTTCTTCCTGCCGATAACTATCAGCGATGGAGTATCTCCTACCGAGGTCGATACAACCGAAGTCGAAGAATGCAAGCGATTACACCGATGACGTGGGGTTCGGAAAGTAACTTCGTCGAAGATCGGTCCAACAGCTTTACCCCCGTACAGGACTTAGACAAAAGATAAACAACTACGAACAATCCTAGCCTATACATCGCCTAATCCTATCGACACTACACTACTGATATCAGCTGGGTTTTGGGATCTTCAATTCCATAGTACTACTATGATTTCCCCAAATATTATTTTAACCACTAATCAGCTGAATACCATCTACTGACTCATAACCCAACACTCTTTATTTGATTGGACTGGATACGTGTCTTTTTAGATAATTTATATTAGGTAAAGGTTGTGAAGGATTTGGTAACTAAGTTGTTTTGCTATTTTGGTCATAGTTTGTTAACTTTGCTATGTTATGCACTATGTCGGTTAATGTTTAATCTCGGATAATACATGCTTGTGTTCTTTTTGTTTTTTGTACTATTTTGGTCACATCTTTATTGGTCTCGTAATGGTTTTTTGGGATTTTTTTTGGAATTCAATTCAAATAATCGAAGTTTTATTATGGAATAATCTAGCGAAACAAACAAAGTTTATGCTTTAACTTGTGATTATTTAAATGTGATATGCCTTAAATTGAAACTTTTATAAAGTTTATGCTTTAATCTGCCAATTTTTTTGAGGTACAAAACGACGTAGTTTCATATAGTACACGTAGACCTCCAACTCAGCACTCCGGCGGCCGGAAAAAATTGGGTTTTCGACCATGTCTTAAATTGCAAAAAAATAAAAGTTTATGCATTAATTCGGCACAGTTAAAAGTTCGTGTTAAATATGCAAATCGACTATATTCCGTGCCTTATTTCACTAATAACCCTAGAAAATAAAGCATTTATAGTGCACGTCTTGATAAGCAAATCGTGTCGTGGAGGGAGTACTCCCTTCGTCTCGTTATTTATGTCTCATATACCATTTTGAAATGTCCCATTATTTATGTCTCATACCTAAAATAAAAATAAATGAATGGACCACAATCAATCTAAACAAACAGACCATATCATTTTATCCATTTACACCACAACTTTGTACACCTATCGCTTTAATCTCCGAGCCCAATCTCAATGGAACATAAATAATGACACGTTCTTTTTTGCATTATAATGTAGATAGGAACAAATTTTATTAATATAGCTCGAATACAATACAACTATGTGTATGATAGGAAGTAATGAAATAATTAGATTGATGTATCAACCAATAGTTGTACAGTTGTAAGTACATTTACAAACATCAATACCACTTCCATTTGGAACACAAGATCCAATTCCTTTAAAAGACACGCATTCGCGTTTGCAATCTACAATATCACACCCTCTTGGATTAATAATGGTGCTGCACTCCTGCCCATTCACTTCAACCATACCTGCCAATACAACTGCAACATACAAACCCTCCCACAGTTCAAATATATTCAATAAAATATATGTATAAAATAAAACACGGTGAATACGTTTAAATTTTATACCCGATAGAAGAAGGAAAAAAAGAACTGGAGAGAACTTGGCCATATTTATTTATCTTTTTGATATTCTCTTGAATTATTATTAAAATGGTGGTGTTGATGTCTCATTATATAGGCATCAACTGTTATGGTTTTGGAAATATATAATCTCCATTACTATAACAATCCCAGTTATCCATAGAGCGCAATAAGCCCTTATTAATAAAATATTGTTACCATATTTATATATTATAACCATCCCAAATACAAATTATAGAGCGCAATTTAATCCCAAACTTTAAGCCCTTACTAATAAAATATTGTTACCATATTTATATATTACAACCATCCCAAATACAAATCATAGAGCGCAATTTAATCCCAAACTTTAAGCCCTTATTAATAAAATATTGTTATCATAGTTATATATTCATAAATATCAACAATTCATAATTATTATTTTTTTGTTCGTTTTTATAGAATTCTACAATATAATGTAACTGGATGATAATATTGAATCTGTTTGTTTGTTACATATTGCAATATCAATTATATTTAGGATTCTAGCAATTTTTAAACCAGAAATTTCCATTTTTTAAAGTATTGTTTTTAATATACATAAATGCGAATAATTTGATGCATATTTGTAGTTTTTTTTTTTTTTTTGCGCAAATACATTAAGATGGAGTTTTGATTTATGCATATATCGGTGAAGCATATAATTTTACTGTTTGGTGCATGTAAAATAAGCAGTTTGATGTATGGAACATATAAACTTGAAGGAATTAAGGTTGTACTATTATTGAATATAGCACGATGGAGCATGAAGCAATTGAAGATGTTTAGAGTTCGATATTATAAAGAGAATAAAATAACAAATGTAATTAGGGATGTACATTTTGTTGGTCGGAGCTAGGTAGTATAATACCCAGACGGCAGACCCACACTACATCTTAGATTTAAGGACCCGGACTCGTTCCGAACCTGCATTGGTCCGGAAATTTGCATTGCGTCTTACAAAGTGTTGGACTTAATATAAGCACCTTATAATGCATTATACATTCATTGCTCAAAGAATAATTATTCGTTAATAGTCTTAAACAAATTTAGAGATTTAAACACAAAAATGACTACAAAAGTAACCTCATATTATGCATCAATAATTAGAAAAACCTGCCCCGAACTCTAAACATATAATAATAATAATAAATTTTAAAAATTTCTATAAATAATGTCAGCTCTAGGTTTGACGTGAGGAAGACGATGATGTCAGCTCTAGGTTTGACGTGGCTCAGACGTGATCTCGCATCTTACTTCGGCAGCAAGTTCCGTTCATGTGGCTCCAGGATTCGAAGACATGGATCTGTTCTGGCCATGTAATAGATAGAGTTCTTATTTTAAAACCTATTGTGTGGATCCGAAGATAATTTTTATTGTTTTATAATTGTATGATACATTTACTTTTCTACTTTATCAAGATTAATGTGATTATTTGCATTTAAAAAAACATGAAAAATAGGACTTTAAGTCGTCATATAATCATGTTTTAATTTTGCGAGCATGTCTTTCTGGAACGTTTTGAAGTAATAGTCTAAGAAACTCAATTTTAATGTTTAAGGTAAATTAACATTAAATTGAATTTTCATTAATTGGACTCTATACAAAAGTAATCCATTATACAATCAAACCTTCACTTGAGTGGTTTGCTTATATTTTGGATTACAAATTTTGTAAGATGAGTTTTTCAATTTACATATTTAAAAGTTATTGAGTAATAAGAGCGAAGCTGTAAACGTCTACCAGAGTGGCTTACGTGCTTAGTAAATACAAGTACCCTAGAAGATAATTTTTGAATAGGATGGCTAAAATAAATCAAATTGAAAGTGGTATGGTCCTAGTGAGTATGTCAATTTCGAGAATTTAAACTATTTAAGTCTAATTAGTGGAATGTCTAGGTGTCACCGCGGGTACAATTTTCTTCTCTGATGTCCCTTCCTGCGTGGTTAATACTGATATTGTCCAAAAATATCAAATTATTAATTCCACCCGTGTTAAGAACCAAGACGTGGATTAGAATTAAAGAAGTATATAGCTTGGTCTAAGACTGTATGGTAAGTTCTGTCAAAAGATATACCTGAAGCTCCCGATGAGGAGTCCTCAAGCAATCCGAGATCAACATGAGAAATAATTGAGGGAAGCAGAGTCGTTGATCAAGCCTCACGGAAGATCTCACGTCCATCATTCCAGGAACGCTACTGACAATCCACGACTGACGACAATATTGGTCATGTGTGACAGTTGACTCAAAGCTCCTGTAGACATTCCCATTTTCAAACCGAAACCGGCTCAAACCGGGTTTTAAACCGGAACCGGGACAAATCGGAACCGTCTTGAACCGTAAACCGTCAATTTGCGGTTCGGTTTCGGTTCTTTCTTTTTCAAACCGTGAAACCGTCGGTTTCAAATCGTCGGTTCCAAACCGGGTGAAACCGACGATTTCATCCATTAAAATTATCAAAGATCAGATATCTAATCAATTAGATAAATGAATTTTAAATTAAAAACATTATTGAAGATCTAATCTTCTAATTTTTACTTATATTTAGAACAAACTATTCATTTAAAATACAAAAATCCTACCAATTTTGATATTTTAAAGTAGTATACAAAAGGATAAAACATTATTATGTATTTAGTATAATAACAAATGGATACTAATGTTTCCAAAAAATATACGTGGGATAAAAGTTGTTCAAATTTTATCACTGAAAAACATCGAATATCAATTATTGTTTAATAATTACTACATGACGAAGAATCGAAAACAATGATATAAAATTTAATTCTTAAATGATGATGATAATACATAATCAACAATGAGATTGTATTAAAATATTTAATTATTCAATTCTTTCATGAGATTTTACAATTTTATTTATAATTTATTACTGACTTGATTCGAAACCGAAAAATGTATTTTTTTAAAAAAAATCAGTAATTAAAACAAAATAAAATATGAAACCAGTGAAATCGGTTAATTGGAACCGGAACCGGCGGTTCCAAATCGAAACCGTCACCCGTCTACATGCGGTTCGATTTTGGTTTCAATTTTTTACAAACCGTAACCGGCGGTTTCAAACCGTAATCATAACGGGAACCGAAAATGGGCATGTCTAAGCTCCTGACACGTTCCATGTAGTACGATCGAGATACTAACACCATAGTTGATTTGGGGTCAAGTACCGTATCACTTCTTGTAAATGAGATCAAGACACGTGGACATGAACACTGTTCGAGGAACATGTCTCTCAGACTGTTCCAGTTGAAGGCAAACGAAAATTACAACTTTAATTCGATATTAAATTGTTGCCTCAATCGTAATTCACCTACTCCAATAGATCTCTCTCTCTCTCTCTCTAATTGATCTATTGTGAAAAGTGACTATAAATTCGAAGAGCATTGAATCAAATAAACAAGGTTACATAACTATTGCAAATCTCAAGCCTTCAAGAACTCAATCTCTCTCGCCCTCGACAAACCCTTGTACAAGTTATGTTTCTCGTGAAGTCTCAAATTCCCACAATATTTTAAGACAACTTCTTATTCTAGCTTAGATTTGGGAAGGTTCAGTTCTTGTAAGCACCTCTCTTGTTAGAGAACAGAACAACCCAAACCTAGCTAAAGACGGTTGTAGTGTTTGAGTGTATTCAAAGTAGAAGTCGACGATGAAGAAGAAGTTTAACATAACTCCAAGCAGTTATATTATAAGAGAAAACCTGATTTTGTCAAGAAGAGTGGATGTAGGAGTTATCTCCGAACCACTATAAATCTCGCATTGTTATTGCTTTATTTATTTAGTCTTTTGTCAGTAACATGCTTGACGCCTTTTTAAAACACACTTTTACTAGCATATGCTTAAGTGTTTTTCAAGGCTTACACGTTTCCGCACACAAACTATCTTATCATCAAACGTTAGGTGTATCTCCCCTCCGCTAACCTATTTTCTTATATTATGACCATCAATTATGCCGAGTTTCTCTATCTACACAACATGAGAGTATTGTGCATGCTTCATTGATATGGACTTCTGCAAAAGAAAAATTCGGGGAGACTGATAGGACCGTCCAGTACCATCTCCTAAAGGAGATTATGAACTGCCAAATGGCCGAAGGTGAATCTGCGCACGACCATTGCATGAGCATTATAGATCTGCTAAATCGATTCACCATGGCGGACGAGGGCATGAGCCTTGAAACCAAAGTAGATGTTCTTCTACATTCTTTGTCAAAGTCCTATGAAAACTTCCGCCTCAATGTTGTAGCCTGTAATGTACAAGAAAAAATATACTTTTAATGAGTTAGCTAATGAATTGGTCGTTTTAACACTGCTACTAAAAGGAACTCTCCAGAAGGTGAAAATCAGAAAAATGACAAACTTTCAGATATAAGCTGGCTTAGGATAAGCTGTTCTAAACACCTCCATAATCTCATTAATATAAGGAGCGTAATTTTAATCCAAATTGTTAGCTTATTAATGAAATAAAATATTGTTACCATAATTATCTACGACTAGGATAACGAAATTAATTACATAAATATTTTTTAGTTTGGTACCTCATAAACTTCATCCATCAAATAGACAAACAACTACATAATATATATTTATATAATATATATATATATATATATATATATATATATTAGAACACAGGAGCGAAGTTTACTCAATACGCACTTCAGTAGCGGCTGTAGATTACCCTCGTCATCAAGAAAAAAAAAAAGAAAAAAAAACTACATGATATATATTATATACAATGGAGGACTATATATTGCAAAACATTTACATGATCCCTCACTACTTTCGAAAGTCCAAGGCAAATCTCATCGTCTTCGCATGTTAGTTACTCTTAATACAAAGATACAAGCACTACAAATTACAGAAAGAAAGAGAGAGAGAGAGAGAGAGAGAGAGAAGAGGGAGAAACAAAATGAGCTCTTTGGACTTTTTTCTTTTCTTTTTTTCTTCCTTTTCTGAGGGGGTGGTGGGAGACTTACTTCTTGCAAAGAAGCTAGAGTGCGCCTACTTCTCGAACCCTCTCGATGTTAATATTCTGGACGAAGATGCCTCACCCAATGATACAGAGGCAAGGGATGATGCCCACACCCTAGCATTCCTTGCCCTTTCGTGGAAGTTCCTCGTTTTGCAAATCTTTAGCTTGCTCCAAATTCCCCTCACATCAATCAGGTGAAGAGCATGCCCCAGAAGCTGTCTCGACTCCCCGAAAATCCCCAGATTCAGATGAGGAATGCAGGCCAGCCATAGTGCCAGTAGATCTGATGCAATTTCTGGAAAGAAATAAAGGAAAGCCCTCGAGAAGACAAAAACTATGGAGAGAAGTAGATAAGGTTCTCTAAACAAGTTTTCCTTCAGTGAAGCTCCATTCCAAAGAAGAAAGGCATCCACACTACTTTCTGAAAGCATTTCTTCAGCAATAGCCATCAATGGTTCAAGTCCTAGGATAAATAAAATAAATAAATTATGATCGTCATCGAACATGCAAGAGAAACATTGATGACTACCAACAAGAAGAAAAACAGTTTGTGTTTCCAGTTGATGGAGATTGAATACACTCTAAGTATTTGAATATCCAATTCAGATATGTGATAAATAAACTGACTAGCAAACCTGTAGCTCTTTTGTAGAAAGTAGTAAGTGACTGGAGATCTTTGCTACCATGGTGCCTAATCTGTGTTGTCTGATTCACTATTACGAGTGCGGGTACACTGTGAATCCCAAATCTAGAGAAAACACTGCACATAAAGGCAGGTAAGATTACGATGAAAGTTGATACTTTAATGCAGAAAAGGATATGTTCAATGGATCATTAAGAAACACGCGAGAAGGAAGATGACAAAACATACAGTAACAGAACATAATAGACACGAAACACCAACCTAGGCATGGCTGAAGATTGTTCGACCATCATGTGTTTGATATGAGGATACATGGAACTGAGAGTCGAAAACCTAGGTTTAAAGATGCTTGAGAAAGGACACCAGGAGGCATAAAACAAAACGGCCATGTATTCGTTTCTCTGAATGGAGGCCATAGCTTCGTCAAACGCTTCTCCACTCACCTTCAATCAAATGTACTTATCAATTAATGTCTAATGATGAACAAAATCAGCCTAAACTATCTGCTAGTTAACTGTCTTTGGCCCTCAACTCTACCAAAATCCCAGGGTATTTCGGTTTCTTTCATGATTCTTCAACAGAACTAGTATTGAATAAGTAAGAACTTCAGCAATTCGTAAACTAAATAGAATTAACAAAGACCAGATTGTGCAATCTCTTAACAATTTAACCTGAGTGATGGTCTAAGCAAATACAAAAGAAAGATTTCAGTTTTACACCAATATATTCCATAGCTTTATTCATTATTTGCCAACAAACACCAACACTAATTTCATCAGATGTCTCAATTGAGTAGTTGCTACATGGATGCATAAAGTTTCCATTAACAAAGCAAACAACCATACTCTAAATCATACTTAAAGCTAAAGTTTTGTCATAGTAGCCTAGAAAAAGCAAACCCTAATCGTAATCCATCATCAACTAGAAAAAAAATAAAAATAAAAATAATAATAATAATAAAAAGAAGAAGAAGAAGCTAAAGTCCTGATATTTTGAAGAAAATTGAAACAAAATACCAAATCGAGTTCCACAAAAAGATAAAAATTAATACCTCAATTGGTGAAGAATAGAACGGATTCGAAGACGGGCACTGAGAATTGAGATCGTAAAGAAAGGCTTCGAAATCAAACTGAGAAACAGGCGATGAGGAAGAATCCGGACGAAACGACGTCACCGATACCGTCAACACACACATCATCAGGACAAATACGCATTTTCCCATCGAAACATCCATGGTCGAACTCCTAAATTCTTCCCCCTCAGAAAAAGAAAAGGAAAAGAAACAAAAATAAAAAAGAAGCTCAGAGATTGAGCTGCGAATGATGACCCCCAAGAAATCAAAGGATCGACGACGAATCTCCTCCTCTTCCTTCGTTCCTATTTCAATTCTTTGTTTGGAAAAAAATTGTGTTTCCTATTTTATTTTTTCCAACTCTGGTTCTCGTTCGTCGGCCAGAATATTATTTTTATCTTTTTAGGATTTATTATTATTATTATGATTAAATTAAATATTACACCTTGAGGTTAAGGGAGGAGATTTGTTTCTCTCACCTCGGAATCATACATAGGCGGTCACGGCCGAATCCCATTGGTGGATTCTCGGACCAATACCGTGAGCGCCCGTAGACCTCTTTCTCATAATTTATGGGTGACTCTAACCCTAAATCTATATCCCCAACTTTTACTTGCCAACCTTTGATTGTTGTAATATATCGCCAATTTTTTTAAAATATCTTCATTTTTTTGTTGATTTCTAACTCTTGCATCGGTGCTCACAGTAGCATCAAGATTTAGATACACATGTCTCATCATCATGTGACCAAAACGTCCTACCCTTTTTAGGGGTGGAGTAATTTCCTAGACATAACCATCTTCATCTTCATCGACAAGGCTAGTACTCCCTCCGTCCCGTTATTTGTGGCTCAATTGGTTTCGGCGCAGGAATTAAGAGAGTAGATGATAAAGTATGAGAGAGAGAGTAGATGATAAAGTATGAGAGAAGATGAGTAAGATAATGAGAGAGTATGAGAGAAAGATGATAAAGTAGGAGAGAGAATGTAATAAAGTAGGAGAGAGAAGATGATAGAGTATGAGTAATTTTTTACCAAATTAGGAAAATGGGCACAAATAATGGGACACCCCTTTCTGGAAAGTGGAGCCCACAAATAAGCGGGACGGAGGGGAGTATGTTCTACCCCACTTGTGAAGAATGTTGTGAAAATTAAGAACCCAATATTGAAATGATACTTGTTGCGAACAAAAAAAAGAGCTTCTGGAATTAGGTGATATTCCATATTGCTATGATATTGTGGTGGAAATTGAGAATGTGATGCAAGTGGTGAAAATTGTGATATTGAGGAAATTATTAATAGTATTGTGGGTTGGGACTATGGGGCGAGTGAGATTTTTGAGAATTGGAATTTTCAGCCATTTCTAGAGAGAGAATATTGAGCTTCTAAATTTTTTGGGATGTAAAAATTGGAAATGTGTGATATGAACTTTTGCATTCAATTAAGTATATATATAATTTTTTTGACCGTTATAATTTATAACGTTACAATTTATAAACGTTAGTGTGAAGAATTAATGCAAGTTGTCATATTGTGAAGAATTCGAATTAAACTTCAGATCTTTAATAAGCTTTTCCTTTTCCCTTTTTTTTCAAAAAACATTTAATGTTTAGGGAGAGAGGCATTCTTGAAGAAGCAGATGAGTTAATTTGGGAAAGTACAAAAAATTGCGTGCTTTTGCCTCAACTCTGCAATTAATTCCACGCGTCACTCATGGGCGCGTGCAATGCACGCATCAATGCACGAGACATCGGAGCTCCAAAAACGAAAAGTCAACTCTTTATTTAAAGAGTTGGCTTGTCATGTCACCATCCTCACACCCATTCCAATATTTATCAACTCCAAACCCAACTTTTAGAAATTTTCAAATCTCCCATTGGAGGGATATAAGGAAATTCCAATCACTTGTCATAATTATAAATTTTAAAGACTTTTACATAATTGTTTTAATTAGAAGAAAAAAAATTAATTATAGAGAATTTATATAGAAACAGTAGCCTTGAAATAGGAGAGAATAAAAATGATAAGGAGGATGGGTCTCTGCTAGTGAGAGTATATTTGATTATTTTGCAACAAAAGATTCAAAAATGAATTGAGATCATTCTCAACTGCAATGGTCGTATCCTAATGTCGAGTACAAAAATCATGTCTGTAAATCTGAAAACAATCAATGTATCCGAAAACGGCCGAAAAAATTATTCTGATTTCAAAGCAAAAACCGGCTGGAGTTACAACCCAATCGTCTTCTCGAATTTCTGGATTTGGTTCAAGAATATCCACGTCATCTGAAATAATTAACACACATCAAAAACCCAAGTTAAGACACCTTCAATCTGTAGATATTATGTGTATGTGTGAAAGAGAGAAAGAGAGAGAGAAGAGAGAGAGAGTACCATGACGTGAGGAGCAATCCTGATGCAGTATACTGGAAATCCAGTGTAAAACTTGAAGGGTCCTCCTGCTTTGAGAGTCTTCATGGTACAATCTAGAGAGCCAGTGTAGGGATACTTCCCACTGGCATCAGGCTGCATTTTCTGTATCTGGGTTTTCACATAATCGAACGGCAAACTACACGCTGCTGCGAAGAATCCCGATACACTACTCGCCCCTACAACAAGATCAAGAAAAGCTTTAATCTTTGCCAAGAACCAACCAATAAGAATCTATTGAGTGAAAGAAGGGCAAAGAGTATCCCACCAACGACAGTAGCAGCTTCGCTAAAACCAAGAGAATCCCGGCAGAACTCGACACTCTGATCGTAGGAAGCAAGCATGCCCATGTTGAGAGCCATAGCCCTCACCACAGTTGGGCCGGCACCTTTCCAGAGTGCAAGCACGCCTTCATCAGCGACAATTCGGTAGAGGGCTTGGAATGCGTTGGTGTAATTCCTTCGTTGTGCGAGGGGTAATGTCGCGTCAGCCTGCATACGGATGAGTGCCAGATCAGCAGGACTGCCAACACATGCTCCGATTGCTCCCGCAGTCAATCCACATAGAGCCTTCTGATAAAGGGGCAGAGGCTTTCCGTCATTGGCCTCTATAGCTTTGTTTGTCAAAATCCTATTATAAAAAAAAAGGATAAAGAAGTTCCAAAAATTAAAAAATGTGCTTGTAAAACAGTCAACAATTTTATGATCCCATTGAGCAATAAGGTCCAAAGAAAATCCTTACCTAAATGACCCAAGACGAGCAGTCGTATATGTTGCTTGTCTAAGAAGCCCAGCAGACAAACCCTGCAGAATCATATAATATTAGCAAAATAAATCCAGTTGAAAAGCTAAAATAGAGCAGATCACAGTTGAAAATTCATGAAACAACCTAAGTTGCGAACCATTGTGGTTAAAACAGAAGTTATCCTCATTCTACAGCACTCAAGTCTAACTGCTGACATTGAAATCAGTATTTGAAGAAGGAAGATGCTAAAAGTCATTTAGGACCAAAACAATGATTTCGACGGTAAAATGATTTCACAAATTTGACGAGCTAGTTTTCAGGCCACAGCGAGTGAACCACAGGATACCCTTCCAATACAATCCAATGAGTGGGACATATTTGCTTATGAAAACCATTCAATTTCAACCAACTTGTAAACAATTATAAAATCAATATAATGCCAATCCACAGCTCAGTTGGACATAATTTGATGCTTTTAGATGTGAGAGAAATGAACCTAATGTCAGAGAGAGGTCTGAAAATTTGACAATGAAACAAATGCTCTGTAAAAACTGGGCAACCAAATTAAAGATGCATCTTCAAGGACTTCGAGGTTCGATATCAAACCAAACCTTTACAGTCTTGTCAAGAAAAACTGAATCGGTAACTCAACACCGAAGTTGTTTCAGCACGCCATACAACAGCATGAATAAATGTTCATTATAAATCACAAAAACCCAAATATACTACGACTACAAACAAATCACCAAGATAATATGACTCAATTTTACCAAGTTTGACTATCTAACATCACTAGTTTATGCCTCAAATCAACCGTTTAGCAGATTCCACAATGCTCAACAGGAATAGAAAGAAACAGGAAAGAGAGAGTAATATCAAGCATACCTTGTAGAAGGCACCAATACCATCATTTTTAAGCATGTTCCTTGTCACCGAACCAGCCGTTCCCTGCCCTAGTTGTATTCTCACCTGAAATTAACAGACCAAGATCAACAATACATCTCACCTCATACAAAAAACAAACGAGAGCCTTCCACACGCATCAATTGATAATTAGATCTACAAGAAAAATTCACAGCAAGTTCTTAGACCTCATAAACAAATAAGAGATCTATAGCAGGACACCAATCCTTGACAGGATTCAAAACGTAAATCCAGTTCGCCTAAGATCTGAAATCATACAAAAACTGCCAACAAATCCAAGATCCAATGTAAAAAACCATCCATTACAGAAAAAATTCAAGTACATATTCGATACTGCACACAGAAATTAGATACCTTGATCATATCAATAGGCTGAATAACGCAGGTAGCTAGCATCCCAGATGCACCGCCGTTAACGAAGGGCTTCACCGTGGGCCAAACCCCAACTGATTTCGGCTTCTCTTCTGCCATTTTCCCTTCTCTCTAGCTTTACTTGGGCAAAACACGAGAGCGACTAGAGAGAGAAAGAGGGCACTGAGGGGCGAACAATACGAGGGCTTGTGTCAAGTGAGTATGGGAGGGCTTTTATGGCCGCCATTACAATTAATATTTACATATATTTTCCGTGTGCGTATATTTTCTGCAACCAACAATCTTCGTCACACAAAAGGCATACCCATTACAAATACTGTACTAATTTTAAAGAAAAACAATTCAGGTGAAATGTCTTTAACAGAAACATCAACAGCATTTCCAATTCACACTATAGTATTTGGAGTAGAAAAATAATCACTAACTCAATTCTATTTTCAATACTAAATTGGGGATTTATCATTTTTCTCTCGCGGCCTCCTGCTGCATAAATGGTGTCTACCAATTGACTTTTTCAATTCTACAAAATTATTCTCAAATCCTATATTTTATTGAAAATCGAAATCTACATTCTGATGAGAAAATTAATTAGATGATTATATAGAAAAAATTATATGACAATGACAAAATATTAATTATTAAACAATCGGCCATGTTATTAATTACAAAAAATGGGCCGACATTTTTAACGTATTAATTATGTGTATTAATTATTACAAAAATTAATTATGATATTTATAGAATACAATTATATCAAAAATAATAAAAAATAATGAAATATAATATATAATATTACATTATAAACAATCACAATAATAGAAAAAATACTATGAAATGTGTACATACCCGATAATAGGAAAACACTACGATAATAATATTATATATATAATTGCTAATTGAAATTGTTATGGTCTAATGTGTAATAATGAGAAATATATAGGTATTGTTGTAAAAATAGTATGAAATGGAATATATGAGGAATATTTTTTTAGGGTAAATTTGAGGTTGTGGGTTGAAGTGAGATTAATATTTGATATGACAGAAACTGTAAAATAGTGTTAAAAATAAGCATTTCGGCTTGAGGTGCTATAAGAATGCATCCCACTAAGTCTTTATCAATTTGATGATAATAATAATAAATTTTATCGAAAAATCTCACGATAATACAATTATTTGTGCTCGTTTTTAAAATTATTTAATCTATGTTTTAGGGATTTTGTTAAAATCCTGCAAATTTCATTACATCGAACGCCAAAAATTCTTGAAATCCATCTTTTTCTAAAATTCATTTATAATTGAAAATTTGTCCTAGGCAAAAGGTTGAGAAACATGGAGGCGATGTTTTATATGGTTTGGGGCTGAATAACATTAACGTGTAGTTCAAGGGCGATAATAAAAATGTAGACTATTTAAACTTTAAAGCATGAATATGCGCGCCTTTCGAGAGGACCAACTTGGCCGACCAATCAACTTCATTTTTAAGTTATTACCCAAAACCCCCTCTTATTCCTCGAGTTTGCATTCCCACCCCCTGTACTTGGAAAGCCACGAATGGACAGCTTTAGCTCAGTTGAGGTCAAAATACTTACCTTGGTGAAATTGAAAGAAAATCCTGAAAAATAAAAATAAGATCAAAATCCTGAAAATTTTTAGGAGGTCAAATTGAAGGGAAATCCCGAAAAATGAAAATCACCAAGATAAGATAAAGTATTTTGACCTCTTAGAATTAAGACATTGTCAAAACAATGAATATAGTGAATATTTGCAGAGACAGAAAGTAGACGTAGAATTAGATTAATTTCTCGAGACTATGCATACGGCATAACAAATATCCAGCCTTATATAGCATACATAAGACTTCTAACATCGGAAGTATAAGGTATCAGTCTGTTGGTCCCGAGTATGAACTCAAGTTTATGGCAGGGGAAGAGGGAGCGGGGAAATACACCTAATTCCAAAAATTCAGACTTATCACGAAATCAGTCTACATACTAAGATTGGACTAGAGTGCCATAGTAAAACTCCTGGAACCTCATATTCGGAGTGAGTCTTACTGATACTTAGTCAGTTAGAACATAAGCGGAATAGTGTGAGCCCTTAAACTTAGTGAGAAAATATTTTTATTGAAACAGTAATTATCTAGTGCTACAAATTATATTTCCAGTCTGATTGATTTAGACTAATAGAAAATAATGCTCTTTAAAATTACTTTATGCAAATGACAAAGTAATCAAATATGCAGAATAGTAAAGTTCACACAAATTTATGGTGGTTCGGATATATAAGATCATATGTCCACTTTCTGCCTCTGCATATTCACTATCAGGTTCTCGAAGACTGTCGAGATCAGATCAATACAATCTAACAATCAAAACTAACAATTTATCAATCGAACCAATTATCAAACTATCAACTTGTCTATCTATCTATCTATATGTTGGGTGCAAATTCTAGTTGTGTCCAACTAAACATGAGTTTAAAACACTCTTTAAGTATGTGATATGATTGAGAAACACTTGGAATTTGGATAGGGGGTTTTCTTATGAAAGAACAATAGAGGTTATGTGAAGGCTATGAGCTTTGCTCTTTGCTCGTGAGTTGAATGCTTTGAAAGTACGCAACGTCTCAAGAGTGAGATTCCTTGTAAATTCATAGGCGACCAGGGAAAGATCTATTGGACGAGGATCGGTCTCCCACTGCCTTCGGGCTTGCAACGATCTTATGCATTAAGTGCATCAAGCCCGCGTCGCTTTTGTAGCTTGCTTTCTGTAGAGTCAATAGGTACTATGTTGTTCCTTTGAGATTAATGCTTACTTGACGCTTTGGCATTAGTCAATCTCGATTCTTATTTGGGGATCTTCCGGCCCATTTCCAGGTGGACCACTTGGTGGCCCACTATCATACGCTGGCCCACGCGCGTCGTTGGTGGACCACCTTTTTTACACTCTAATATTATTTTATTGGCTTGGGGGGCCACCAATGCATGCGTGGCGCCGTGTGATTGGTGGGCCACCAAGTGGTCCACCGGAAATGGGCCAGAAGATCCGGACCGACTGATTTGGCAGTTGATTGTTCCATTGACCTTTGACTTTGAAATCCATGCCTCGTATTTCAATCAGTCACTCAGGACAGTTAGAGTCTGAAAAGAGAAATGTGCCTTGACTTGAGTTCAGTTCAGCAACACTAAAACTCAGCTGATGTAATCCAACCTGAACAAACCTAATCTATTGATAGTCCACATATACAAACTCAGACTTATTTTAAGCAACTAATTACTAAAACTGATTCATCTATCAGCAAGGAATTTGAGAATATTCAAAACTTTATTATTCCCAACAATTTCCCCATTTTTTATGAAGTCAAAACCCTACACTAATTTGAAAACAGACTCAAGTAAATACATCCAACACATGTTGGGCAAAGAAATGCAGTAAGGTTAAAAGGTAGTTCAGGATGTTAGTCATTTGACGTGGCTTACATATTCAGTATACAAATTGCGACAAGTAAAGAACCCAGACAAAGAATGTTTGCTCTTGTTATTACAGTACTCTCTTAACCTCAAAAATCGAAAACACTTGTCCTCATCTACTCTTTTATTGATTGATGCATATAGTTATTATCTTGAATTCTCAATGTTATTTCAAGTTTCAAGAGCATTGAACAACTCATATTCAACACAAAAAACTTTCTGGTCCATTCAACATTACTTGTAATTTGGGGCGTGGAATAATATACTTCCTCCGTCCTTATTTTATATGCCTATTTGACTTTACACACATATTAAGAAAATATTTAATGATATAAAAGTTAGATAAATATTGGTATTGGAATTTGAGTAAATTAAAGTAAATTACTAAAAAGTTAAAGACATAATTGTGTTTGTTATTAGAAAAGTTGGATAAAGTAGTTTTTTTCTAAATTCTCACATTAATTAGATGTATTAAAGTTAGTGAAAGATTTAGTTAGACATAAAAAATTGTTAATAGACATATAAATTTGGGACAAACGAAAAAAGAAAATAGGCATATATATTAGAGACGGAGGGAGTATTTAAAAAATATATACAGAAAATTCAGAGTTCTTCATAGCTAACCAGAACAGAAGCCAATAACTAGAAGAAAAAGAATGGATCTTCCATATTGTATTTCAAGGGTGTCCGCCCCATTCTTTGGGATGGAAAGAACAGAATAAATGTGTTCTTGTTGAAGAATTATCAATGAATACGTATATTATATCATTCCTTATATTCACAGTAAAGAATGAAGTAATAAAGAATTTGGATCTGCAGCTGTTTCATTAGTGCTTTAATAACTGGAGCAAGTCAGAGACTAGAAGTGCTTCCAAGACTGCAGCTGCCAGTACGAGAAAGATTACTGCCGGTTGGTGTTGATGCCCGAGAAGGGAATTCAAATCTCAACCGGCGTTTGCTTCTTGGAGATAAATTTACTTGCTCTAATGCATGAGTTTGGAGGCCAGAAGGATAATCTCTCAAGCAGCCAATTCTTGGTCCAGCTCCTGTGCTCCACTTGCAAGACAGTTGCTTTCCCAGTTGGTAGGACTTCATCCCTTTGTGGGAGTTGATTCGCTGTAGAACCGATTCTTCCGAAACTGTCTCCTCTTTAGTATCATCTTGTGCAGACATGTTAATCTGGTCTACACCAGTTCCAGACTTTGAAGCAAACGACTCTTCTAGGATGAAACTTGTGTTGGTAGATTCCGCTGTCTGTAAACTGTCTGAGAGATCCTCTTGACTTGGGATACGAAGAGTGAGTTTATCTTTTTCAGCCAAGTCGTCTCCAGAGGAGAACTTCCTCACATGCTTTTCGATAGATTCTTTATCTTCGTCATCAACGGAATCAAGCTATAAACAACAATGCAAGGCACACAAGTTGTGAGATTTCATAATTAGAATCTTGAAAACTAAGAAGTAGGAAGGAGTTTATGCACCTCAACTTCACTCAGATCCACATTGTTCTCCTTAAGAAATGATATGAAATCTTCAAAGTTCTCAGCTGTTGGCTGGTAATGCCCACTGTGAGGCCAGACTGCCTGTTCAGATCCATTGTTTCTTGATTAAGCTAATACAGTTAAACCTCGATAAAGTAATATTCGATAAAGTAATAATCTCGTTAAGATAATAATTTCTTCTGGTCCCGATATGGGTCAATGCACTAAAATAATGTTCGATAAAGTAATAACCTCGTTAAATGAATATTTTTTCTCAATCTCAATGTTATTACTTTATCGAAGTTTAACTGTACGACGAACAAACAATGCGAAAGCAAAAAGTTATACACACCTTCAAGACACCTTTGTGAGCTACAATCCTCCCAGCAGCCATTGTGGCTCCTCCAGCCAAGAAGCTCGAGTGTTGAAACGAGCCTTTCTTTTTCTTCCCGACGTATAAGGTCCTGCACGCGCTAAGGACAAATATCCACTTACAACCCTTTGGATCGTCTACGGTGTCCAGAAGCTCCCCTGTTTCCTTGTAGAGGAGCTTCCCACATTCCACTGCAACTTCATAAGCCTTTCTCTCCATCTGCATAAACAACAGCCAGCCTATCACTATGCGATTCTTCCGACACTCGTGAAAAGTGAGATTCAAAGATGTGATGTTTTAAACGTACTGGACCAAGGTACTTGATGCACTGTTGGTGAAGCTTAGAACGGGGGCACTTCTCGGTAACGCTAACTTCCTTTCCCTCCCCTATATCTAGCCTGAGGTAACACCATTTAGTTAGCATCAGACAAGGCACAAAAGGTAATGTATTTAAGATTCTAGAAATGGTTACCAGTAGAAGAAAGGCTCTCTGCTTTGAGAGTCTAACCATTTCATGTAATAGAAATGCAGATTGTGCCCATACCGGTGCCGTGGATCAATCTGGAAAAACAAGAATCTGAAATCACTAATTTGCTCCTGAATCTAAAATCTAAAATATAATACTCCCTCAATCATCTTGTCCACTTTGCTTTTTGCACGGTTTTTAATGAGAATTATTAGTTGTGTGTAGACTAGTGTAAAGTTGTGGGTCCCACAAAAAAGTCAGGTGTAATAATTTGCTTAAAATGGAAAGTCGACAAGATAATTGGGACAACTTGAAATGGAATACTGGACAAGATAATTGAGACGGAGGGAGTAATAGAATTATAGAAAGAAGAAAGAATGCTTACAGCTTCAAGCCAATGTTGTAAGGCTAGTTTTTGAGCTTTGTTATTCTGTGACAAGCCTTTCCCAACCTGAAACAGACATGTTTTATCACGTCTGGTGTAGAGGCAAGCAAGGTAATGTTTTAAAGAATAATACCTTTGCCGCCCTTGTTCTTGCTCTAGACCAACGCGAGAATGCTGTCTCGTGCTTATCAATATCAAAAAAGGAAACGGAGCTACGCTTGAGTTCTGCAAAATCCAACACTTTCCACCAGCTCTGCTCAATCAAAACGGCGCAATCCGCTAGCTTTCTTCTAGTCCGGAAGCTTTTGTAGACCTTCTGCAGCTTTATAGCAGCTTCATGTTTGGGGCTGCTCGGATCCGAAACTGGTACCTGAACTACCTGAACTAGACAACGGACTAACCGATTCAGCAGCTTGAACTTCGATGGATCTCATGGTTTGGGCTTTTCTTGCTCTGAATCTGAGAGATCCTTCTCTCAACAGCTTCCCTGAACCCAATGACTGCAACCTAGACGACTGAACAAGCGTATGGCCTTCTTGTTTCATTGAATTTGCAACAACTGATTCAAATCCGTTCTCCAAATCGAAGTAGATACCGAGCGGACATGAACAAGACAACCCCATGCAACTTTGTAATGGATTTAAACACTCTATACAGTTTCTTTATTCAGGTTCAAAATAGAAACAGAACACTATCAAGAATTGTTGGTCCCGAGTCAAACGTTCAGGTGTAGAGGGGGGCGAATACACCTGAAAACTTTTATAACTACATTAGATTAAATGTCACGTGAAAACAGAAACAGAATCATGAACGATAGATTATCTTGGTTGAATAAACAGTTAATGAACATGCGGATAATATGCTGCAAATTTGCATGCCTAAACCAACCAACATTCATAGAAAACGAATTGAAATATGAAAAGCACATCAGTCGAGCTATAAGAAAGTGTCGAAAACAAAAATCACATACCAAATACAACCTACTACTGTTAGGGATGGCAAAGTAGCGGGCCGGGCTGGCCCAGACCCGTCCATCGGGCTTTTAGCTAATTGTCGGGCCGGGCCCGCCCGAAAATCAGTCGGTCCAGAAATTTTAAGCCCAGCCCAGCCCCGGGCTTTCGGGCGGGCGGGCTTAACCCGAGTTTTTTTTTTAAAATATAATCGAAATTCAAAAATTGAAAGTTAAAACCAACAAAAATAAATTAAAAACAACTTTAAGTGCAAAATATGAGTCTTTTGATGAGTTGATATTTGATAACAATTAACAAAACAAGTTAATATATTGGTCTATGATCGAAAACTCAAACTATGAAAGACTTGAGACGTTCGAATTTCTCTTTTTCTACCAAAATTCTTTCTTTTTAGTCTTGATTTTTGACCTACAACAAGATAGAATAAATAAGTTGGATAGAAATTAATCATTCAAAAATCAAAACAAATAAAAACAAACAAAACAAATAAAAAAAATATAATTAATAATTAATTTCGGGCGGGCTTTTTTAGGCCCGAAACCCCGGGCTTTTTTAGGCCCGAGCCCGGTAAGCGCGGACTTTTCATCGGGCGGGCTTTTTTAGGCCCGGTTCATTTCGGACTTCTATTTCCGAAGTCCAACCCAACCCCGGGCCCGGATACCCCGGGTTGGCCCATCGGGCCGGGCTCATTTGGCCACCCCTAACTACTGTATTCTGTCTCAACTCATTGAAACAACTTATGAAATAAAGACACATGAACAAAACCTTTCTTACGCCATACACAATCACGTTACGAAGAAAATAAAAAGAAAATTTGAGAAAATAATGGAGAAACGAAAATAGAAGAGAAAAAAGAGGTGAGATCTTTTACCCAGGTGTCAATATATCTGGAAATACAAATGAGCAAAACAGCAAAAAGGCTTTGAAATGAAATGGAGCTGCCTTCTTCCTCTTGGACGAACGAGTGCGTGCAAGTCTGCGTATATATGGAGGCATAGCTGTACGGGCGCTAGTGGGGTGGGAGGTCCACGTGGCATATACCTCAAACCAGGGGCGGAACTAGAGGGGGGTCGGGTGGGTCGATCGACCCCCCGGCCGACGGAACTTCGACTGAATAGGGTATAGGATTCGTGAAAAAATAATTAATTATTCGCTTATAATACAGTTGGTTAGTGGATTTGTCTCTCTTAAGAGAGGTCTCGTGTTTGAAACCTACTGCAGTCAATTGATTTATGTTTTTAGACTTTTAAATTTTTTTTTTTTTAGTTTTCTTTAGCTTTATTACAAGTATAATTAATTCAATATATATACATAATGCTCTCACATGTTATAAGTATTTTTCTTTTTCACTTTTTTCTACTAGTTGTATAAGTATATTTATCAGCGTAACAAATACAAGAAATAATATATATATATATTTTTCATATCGTTTTTGTGTTCGAACCATTTAAAACTATATTTAGCAACTCTTTATTTTTTTCTCTGTCTTCGGCCACCATTGTTCCTATATTTTGACCTCAACTTCATAGCTCTAGTTCCGCCTCAAACGGCGCCGTACTCCACAGTCCACACATTTACAAGTAAATAAAAATTCATGCATAAATTCTTCCTTCTTCATCCAATATTTCCTTACATTGATTTCTTTAAGACTTCAAAGTAAACTGAAAAATCTAATGACTTTTCGTGCTTAACTTCAACTTTCGGTCTTTGAATTAATCCTCGTTCTTCTCTAGTCTTTGAATTAATCTTAACTTGCAAGAAAATTCCAGTTAAGCATAATTTATACTTACTACATTGAATTTTGGGGTACCTGTTACATTGACTTAGTCTGATAGTGATGAACTTATTTGTATATTATGGTTAGATGACAATGTATTTCTTTCTTTTTAATTATTACAAAAGTAGACATTAGTGAGTGTGAACGTATATGTCTATGTCTGATATCTTCGGACCATTTGAAACTTCCACATTTTTTAAAATTGCCCACAAGTTGACTAAACAAGATATCCCATATAGAAAAGGGGTTTGATGTGGTAATAAAAAATGGATCATGTGAGAATGCATGTAAGAACTGAGAACTATGCATAATTTTTAAATAATTTATATATAATTGTTATTATTTTATGCAAAAAAATTTTTTATAATTTTACACTTTGTCCTTCTACATAAAAATATGTATAATGTAAAATTAAATATTTTTTGTATAAAATATATAACGATTATGCATAAATATATAAAGATTATGCACGGTTCACAATTCTCACCTTAAATGCAGGTTCTCACATGATCCACTCCCTATATTTATCATCTCTAGGGGATTAAATCCCGAGTTATTGCGAAGTAAAAAACCGACGAGATTCGAGATTATGGAAGTTAATATTTTTGCATTTATTGCTACTGCACCATTCATTCTAGTTCCTACCGCTTTTCTACTTATAATTTACATAAAAACAGTCAGTCAAAATGATTAATTCAATTAAATTTTCAAATGAATTTGAATGAAACTTTCCTTCTAAGTTCTTATCAAAAATGGACGAAGTCAAATAAGGGACAAATTTAGTGGATCCTGTACTTTCTAGTATTTTCTTAATTATATATTTTCTGAAAATTTGTGTAGCACACCGTAAAGTATAATTTAACTGTTCTTTAAAAATTACAAATTTTATACCTGAAAACTTTACCTCAATAATTTTTAATTTTAAATAGGTCATGAGTCCAAGGTAGTACTAGTATATTAGATTAATCTGCATATAGACTCACTAAATTAATATTTTTGTTTTATTTCTACGTAGAATTATGGTTTTTGTATGAATACGTTGTCAGGTCGGGTCGGACTGTTGGGTTTGATATCAGATCTCCAAGGGCGTACGGTGCGCCGTACAGGTCTCCCAACCAGTAACATTGTTCCACGTGTTGTCACCACGCCGCTTTTGGTTTTGTTAATTTAATTTTGGGACAGGCATACGACAACTCAATCTTCCGCATATTCACGTTGGACTTTTGAAGATTCACGAGGATGCATTAAACGCTAGTAGAAGTTCTTCTGTTTGTTAAAATGTTAGTGCCTAAACGCGCTTTCTATTTTTATCAAAAGTGGGTGGGCAATCAATGCACCGCCGGTGTGGAGAGGTAATCCGAGGTACAAATGACACTTTTTTCGAAATAAATTGTATTTAAAAAATAAAAATTGATAGTTAATAAATGATATAAATAACACTTTATTCAAATACAAATGACAATTTTATTTGTTACGACATTTTGAGATAAATAATATTTTTGTTCGTTGTTGTTGCACATTTATTCATTACAAATGACATTCAAAATGTGATACTTTTGTTTAAAACAAATGAAACTTATGTCAATAATGGTAAAATGACGTCCCAAACAAAAATGACACTTTTTTAGTAAGAGGTCTCAAACCCAAGATCTCTTAGTTGGAATAGAGAATACCTTACCACGGGGCTATATCCTGCTTCAATTAAATAGTGAACAGAGTTTATATTACTTTATTGCAGGCGGGTCCGCTTCGAGCAATTGGCCCGCAATTGAGCCGCGCGGATTTTGTTGCATATGCAACATGATTCACATAAATTTTTGTGATAATTATTCCATCCGTTCCTATTTTATATGCCTATTTGCTTTTTCACATATATTAAGAAAAAAATTTAATGATATGAAAGTTAGATAAATGTTAGTATTGAAATTTGAGTAAATTAAAGTAAATTACTAAAAAGTTAATATCATAATTGTATTTGTTATTATTAAAGTTGGATAAAATAGTATTTTTCAATATTATCATATTAATTAGATCTATTAAAGTTGGTAAAAGATTTAGTTATATATAAAAAAATTGTTAATAAGCATATAAATTTGGACAGACGAAAAAGAAAAGTAGGCATATATATTTAGGACGGAGGGAGTATATTATTTGCAATTGAGTTCCATTAAATTAATAGTAAGATGTAAACATCAAACCACGAGAATATTTAACACGTAGCTTAACTATACAATTGTTCTATTATCTAATCTTTTCATTGGATATTACATTTTCATCCAAAATCAATAAACTCATATATAGCGTTAGCTTAAAAAAATATTGACCTCTTAAAATAAGACGCAAGAATAAATTAAATCATTCAGCTAATAAAATGGACCGTTATATTTCATTAATATATTTTTTAAAATAAATAATTAATAATATATAGTGTAATATCGGGATGAGATCATCTATCTAATAAACTCATTCCAATTGTTGTCCAAATCAAAACTATCTAATTTTGATTTGGACAACAATTGAATAGAGATTTATTAAACAGGTGATCTCATTTCATTACACTACTCTTTTATGCTTGGAAAACAATATAATATCGTGCTTGGTCAAACCCCAAAGATTTTTTTTTTCCGATGAGAAAATTAGCTGCGGTTACTTAAGGATCAAATTATAATTATGTCTAATCACTCCGTCTTACAAGAAACTTACTCCCTCCGTCCCATTATTTATGTCCCATTGGGACTGAGCACGGTAATTAAGATAATAGAGGTAAAGATGTAAAGTTGTAGTGTAAAAGTATAAAGGGGTGGGGTCCACTTGCTTAGATTGATTGTGGTCCACTCATTTATTTCTTTATTTGGTATGAGACATAAATAATAGGACAATCAAAAAAGGCAAGTGGGACATTAATAATAGGACGGAGGGAGTATTTTTGAGTGCCCGCTAGCGGACTCGCTTTAACCCAGTCAACGATCACAACTTTCCAGCTATTAATGGTGTTGTTGACTATACTTCTTCAGGCATGTTTTTGACTTTTAATTGAACCTTTTCTAGATCTCTAGTTGTTTGATTTATTAGAAGTTGTAGTAACGACAGTTCAACATGGATAAAAACTCATTAACATGTTGCTATTTTTTAAATATATCTGCAATAATTACACGTGGCACTGCACACGTATCCAGATTTAGATATTATTCGAAATTAAAGCCTAGAATTCTTTAGGAAAAGATGTTGCTTTGATGTATAGTACTACTAGTCGACATATGTTAGATATTCTCATTGGCCCATCTATGATTTAGAATTAAGAAGCTGATATAAACTCGAGGGGCCAGAAAGAGAATTAAAAAGATTAAATAATATTTTTTTTAAATTTAAAAGAAAATATTAAGAGTTACTTAGTACACAATTTGTGGTTGTCCGCTAAATTAATTTTGAATTGAGAGAAGTTTCAAATCTTTCATCGGTTAAAAGAAATTATTTAGGCAAAGCCCATTAGTATTTTATAGGCGGGCGAGGCCCAAACAAATTGATAACTTTGTAGCTCCTACTCCCTCCGTCCCAAATGAAACGTTTGGTTTCCTTTTGGTATAATAATTTATGTGGTGAACTTTTGAGGTAGAAAGTGGTGGCCGACATGCCGACATGCTTAATAATATTAATAATAACACAATTAAAGGAATATTATTTTATTTGTATAATTGGAGCCGAAGTAGGCACAGTCAGAGGCGTCTGCGTCGACAATAGGAGAAACATAACCTTCAATCTCCAACCTTTTCTGTCTCACATCCGCCAAGCGGCCTTGTTCAATCAACACATCGAGTTCAGAATCGATGGATGGGATCATCGTTTTCGGAGGCGTGAATACTTCCTCGAACGAAGACTCGCTCAAATCTGGCGAGATCCTAGCCTCGACAGCCTCCCTCTTCTTCCGGTCTCTCTCTAAACCGCGTGCCACCCGCCGCTTGAGCTCACTTTCGGTGAATGGATATGGAGATATTTCGCATAAGAAGCTATCTAGGGTAGCAAACTCTGAAACGTTTAGTCTTCATAGGCGGCGCCGGTGCACACGACGCTCAGATTTGAAGCGTTTTTGTTAATTCCCTTCTCTTCAAGTGTAGCATTCAACCCATTGGAAGATGGATTTGGGGAAGAGGGAGGTCAGACAAGAGCTTTTCGCTCGATTTCATCACCGTGTCAACAAAAGAGGGATTGAATCTAGTGTTAAAGTTAGGCGGCAAAGAAGACGAAGGGAGTGAAGAGAGATTTTAAATTTAGGGTTAGGTAAAATGGAGAGTAGGTAGTGGGTGGGATTAATTAGAGCTCATGGGTCCCACACAAATTTAATTAGAGGATTGCTAATCCTTTCCAAAATATGAATATAAGATATTTGTTTGGGGCAATCCGATTTAATATATGAGAAGTTTCATATGATATGGATGGAGTATTCCTTAATTGATAAATTTTGTAGCTCGATACAGCGATCAGTCAACTCGGTATTCCGTATTCCTATCGAGATCACGTCATCGCGCTAATCCCAATTGTTTTCTTCTCTTCCAAGTCGCAGTCTTAGCCAGTTTACACACATTTGCAGGTTATTTTTCTTTCTCTTTTCGCTATATATACATCTCTGTATATATCTATATATCTATTGTTGTAAATGTTTCGTTGACGGAGATTGCAATCCAAGTAGTTGAGTGGATCTGCAGCGGTCTTTTTCTCTGGTGCGGAAGATGTCTCAATATTCAATAGAACTTTCGGATTGTTTTCGTTGTTCTTTGACAATTTGGTTGTAATTGTGTTTTCCCTAATTTGCAGCGGTGTAGGGTTCGGTTGAAGATTTAGTCGACAAATCTAGTTTATCTGTATCGGCGAAGATGATATCCTTCGAGATGAACGATCGTAAAAGTATGTTCCATTTATAGCCGCTTATTGTTCTTTCGGGCTGAATTTCCACTGTTTGGTTCTGATTATTGGAGTCTTTGGAATAACATATGATTATGGATTCATGATTTTACTTAATAAATCAATGTGTTTCCTTCTATTTCTCTTGTACTATTACATTGCGGAGAAATTCTCTGCCCGAATGATTCTTTCAGGTTTCTTTGGTTCCTCATTGCCAAGTGGTTTTGTCCTTCGGTTCTAGTAGAATGTGCTAAATTGAATTGAGGCTGTGCTTGATTTCTTAGCAGTTGAGCATGATCTGATCATATTCTTATTCAATCAAACAGAAATTGGACTCGGCTTGACGGGGTTTGGAGTGTTCTTTTCGTTTCTGGGGATCATTTTCTTCTTTGATAAGGGTCTACTTGCAATGGGAAATGTAAGTGAAACTTTGTGGCAGGTTATCATTCAGTTTGTATTTTCTTTTAACCCAGATTTCCTAATGTTGTTTTACTCTACTCAAACAGATCCTTTTCTTCTCAGGCGTGACCCTAACCATCGGACTGAAGTCATCTGCCCAATTTTTTACGAAGCGTTCTAATTTCAAGGCATGTTTTTCCTGTTACCATCTGTTTCCCCTTCGGGGAGTTGGTGTGTTCTATCATTTCCCTTGTTGCTTCTTCATTTTAAAGTTCTCATGTTGATTGCAGGGAACAATCTCCTTTGGTGTTGGCTTCCTCTTGGTTATCATTGGATGGCCTATCTTAGGAATGATTGTCGAGGCATATGGATTTGTTGTTCTCTTCAGGTATAGCGCTGCTTATGCTTTTACGAGTCTTTTTGCTTTAAAGCTTTGGTTTGTCTTTCACTCTAGCACCAAATGCTTATTTACTGATTTATTATTTGCAGTGGCTTCTGGCCGACACTGGCTGTATTTCTGCAGAAGATGCCTATTATTGGTTGGTTATTCCAGCAACCTTTGGTGAGATCGGTAATGTTGCTTTGTTATCTTTTCTTTACTTTGGTGTGACATCTTTTATGTTTTCTGGAAATTGGCATGCTTCTGGTATGATTTGTGCCATAAGCTTGAAGTTTTAAATAGCATAATTTAGTTTCATTTAATTTCTTGTGATTATTTTATCTTTTGAGTCACTAACCTTAAGACATAGTAGAATTTCTCAGCGTGATGGTTTCAAAGATCTTAACACATCTATTCTTTTAATTCCAGTACAGTGATTCTACTAGTTGAGTTAGTTTCTAACTTATGCGGAATTATATGTTCTGTTTGAGATCACATTTTCAGTATTTAATGTTGTCTTAGAGTTGTGAAATCATCTATTAACCGATGACTTTAATCGAGCAATCATTAAGATGTCTCCAGAGTGTTATCTTCTGCTCCAGTGGTGGTGCTTTACCCATTCAGTTGAAATGCTTCAGAGTGATGTTATCTATTTTTCACTTGAAATGTGGAGATGATCTTAATGATATTCAACCTAGAGAATTTTTTTATATTTCAATATAAAACTTCAGCTTCCAATATCATTTTTTCCTGAAATTGAAATTGAACTCATAAATAGTTGCTTTTTCTCTAGTCCTATCCAGGAGTTTGATATCATCCAAGACACTGCCTTCAGTGGGAATTCATTTATTAACTGAATTATCGAACTAGCCATTCGTGAATATGATGACTTTACTAAGCTCTCATGAACGAACTGTTTCTCGTGTAGTTTTTTGATCGTTACCGCGGGAAGAGGGTACCTGTTTGATGAGTCTTTGCAATGAAAGTGACTTACCACAGGGCCACCTTGTTGTAAGTTTTGTAAAAAATACTGTTTGAGAAGCATGTGAGGATAAACTGATAGAGAGTGGTATATTCAGTAGATGATGTGGGCTTGATTTGTCATTGTGAAATGGTTCTTTTACCTGACTGGAATGAAAGTCTATTCTTTCTAGGTATACATAATCAGCAGTTCTAGTCAATTTGTGTATTAATTTCATTGATTTTTCCCATTTAATCTTCCATTATTCTGAGGCCTTTTTGTACTTGAATGACCTTACATGATAAAAGTGTGCACCTTCGAATAGCACTAATGGAATCGAGATTTACATGAATGTTGCTTGTAACTAGGATCATATATTTTTGTTAGATTTGGTATTTGTATTTGAAATTTGATATTTGTATTCGAAGTTTTGATCTTTGTATTTTAATATAGATATTTGATTTAATTAATATTCAAATAAAAAATATGAAATTATGATTTTCGTAAATACTCGATTAAATTTTTAACATACTTATTACATAAAATATAATAAATATATATACTAATAATGTGTTGGGGTGTTTCGATGTACTCCCTTCGTCCCACAAATAGTGATCATTTTTCCTTTTCGGGACGTCCCACAAATAATGTCTCATTTCTTAAAAAAATAATTTTTTACACACAACCAACCACTTTTTTTAAGGGCCCCATCATCTTTACTCACAACCTTTCACTCTCCTTAAATCCCGTGTCTGAAAGATAAGAGACATTATTTGTGGGATGGTCAGGATAAGTCAAGCTTACTTGTTAGGAGCTTGTTAGTCTAAGTTAAATTTTTAGGCTATCAGTGTCGCTCCTCAAGATTCAATATAACATGTTTCAGTACCACTTGGAGATCGGTTGTCTGAAGACTTAGTAAAGGTGGTGTTGAACTCAGTATCGTTGCCTTACGCATAATCAATGGAGTGTAGTCAATTAACGGTTTCTAGTGAAGCAAATAAAGTGTCAGTACATGGTCTTATCGGTAAAGAGTACGAGAAATCATCTAGGAATCCATTCAAGATTTGTCCTGGAGTCAATCAATGCTCAACTACCATATCAACCTAGACCTATAAAAGCAGCCGCCAATATTGTGCTTGTCCGGACATGAAGATGTATAAAAGTACTGACTTTCCAGAAATTAAGGAATCTCCAGGGTGAAGATGCAAATTGTTTTGACGATTGATTGCTATTCAACTAGGTATAAGAATAGGTCTCCTTTTTTATGTACGAATTCTCAGTTGTGACTACAAATAGAGAATGTCTTGCATCAACCAAGGTTACGGGAACATAAGAATTCAAGTATTCAAATTATAGCATCTCTCAAGCAATCACTTTGTGAAGAACACATTTGTAATAAATATTTACACTTGTTTTTCACTATTAGAGTAGTAGATAGTTCCCATGTACTTCCACTAAAGCTCATTGTAATACCTATAGCTTATATCGAAAGAATTCATATCTAGAACTGTTGTGATTGTGATAATTCAATCAGTTCGAAACCCCTTTGACAAAGTAGCTGAGCATTTGCATTGTAAAGTTGCTTTGACCTATAATTAACATTCGCCCATCCTACACATAAAATGACTGAACATGTCTAGTATAAAATGACTGAACATGTCTAGTATAATATAAGTTGCTTTGGCAACTCTTGTACTTGGTGAAATGGTTTTGGTCACCAAAAACATGTTTCGTCACAGCAGTATCAAAGAACCATTAGCCATGGTTCTCCACGACATTCGCTTTTTCAGTAACGACAGCCGCTAGGTCAGCTTCAGTGAGCTCCTTCTCCAACATATTGGCTCGTCAAACCTTCTTTTTCTTTGACTTGCGGCAGTCCTTGGCCATGCGGTCAACTTTGCCACAATTATAGCAATCACCATCAAACTTGCGAGCTTGAATTTTGCCCTTGCCTTTCTTGATGATATTTGGACGCCCTCGTTTGTTGATGATATTTGGACCCCCTCCCTTCTCTAAAAGGTTGAATCGCGGGTCCATGGGTGTTTTGCCCTTTCCGTTTTACTTCCTAACATCAGACTTGATGCGGAGCTTGACAATGAAGTCTTCAAGCGTCATCTTCTTTTGCTTATGTTTCAAATAAATCTTGAAGTCCTTCCAGCTCGAGGGAAGATTTTCGATTACGGTTGCGGTAGTGAAAGCATCTGGTAAAAGCATGCCTTTAGCATAGACACCATGCACAATGAGTTGGAACTCTTGCTCTTGGTCCATGGTCGGTCGGGATTCTACCATTTTGTAGGGCAAAAACTTGGCAACTATAAACTTCTTGGTACCGGCATCATCACTATAATTCTTTGTATCAAGTGCCTCTCATATTTCTTTTGAGGTCTTTACATTTCCGTACACACTATAAAAGCTATCATCTAGTCCACTAAGCAGAAAATTTTTACAAAATTAATCTGAATTAAGCTAATTTTCATAGGCTATTCGGACTTAGATGTTCTCATTCTCCCTTGGAGGTGCAGGAATAGTCTCCCTCAGCACGGTTGTAAAGCCCAACATCGTCAAATAGAAGAACATTTTATGTTGCCATCTCCTGAAATTGATCCCACCAAACTTCGGCTTCTTCTCAGCAATAGGCATAACTCTTGAAAAGTGTAAAGGTGCCGTCAGTATCATGGTCAAGCACCCCACCACACTAAGGTGGTTCACATTCCCAAAAGGGACGTTCGACTGCAAGGCCAGAGACATGCGTTAAAATTAAATGTCGAGTTAGTGGCATTAGCACTTTTAAGTGAGGTTCTAGCATCGGTAGCGGAGGACATGGAGACAAGAGTAGCATTGGCGGCCATGGAATAAGGCATTCCAAAAGGCGGCACGTTTTAAGAAGTCGGGATCATCATTGGAACAGAGCGACAAAGGCGGAACGACATTACCAGAGGAGGTAATGACGTGCAACGACATCGGTGGTGGCAACACTTGAAGCATACATGTTTTAGTTTTAAGTTTTCTGGTAAAACATAGTAGCAAAGGTATGGTAATAATTCATCTTGCGATAAGTTCCCGAGCTACAGTTACATGTACAAGTGGTAAGTCGGAAAACAGAAAATAGAAGATTGAAGATGCAAACACGTCGAGTCGAGGTCATATCGTAGAGCTCTGGCAAACTATAGATAAAGTCAAAGATAGAAGTTGAACAACTTAGATTGCAAGTAAGTCCATGGACACGATTGTGGGGCGGCACGTTTTAGGAAGTCGGGATCGCAAAGGCGGAACAACATTACCAAGGAGGTAATGGCGTGCAACGACATCGGTGGTGGCAGCACTTGAAGCAGACATGTTTTAGTTTTAAGTTTTCCGGTAAAACATAGCAGCAAAGGTATGGTAATAATTCATCTTGCGATTGTTAAGTTCCCGAGCTACCATTACATGTACAAATGGTAAGTCGGAAAACAGAAAATAAAAGGTTGAAGATGCAAACTTGTCGAGTCAAGGTCATATCGTCGAGTTCCGACAAACTATAGATAAAGTCAAAGATAGAAGCTAAACAACTTAGATTGCAAGTAAGTCCACGGACACGAATGTGGGGCGGCACGTTTTAGGAAGTCGGGATCGTCATTGGAACAGAGCGGCAAAGGCGAAACGACATTACTAGAGGAGGTAATAGCGTGCAACGACATCAGTGGTGGCAGCACTTGAAGCAGACATGTTTTAGTTTTAAGTTTTCCGGTAAAACATAGCAGCAAATGTATGGTAATAATTCATCTTGCTATTGTTAAGTTCCCAAGCTACAATTACATGTACAAATGGTAAGTCGGAAAACAGAAAATAAAAGGTTGAAGATGCAAACACGTCAAGTTTCGACAAACTATAGATAAAGTGTGCGCCGCAGGTCAGGCGGTCGGCGAAAGGGCCTGCACGCATGGGCATGTGTGGGCCAAAGCCCACCTCATGTTAATTTGTTATCTCCTATTAAATGGTATAGACTTAAGTACCATAACTATCAATGTCAATTAATCAATGTGGGATATTGATTAATTTATTGAATTGGTCAATACTCCAAAATCTGTATAAGGTAAGTTACACCCTATATTAGGTAACAATTTAGTTCACGTGATAAATTTCGAACCACTATTTCTCACTTACCGAAAATCGGAATCAAGAAATTAAATTTACTACGCCATATAATTTATTTTGTAAAACCGATACAAATAGAAGCTCGAAATTGCTGTCAAAGTTGTCTGATTTAGGGTGGTCAACTACTGCAGACATTATATCATTAAATTTCCTTTTATATCATAAAAGGAAATTACTTATGTGTGGTTTAGGTCTAATGGCGAGAGACGTTTCTGACATAAGTTTGTGTGGAAGTCGTTTATCCTGCCTCATATATCCTTCCTGACGTGGATGCCCGTGCAAGGGAAGTCCTTGACCGTCTTTCTTATCTTGTTATCAAATCCAAATGTGAATGAATTAAATGCTCATCTCTTTTTTTAGTTTCAAGTCACGTCGAGTGTTTGGACAAAGATTAAGGCTTGGTTGGGTGTTAGCCGGACGCTATCTTCCATTGCGAGTGCCATCAAGTGGTTCAGTCGTGATAGCTGTGGCTCGGCCGTATTTGCCCTTATGGCCTCGGTGAGTCACATTTGGAGGGCTCGAAATAGCAAAGTCTTTCTAGAATGTTCCCTTTAATGTTGCTCGTGTAACCATGGTACTCTTTTTCCTTATTTGACGGTTTTTCCCATGTGGTTTTACGTCAAGCAAGATTTTAACGAGGCTCGACCCATACTTATTTCTCTTAATGCGGGTTTTCACTTAGGCAGGTATTGTAGTCATTTCCTTTCCCTTGGTCTTTGTTGGAGGAGTCTTTGCTTAGACCCTCTTAGCATTAGGAGGAGGTAGTTATTGATTCTCTCCTCCAAGTGTTTCTTGGAGAGTGATTGGCCATTATGCATTTGTAAATATTTTTCTCTTTTTCTATTTATTTACTCTAAAAAAAATGTACTGTTAAACCTGTAATAGCCTTAGAATCGAAAAAAAATATTCATTTAAAAAGGTTATTACTTTATCGAACATTATTTTAGTGCATTGACCCATATCGGGACCGGAAGAAATTATTATCTAAGCGAAATTATTACTCTATCAAATATTACTTTATCGAGGTTTAACTGTAACCAAGAATATGGATATATACTTGCTCTGGATGTAGACTCATAATAGCAGTAGAGGAGTGGATACAATTTATCGACCATTTTACAATTAGGAGCCATCAGCAGGTTGAACTTCGGATGGTGGTAGCGTTCTGCGGCCAACGGCGGCCATCTGGACACCAGTAGACGAACCTCCTTCAACCGAGCCTCCTTGAGTCGAGCCGCCACCAAGTGCAGCTTTAAGCCCCTTCTTCCTCTTCACCTTTTCCGCCCAGCCGACGAGCCCAACTTGCACGTGATCATCAAATATCGACTTCTTGAAATACGTCCCCATCTTTGTCCCCACAACAACAGAGTTTCAGTCATAAGCAGATGCTTCAACCCGACCTCATATATTTGTTATTGTTCTTCCGAATAGCAAAAAAAGAAAAAGAGAAATACCTGTGTAACGAGAGCATACAGCGGTAGCGTGCTGTAGCTGCAGAGAACTTGAATGAATACACTGCAAGAAATGCAAAGAGAAAAACCCATCAGAATCGTGCTTTCTGCAGGAGGCGAACTAGACGGGGATTTACCCGATGATGAGACGTGGAACGATGTATCGGATATGTCCCATTATGCAGGAGTCGAAACCGTATTGAACCTGAGAAGAATATATGGAGGAGGTTGGAAAAAGTGAAATAAGGTGGTTGTTCAAAACTTCAAGAAAGCAACTGACCCATATCCAGAAGAAAAATGCAATCTCAAAAGCATTCTGGAAAAGAATGAAATGGATCAAGACAAGGACAATCTGCGGTCGACTGAACCAGAAATGGTCGTCAGAAGGCCGCACAGCCAGTTCCCCTTCGATAGCAATGTGTTTTTCAGCAACCTCGTGGGCTAGCTCGCTGATCACATGCTCCAGCTTCGTGCCAACCGCAAGCAGAAGCTGCATACCAAAAAACTTTATACTCAGTCACAGAAATATGTAGAGATGTCTGAATGTTAACGCCTAAGGACAACTGATACCGCAAAACTACAGACAAACAAAACAAGCAAATAACTTACGAAGAACGGAAAGAAAGCAATCCAGAAGTAAGTATGCCAACCTGCGAGATAGAAGTTGTCTTGTGTTAACTGATGATTACAACGTCTTCCAAGTTATGGTTGTAATAACTAATCAAATTTGATATGTAAATATCAGTGAAAATGTATCCGAGGATCTAAGGCAATGTGTGATGGACAAGGGGAAGATACAGAGATATCAGATTCTAATCTAGTCCAACCAATAAATGAGTATCTTTTAAGCAGTTAGACAGCAAGAGAGAGGTGAGGTAATCGGAGTGCATACCGTTAACGTTCAACAACAAGAAGATGACGACGAAAACCCACAAATACCAACTGAAAGGAGAGAGAGGGAATGTTAATCCATATACTATCTAATACAGTGAGTCAAAGAGCTGGCAGTAATAACCAATCAACATGCAAAATTCAAGAGTTAACGTAATACTTTTGACACTATCGAGTCTGCTAAATAATGAATTACCTTATGCCAACGACAATCTTGAAATCATCTTCCAAAGCACGAACCATGTACTTGTGGAAATTAAACTTCGGATTCCCTCGACAATGCGTCTGTTACAAAGGATGGGTTTTTAGAAATAGGAAGCAGAGCAGAATCAAAAAAAAATGTGGGTCCGCATACCGTTATAAAACCTAGTCGAAGAGCTGCATAATCTGATTTGGTGACAGAAGAATAAAATTGCTTAAAGAAGGAATGCTGAAAAGTAATGAAAAGAGAAGTTAGTATTCAGTAGCTGTTTCAACTTTTCTCTAAAAAAAGGAAGTTCAAGAGCGGTTGTTGGTTTTCTCGGTCGATTTCCATAGTGTAATAAGCAATATATGAAATCTAGAAATTTTAAATAGCATTTACCGATACAGTGGATTTGACAAAAACACGGATTTCTCAACTTACCAGCCATCCCAATATGAAATTGTTTCTACCAAAGCCCGAAAACCGCGTCTTGATGAAGTCGTGTTCCTGAACATGTGTGACCTTGCGTTTCAGAGCTGCACATTGTAATTCAAAGTTAACATACGAGAAGACACACAAGCTTGTGCCGTTTCTTAAATTAAGAAAAGGTAGAATATAATCTAATTACTCCAATACTCATAATTGGATGCAGAAACTACATGTTGTTAAATAGCAATGCCACTCGTGTTACAGGACCACGACGATATATAAATAACTGGTACGAGCTCAACGATTTCATGTTAATAATTTCTGTAAGAACATGTGAGATGCTGGAAAGCAGTGAGATCTATACCATTATTCAAATCATAATTATCTTGAGCTATGGAGTTCTCCCAGTGCTTCCATTGCCGTATCTACACACAAGTTTCGATATTATTCTAAAATGACTGGCCGCATATACATAAAAGTGGGGAGAAATGAAACTAGTGCAGTGTTCACCTTTGCACCTCCGAATACAACAGTAAGAACAGAAAATGTCACGTGGACGATTGCTAGAACAAAGATGAAGATGTGCAGATGGTGCAATGCTTCCAGAGATAACAACGGAACTTTATTCTGCAGATAAAGATGATTAACAAATCACACCATCAGTTGTAAAGTAGCATGAATAAGCATAAATAAAATACGTGAAACATCAAACAGACGTAATGCTGTGCAAACTGCACCCTAACGTATTAAGATGGAAATATAAGACTAAGGGGCAAGGGGATATATGATGCTATAATTAAATTCACAATTTCAGATCGTCTTTAAGTGAGTTGACTACTGGAATTCTTCTCAATAGCCATGAAATATCTTAGGGTGATCCTTTTGTCGACGGATGCTCCTATTACACTCGTAGTCTCCGAAGGATGAGAACCAACTATGTAGCATCTACATCGAGAATTCAAGTATTGTATACGCCATTAGTCCGATCCTTAGTCGGAACTACCCGTAATAACGAACTTGCAAAATGGATTGTCCTCGTTCAAGTTTTACGGAGGTTGCTTGATTTAAGAACCTCGTAAAATTACAACATTTTGAATTACGAGAATCGATGTTTGGAACAGAAACTATAACGACATATATGCATTCTTCCAACAGTAATAAACACTCCACTACAGCGTAAAGGGAAGCATCTCAGGTTATATCATGAGAAGATAATAAAGCCTCAAATGAAACATAACAAAAGACTATCAGAATCACCTTCGCAGCACAGTACCCAGCAGCAGCAGCAACTTCTTCAGCTAGCAAACGCCGGTGAGACCCGCTTACTTCAGGAGCACCGTGAGTAGTGTTGGATCCTTCACCATGACCAGAGGAAGATTTAGCCGATAGTGAACACGGCAGAAAGTTATCCACAACATCAGGAGTCACACACATCTTCACTATACGGCCTTGAAATACAGTCATCATAAGAGAAATGAACCCCAACAGCATCAACTCTGTTTCCACCCCAAAATTGTCCATCAGATTACAGGCACAAATCAGTTTCTAAACAAGACTATGGAAACCGAATCATGTTCGTGCAGAAATCCACAACAAACAGAGTACTGGCGAAGGGACTACCTTCTTTAACTTTCTGCAAGGCTTCGAAGAGTGGCTTTTGCTGCTTCTTCTTCAAATACTGCGCATTTTCGGCACAGCTTCAATTTTAGCAGCAGTCCAGTTTCAAAATAAGGGAGAAATAAACTAAATCCATCAACAAAAGGAAAGTCCAGACATTTGAACACACAAGCTACATACGATAAGAAGGAAAAAAAATATAGTAAAATAAAATAAAGTAAGACCTTTCCAGTGTAGTGAATGAAGCGTTCTAGAGCGAGAGAAATAGCGACGATGACAGTACACACGGCGGCTACCACCCACGTCGGAGTGAACTCCAAGGTGGTCCCTTCTTCGCCACCAGCCATTTTCCTTCAATCTTTCCCAGCAGACCACAGCACCCAATTCAGATTTCGCCGGAAAAAATAGTTAGAAAGGCATGAAAACCAAGATTCGACAATCAAATGGTGGTCAGCGCGTAATTATGCTTCAGAAGCCGACGCGCTGAAGATAAAGTGAAAATGCGACAGGTGCGATGGAACGAACAACTACAATAAATCTGAAGTAAATAGTAGCGTAGCATAAATAAATTAGCCAAGTTTTGAGTTTAAGTACCCAAGTAAACTAAATAAATTAGAAAAATGAAATTCTACCTCGCTCCTGAACAATAATCTGTAAACTACATAAACACACATAGCGTATTCAGTGGAAATTGAACCTATGATTTTTCAGTTCCGGGCCATCCACGCCACTAGCCATCCCATGGGGAGTTGTCCATAAACAATTTCAATTATTAAGGAGGTGTTTGGTTACAGAAAATTAAATAAAAATTATACAAATATAAAAGCAGTTGATAATGTAAAAGGCTTAGAATTTTTGTGATCGCTTTAACTTTTGTATCATATCAAACAGAACCTAAAAAGCGAAGACATTATTCGTGTGAATTATTACTACAAGTTGGGACCACACTAGGAAGGTAGTAGTATTGGGAAAGATGCTCCGCTGTCTTCGCTAAATCCTTTAAATTCCCAATATTTTAATTAAATTAAAACTAGTATGCTCTGATTCAAATAATAAAATTCACACTTCTTATTTAGTTATGTAAGACTATGTACAGCTAATCAATATTGAGATTAAGCTTGGGTTCAAACAAAAAATCATTTAAACTAGAAAATATGAATAGATTTAAATTAGACTGTATATTATTGACGGGTTTTCATATTAGGTAAATCATGAATGCAGTAGTATATCGTATAATGTATTACTCCCTCCGTTTCATTCCATTAGTCCACTTTCTTTTCAGCACGGAGATTAAGAAAGCTGTTTGTTGTGTGTAAAGTAGTACTCCCTCCGTCCCATTATTAATGTACTTACTGCTTTTTTTGGTTGTCCATTATTTATGTCCCATACCAAATAAGGAAATAAATGAGTGGGCCACAATCAATCTAAGCAAGTGGGCCTCTACCACTTTATACTTTTACACCACAACTTAACACCTTTACCTCCACTATCTTAATTACCGTGCTCAGTCCCAATGAGACATAAATAATGGGACGGAGGGAGTATAAAGTAGTGGGATCCAATATACTCCCTCCGTTCCATAGAAAGAAAGTGTCCTCTTTCTATGGGGCACAAAGATTAAGAAACTTGTATTTTGTAGCGTGTTGTTTGACTTTTGGGTTGTTAATTTTGGTCCACACGTTGTGTTTTTTTAGAAACAAGACACTTTCTATGGGAAAACCCAAAAAGGAAAATAAGACATTTTCTATGGGACGGAGAGAGTAATATATAAAAGTGTTATTTTAAGTTAAAAAAGGAAAGTGGATTAATGAAGTGGGACGGCCCGAAAAGAAAAACTGGACTAATGGAGTGGAACGAATGGAGTATGTTTTATGGAATATATTATGCGGTCGTGTATGATTATATGCTTTAATTCAATGCATTGCAAATTAATCTTTCATAATATAAAAAAATTAATTAAATTAAAATCATATATCTGTTAGAATGTATTATATATCTTATCATATATGAGGCTGAGGGATTTACATGGTGCAATCCTCCCTTGAGTTCTGAAAATTATGCAAATTTTACTCATAATATGTTGAAAAATTACTACTTTGTCTCCATAAATTTAAACTTTTGCATCCCAACATTATAGACATTAATTCACATCCCAAATTCATAAATTCTCGATCTTGCAAGATTAAAAAAAATGTACTAATATATCACAAATTTGAATGTTCAATACAATCATGGAAGTTCAATACTCTCTCTAGAGAAATAGAATGTTCAAAAGGTGTATTAAAGTGCATAGTAAATAAAATAAATTAAAATTCAAGAAACTAAAGCGGCCATTCTTTAGGTAAAGAAGTGAATGCTATTCAGACTGGAAATAGATTTTGATATTACAAATCTTCCAAGTTGACACTGCGAAGTGTTCGCACGTCGAAAGAAGAATCTCAACATAATCAAAACAAAGCATACAAAATCTGGAACCAAATAATATCATATTCCCCTTCAAAGAGATCTCAACTCAACAATAATATAAGGGTGATTTGAAATATTATGAGTGCTGAACATCTCCGAGCAAAAAAGATAATGATATACTTATAAGATTAAGAACAATCACGGGTGGTTCAAAAGTTCCACAGGATACTTTAAAACAATAAACAATCACAGCTATTCTATATCAGGCAATAGTTTACCTTTCTGCTTGTATCTTCGACATTGACATCAATATACATCATGCGTAGATGAACACGTACACGTACACGCCATCCAAGCATAGCACCATGTACAGGCAAAAAATGGCGGTGCCAATGCACCGATATGCTGAGAGACTGGGAGAGTATCATGCCACTCAAATGGCGAGGCTCAGAAGTAGAAGACTGGATACAAGAATTTGTGACACTACTTAGAAGAGCTCCTCCGAGTTAAATTTATTCCAGGCTTCCTATTTTGGAAAATCAAACTGGGAGTCAATGGAGAGCTCTCAAAGAGAATGTGAAATTATTATTGATATATGGGTTAACAAGTTATGGCATAAAATAGATAATGTCTAAAGATGACTGGACACACGAATTTATTTGTCGGTCTGTCATGTTGTTGCTCAATAATCAAATGAAGATGCAAATATGCAATTTAGTATGAGTGTACCTTTAGCAGATCAAACACCTTTTCAGCAATGTATTTCTGTTGGAGATTGGCACCCTTTTGCTGCACCTTATCCGGATGAATGCAAAGTGTGGCTTTCCTATAAGCTTTTTTAACAGAGGCGCCGATGATCAAGTCTGTCAATGAAACAGGCTGCCAACCGCATTCAGGCCAAAGCACCTGTCATCAAAGGTATACGAGTTGGCTTTTAGAGACAAGATTGCAAAGAATTCATGCCGCTGTAACTCACATATTGCAATGTAGATAGTAGCGCACGCAAATTTCCTTCCTTGCCGGCAGCCCAACGCTTGATTTCAAAATCCAATGTCTCACCAATCCTCTGTAACCAAGAGAGATTAAGGTTAAGTTGATGGAACAGCTTGAATGCAATCAGTTTTAAGAAAGCTCAAGTCAAAATAGTTCAACTTCCTAATCTTGCACAGTTTCTGTAACAAAGGGTATGTCTGTTTTCAAACAAGTGTACTAATACTTTTCGAGGAATACGTAATATCCCTTGAGTAGTTATGCCAACGTAAACAGTAAAATCGAGAAAAAACTAACAACTTATCAACTCACATGTCTTTCTTCTTGATCCCTTTGAACTTGAAGGTCCCGCTGATTCTTTTCAGCCAATGCTTTGGCCTGAGATAACAAGGCCAGAACTTAATGATAGAATGAAACATAACAAATAGAAGACAAAGAAAATCATAAAACAATATAGAAGGTAAAGAAACTTGGAAAGGACATGGATACATACCGCTCGCTCTTGAGTGCGTTCATGGCGCTCCATTCTGGCTCTTCTTCTCTCATCTGTTTCTCCTTCAATGTCCTGGAAATTGCCAGATGCTGGAGCAGCTTTGGAAGCAAGATTATTCCCAGAGAATAACAGTCAGCGAGACAGATGCTAAATAGAATTTCGATGCTAAGGATGACATATAAGGTTATATACCTCCGAAGATAGACGATAAGTCGTCAACAAAGTTGGATGTGGAAGAAGTTTTCTTTATGTTAGATGAGGCTCCAGTTGATGATGGTGTCCTCTTTGCCGCTTCAGATTCACCCTTGTTCTGAAATTGTTGATCAAAGAAAGGATCCTAAAAAGCAAATAGAAGAATAAGAACTTAAGTGAACTAAAACCCAATGAATAAGATCAAAGAACACAATATGTTTTATGTTTCGTGTATTAGCACTTACAGTTGCGCTTGTTCTTGCTCTTGGTGCACTACTTGCTCGACCCATGCTGAAAAATGATTCCAAATCATTTTCGCTCTTTTGTTGATTCATCTTTGCAGCTGCAGCTGCAGCCGCCCTTTCTCGAGCTTCTGCAGCAGCTCTCTCCCGAGCCTCTGCTGCAGCCCTTTCAACAGCAGCACGTTCAGCTCGACGCCTTGCCTCTGCGTCTGACCTTGTCGCTGCAGCTTTTTCCCGTACTTCTTTCTCCCTTGCTTCAGCAGCACCCCTTTGCCTAGCTTCTGTAGCAGCCTTCTCCGCCCTTTCTTTAGCATCTGCTGCAGCTCTTTCACGGGCTTCAGCTTGTGCTCTCTGAACAGCTGCTCTTTCAGCACGTCCTCGGGCTTCAGCATTTGCCTTGTCCACTGCAGCCCTTTCAGATTTTAGACGAGCTTCGGTAGCCGCTCTTTCACGTGCCTCGGCTGCTGCTCTTTCACGAGCCTCCCTTGTAGCCCTTTCTACAGCCTGTCTAGCCTTCTCTCTCTCAATCTCCCTTAATCTCTCCCTATCAAGTCTCCTCTGCTCCCTTTCTTCCTCTTCCTTCTGTTTCCTTTCACGTTCTAATCTCTCTTGACTTTCTGTAGATTCCTCCTGCACGTCTTGTTCATCAGTCTCCAGTGGCCCAGGTTCTTTATTTCTAGCAACCTTTGCATATTCTCTTTCACGGACTTCCTTAGCCTGCTTGAATTTAGCCTCTGCTTTGTCCATAGCATCCTTCATAGCAGCAGCAGATGCAGCAGCTGAAGAGAAATCATTGGTTTCCATACCATAATGGAGATTGACACTTTCATCAAAACTGTTTTCTGACCTACCCATGGCAAAGTCATCAAGCTCATCAAACTGTGAAACAGGAGGGCCCTTGGATGCAGGCCTGCTCCGAGAATGGTGATTATAATTTGAAGATGACGAAAATTCATCACCCTTCTTTCTTGAACTTGAAGAAAAGGAGCCTGTTTCTGACTTTGAAGCTCGACCAGGTCTGGGTGGAGGAGGTCGTGATGGTGGTGGAGCACCAGTAGGTCGTGTAAAAAGTGGAATCTCTGATATAGTCAGCCATATATCATCAGGTTTATGTTCAAGTCCTTCAGATGTTGGAGATCTATTGACTTGTGAGCCTGTTTCATAATATTGAGACGTAGAAGTTTGACTAACAGTTTTCTGAAAACCTGTAGAAACATTTGGCAAGTCAAACAAGGGAGGCTCCTGATCTACAGGAGACCTGTTTACGTTATTGCTCTCTGAATATCCAAAATAAGAATTCTCCATTGATTCACTGGTAGTGGCAGATTCGCGTGTTGTGGATGGAGAAGGACCACCACCTTTCTCTCTTTTATCCCTTCCAGGAGAAACTGATTTTGCAGATTTTGAACTTGTGCTGAGGGGATCTAAGTCATCAAATGCTCCTCCACTACCAGATGAAACTTCAGCTCTCGCGCTCCTAGATTTACTAAATCTATCAATTTCCTCCAGAGGATCTTTAGACACTGTGGATGATGCATGTGGTGTTGAACTTGATTCCAAAACTACAAATGGATCATCCAGGATATTATTTGAAGCAGCAGTTGGCATAGAACCCCACTTTGACTCCGGCATTGCCCTGTTCCAACAAAGGAAACAAAGATGCTTCATTTAATTTCATCTGCAAATAGTTCAATACAAAGAACAGTAGTTCATTTATGCAATACCTTAGTTACCAGAGGTATAATAACATAAAATCGTCCAACATAAAGCATGAAATAATATTATCTGCCCCTATATTGATAATTAAAGAAATTACAATAGGAGCAAAACGTATTCAAGTCCGACAAATACAAACAATAACAGAAGCACTTGCTATAAGAGAAAATTATAAAACTGCAACTCTGCTGACGAAGAAGGGCAGGTCTAGGAATCCTCTTAGTTTGGGTTACATTACTCAATTACAACCCTCAAAAATTTACCTGAAACTAATTCATAGGAGTATTTCATACTATGAAACTGTAGGGTGATTTCTCCTTAGTATGTTCTTTTAACGAGACAAAACAGTGTATTACTTCAACAACTTCCCGACCATGCATATATTATATACACCACACTGTAAAGCAAAATCATAACACAAGGACTACAAAAAATTACCTGTCTCTACCAGCGGAATGGCTACTTCCGAACCCAGGTAACAAATCATCAAAGCCCTTCGAACTCAAGGTGCTTTTAGCAGTAGTGTTGTTCCCACCCTTGTTTTCCTTCTTCCCTAGATTTCCCAACAAATCATCAAAATTACTGTTCGGTTTCCGACTCTTACCTGTTGGAGGCGATGAAATCGACGCAAACACATCGTCATCAAACTTTACAGAAGGGGCGGGGGACTTGCTCTTCAACCCCGGCAAGCCATCAAATATATCCTCATCGTACACCGGCTTATCATACACCGGCAAAGATGACGATGTATTGCTACTATTACTATTCTTCGGTTCAGTGAAAATCGAATCATAATCGAAATCTCCCATAGAAGAGTGTTTCTCGTTATTTCTAAAACTTGAGCTGGGAGTATACTTTGGCTGCCCACCGTAGACGTCGCTGAACAACGGATCGTCAATCGATCGGCGATCCGACTGATTAGACCTCATCGGATTGGCTTTCCCACGAGCCCCGAGGCCAAAATCGCGAGCGAGCACATCCAGATCGTCCATCAGAAGAAATCAATCAGCAGTAGATCCAAACGGAAAATTGGCCCAGCCAGCAACAATGTTCGGCTGGATCCAAGAACAAAATGGACGGGGATCGGATGGGCAAAGTGCCTCCAATCAACTGAACTCCTGTTTGATTATGAGTGGACGCGTCATGATTGGCATCAAATTAAGCCGCGGACACGGAAAATGTGGTAAAGAATTGACAATTCGCGGTTTCCTACATACGAATTGGAATGGGAGGAGACCACGTCTAACTAGGGTTTCAAATTTCTCTCAGATGATTGAATGTGTATATCCTTGTTCTTACACTCTCCGTCTCTCACCCTCTCTCCATTGCCAAATGACAAATTATTCGAGTTTTTCTTGTTCCGATTTGTAATTTGTTTCATTATTGCAGAAATAGCCCCTTCATTTTATACAAATTATATTCTCCCCCTAGTTTAACTTATTTACGAGAAGCATAATAATACAGTTAAACCTCGATAAAATAATATTCGACAAAGTAATAATTTCGCTAAGATAATAATTTCTTCCGGTCCCGATATGGATCAATGCACTAAAATAATGTTCGATAAAGTTCAATCTCTAATCATATGTATTCTTAGTCTACTCTTCATTTTTACATCTACGAACCCGGCCCAGTTTTACTGCATTGCATCTTTTGCTGCAGATTTAGAGCCAATTCCTATCGCATATATGATCAAAAATCTACTTTGCATCACTCCAAACGCTATCCCAACCACCACTTGGAGCAGCCTTCGGGGCCTCGATCTGGTTCTGGTTTCCTGGATGAACTTTCTTGGGTTTTGTTTGGATTCCTAATATTCTAAGAACAAATCTTGCAAGCTCTCCGTATAGCATTCCCGAAAGATCAAATATCTGCAAAGAGACGAGACGCATATCTTCACTCATTCTCTATTTCTCTCACATACTTCGGACCTGCAATGGAATAACAACTCGGGAGGAAGCAAATACCTGAATAAGGGCACTCATGAGCATATGGAAAGCCTGTGCATTCTGGTCGCTCAAGATTGCCACCCTGCCGAAGAAATTTACAATGCCTTGCATCTGCCAATCAAACAAATAAAGTATAGACTTAGATTGACCCACAAACAAAAAATTGCTGAATCAGAAAACCGATGTTCTGATAGCAGGATTAACTGAGAAATTATAAATCAACAGAGGTTGGTTGAAATAGCTGGAAAAGGAAAGTTCAACGGAAGCATATGGGTTTTCCGTTTTCATGCTACTAATAGAAACCCAACCATGACAGATTCTTAAGGTTTTTTGTAGGATCACATGGGGTTGATTGCAAATCACAGCAAGGAGTGAATTCCTAAACTATAATTTTAAGGAATCAGTTTTACATATGATAATGATTAGTAAACTTCAACTGCCAACTCTGGTACAATATCAATCACTGTGTACTATATTTAGAGGCGAAGGATCTAATGCTCTAGATATGAAGAGAAGGAAATCATAAGAATGGTTATAGAAGAAAGAGAAGGATGGAAGTAGCTCACCACTCGCATCAGAGAAATCCAAAAACTTGGTGGAGAAGGAGGATCCTGCTCACCGGAAGCCCCTCCCATGCCCCTTTCATAGCCCCGCAATGGACCACCACCATAAACTCCACCATAACCTCCTCTATACATGTTATTCCCATACAACCTACCACCGTAACCCCCTCCAACTCTCCCATATGGACCAACATTTTGACCTGAATAAAAGACAAATCAAAAGGGTCATGTCAAAATCAGATTGAAGGATGGTTCTAGATACAGAATTACATAGAACCATATAACACATCAGAAAATAGTTACACAGAAAGCATGTAGTTCCTCCATGATGGGAATTATTTGCAGCCAGTCTCCAGCTTTTACTTTGAAGATTTTCCATTTGATCAATGTGACAATTAATCGGTATACGCTATGATTATTCAAAATACAATACATTCCGTATATAATATTTAATCTGTCGATTGAAGTTTCATCTACGCAAAGCTTGTGACAAGTCCATTGTGGAGATAAAGCTAAGCATACATCTCTTCAATTGACTGACAGATAGTAAAAGAAGGCAGCATATACTCACTCCAATAGAACCACGATTTCTACTAGTTTCAAAAAGAAAATTATCCTTACCTCCAAAAGTGCTCCTATATGTTTGTTGTTTTTCCCAAGGCCTAGTGGGTACTGGCCGGCCAACTGTATTTCTATTCACATTTGTACTAGTAGTTGTAACAGCTTCACCGGGTTGAGCCGTCCCCGAAGCTTCTACAACTTCGCTTGTGTTTCCACCAGACGGTGGCCGAAACGGTGCAGGTCCAGAAGATGATCCTGCTCTCTCCCATGGTTTGGGTGGAGGACTACTAGCTGCACCAGAATTTAGCCACATTAAACACATGTTATTAATGAAAAATATGGATCAATTCTCTATATTCTTTTCTCCTAAGATGAATCATCACATGGAGGAACGAAATGGAACGACGAATATTCAACAGAAACCCTATGAAAAAAATAAAATAAAATAAATCTCTGATTTTAGAAAGAAAAAACGTGTTGTAGCTGCACTCGATCAAGCGACAAAATTGAAACGTGCTTAGCAATAATGCACTCAACTCAAGAGAGGAAAAATCTTAACAAGATCGCAACAAATTCTAAAGTTTTTAATCTACAATCAGAATTAATCCAGACATCAACCATCGCTGATACTATCAGCTAAAAATGCAAATAACAACTCGATCGGGAAATACAGAAATTTCGAAGAGATAATAGTTACAACTTACAACCAATCAGATACAACGGAATTCGGCTGAATTACCTGGTTGGGCGTTGTTCTCCATCGATGGACAGGGTCCTCGAACCCTAGAGAGAGAAGACAATTATGAGACACAGAGAAAAGATTGATCGGACCAACAGAAACGCGGTGAATGCTATCTAAAATTTTGCACTTCTTGCATAGCCGAAACATTTCGGCAAAAAATAGAAGATTTACGACTTTACCATCAAAATCCTTTCTCGCGAACGCGGTGGGTGGGCCCGTACTGGTTTTCGTTGATGGGCTGCCGCAGCCCAATTACTTTTGACTGGCGAGTCTTAAATAACTAAATAAAATGTTTTTCTTTTTCCACAAGCATTACTACTCTTCCTTTGAGTTTGATTCATTTCTTTGAGGTGTTATTGTGTGGATGTTTGCAACCAATTAACTTAATCTAACTTATAACTTAATTTAAGAATAAATTAATTTTGAAGTGTTTGGTTAACTTAAAATCACACAAATTCGCTAAAATTAAGTTAAAAAACGAGAAGTTGGTGAAGCTCGGTTAAACCAACTTCTCCTCCTTAATGACAAATATGTAATTTTTAATAAGTTGTGATTTGATATTTTAGTCCTAAATATCAAAATAAGCTAATACGGTATAAAATTTGCACACACTTTTTTCAACTTGTTCTACTTTTAAACAAATTTTGCAAACATCCCTCAAATTTTCTAATAAGTCACTTTTATCAACTTCTCATTAATTTAAGAACTTAAAAAAGTTTAAGCTATTGCAAACACCCCCTATGACAAGGGATATGGGTCCCATGTAGGGATGTAAAACGAATCAAATATTTTTACTTAATTCGGTATTCATATTCGAAATTCAATATACGTATTCAAATTTTACGGATTTGAATATAGATATTCGATTCGATTAATATTCAAATACAAATATAAAATTATGATAATTAATTCAATATTCAAAAATATTGGATTAAAATTTTAAAATATTTAATTCATAAAATATAATATATTAATAAATCCATAAAAAATTAGTCTTAAAATAATATATATATATATATATATATATATGGACTAAGAATAATACTATATTATACTATTATTTTAGAGATGTCATATTACTTTGTGATAATAAATCTCAATATTGGATATTAATTTATGTTATTTAGAATATTATTTTAAAAAAGTTCTTACTAATATTTTGAATCAAATAGTATAAAAAATGTATCTTCGAATCGTAAAATCAAATGCTATAAAACACTAATAATAGTAATAAGAAAAATGAATATTGTCCCCATGGGATGACCTAGCGGTTGAGGTGGGTGGTCCGGGACCGATAGGTCCTGGGTTCAATTCCCACCAAGACCGCTAGGTGTTGTCTGTCACCCTGTCACATTAAGGGTGGTTGAATCCTCCTGTGTGGTCACATTAAGGGTGGTTGAACCCTCCTGTGTGGTTTGCAGGCTACTGCACAAGGAACGTGGTTTACCCAGTGCTGCTACTGCACAAGGAACGTGGTTTACCCAGTGCGCACCGAAGGTAGCGGCTGCGGGTTCCATGAATCGAAAAAAAAAATGAATATTTGATTTGATTTGAATATTCGAATAACATTAACGAATTGAATACGAATCGAATATTTTATTTGAATAATAAACGAATACGAATACAAATATTCAAATAATGAATCAAATAAAAATTGAATACAATGACATTCGACTTGATTTGATTCGTTTAAAACCCTAGTCCCACATTTTAGGCCTTGAATTAAGAGCCTCTAATTACTTATCCATTTTTCTTTGTTTTTGAATTCACTTAGCCAAACAAACAATTAAAAATATTAGAGACTATTTTATAATTTGAGTGAGGTCTTATTTATTTACTCGCGGCAAAATTTCTCAACTATTTTATAATTCAGAAACAATGCTTTCAATACATTTGCTTTATTAATTATATGACATTATGTTGTAATAACTGTAAGATATTAATCTGAAAACAAACATTAAGGCTCCTAATCTGAAAAGTTCAAAAATCATGTTGTCAATCAACTGAAATAAAAATTTTGGGCTCTTAAATTTTTGGGATGGATTCTGAAAATTCACAAACGACATTTAAATTCCCTCTGAATTCGAAACTTATAAAAATACCCACAAAATAATCGTTTTCAGATCTCTCTTTCATTAGACGCTTTAGATTTCGATAGAAATCTAAATATTTTCAAGTTCAAAAGTATGCAAACACGGTACAATCGATGAAAATTAGTTTTACATTACTAGGAGTTCACATCAATTTTATTTAACCCCTGGTTAAGCAGAACCTCACAGAACGTGGAAAAGCAAAAAGTTCATCACAAAGGTAATGTTCGTGTGTGCCATGTGCAGACCATTATTTTTAGAGGATGTTGTTTTATTTTATGGGAAAATTGGAATTTTTCTTTCACCCAAAATTAAAGGTGGTTGCATTCTAAGCAAGTAAGAATAGAAGTGCAGGGACTCTTGAGACCAAACCAATACAATCTCAATAACAAAAGAGGTGATCAAAGAGTGCATAATTACTAAGGCAAACTGCACTATTGCTATGTGTATGTAATGCAGTCATAAGTTATATGCTGCTGAGTTTTTAATCCTAGATTAGGGTTTTATTTGGGCAAGATCAGATTGTAACGGCTAGTATTGAGTACTTGCAGATTTATTATCAGTTTTAAATTCTAGACTAAGATATTATTTAAAGCTGTTCGGCAAATTAATAAATGACTTATTTATCATTTAATGCTTTCATTTGGTCATCATGTCAAATTATACATGCAATAAAGACCAAATGGCTAAAAAATGTAGATAAACTCATTTTCGGCAAAATACAGTTAAACCTCGATAAAGTAATAATTTTGGGACCGAAAAAAATATTTATTTAACGAGATTATTACTTTATCGAACATTATTTTAGTGCATTGAACCATATCGGGATCGAAATAAATTATTATCTTAACGAGATTATTACTTTATCGAAAATTATTTTATCGAGATTTAACTGTAACGCTCAACCTTACATTAAAGATTTTGATCCAAATTTTAGTCAACAACCTCAAATGATTTTGAAATAAGGCTTGTAAACTAGTCATCCAACTCACCTGACACTATGATTTGGACTAGTTTAGAGCTATGCAAAGCCTTCAAATTTTGAAAATATTTGCTATGATGTTGACCGGTCAATGCAGTATGCATGTCATTTAAAAGACTATCACTTATAACATTAAATAAAATGTTCGTCAGTGTCTGAAGTTGTAAGATGGATATTATGAAGGTGAAGCGACGTAATTCTTACAATCCCTCGTATGAGGAAAGATGTATTCATAAGACAATATTTGCTTCCAACTGGTTTGTAAGTTTCTACTAATCTTGTCCTAGAGTGCATCTAATATATGCTTGAGAATGGAATCATTTAAGACACAAGAGAATTTAAGAATAGACTATCTATGAAAAGTTTAATCTAAAAGTGGATTTCTTTGGGATAAATTAGCTTTTGTAGATGCATATGAGACATTGTGAATATAAACTGATATGTAAATCAATCTCTATTTTGGGTTGGACCAGTGATTTGGTATGTAAATCACTGCTAGTATTTTGTAAATCAGTAATATTATTTTGTAAATCAAGTGCTAGTATTTTGTAATACAATTTCTACTTTGTTGGGATATAATTTTAATGATAAGATTTTGATTTAAATTTCAAAACTCTGATTGATGACGAACTAAGGTCATTTGTATAGTTATAAGATTTTAGGTGACTATGATGTTAGGATGTCGTGTAGACTAGGTTGCTCGTTGTGTTCTTGACAGCAGCGTCGCGTGATAAGATTCTTGATTCTGACCAGGATGGGGAGAAAGCTGATTGGAGCAAGAAGTGACTGCCTATATTAGGATATGTGTTACAATGATCCTGACTTGCTTATTATTATTCGTCATTGACAAGCTTCAATCAGTAGCCTTTACTGATTGATCTAGCTATTGGTTTATAAGTGTCAGCTTAACCCTAAAGTCTGAGATATTTACCCTAAGTTGATTTGAAGTCAACCACTGGATCTCTCTCGACCAATGAGATTGAGACAAGGGTAAAGGGAACGGTTTCGAGGACAACCGTTCAGGCTGGCACTGTTGATGGCAGGGAGCGTTTGACCAACTTTAATTCAAACGTTATTAAGACTGTTGCCTCAATCCTAGCCACCTACTTTTAGATCTCTCTCTAACGGATTTATAATGTTATGTGCATATAAATACCAAGAGTCTTGATTCAAACAAGGTTATGAGAATCATTGCAAATCACATCTAAAGCTTCAAGTATTCAAAACTCTCATGCACTCAAGAAACCCAAGACTTAGTTGTGTTTCTTTCTGTCTTGAACCCTTGGAGTTCCTTTTGAATCTAAGCCAATCGCCATACCTGTAGATTAGATTGACAAGGTCCTACGTTACAAGCATCAAGCTAACCCTTGTAAATACCTCTCTTAGTTGGAGAAACAAACCCCAAGCCCAGCTCTAAGAAGAAACTGTAGTGTTTAGTGAGTTTGTGATGTAAGAAATTGAAGTAAAAGTCAATATAGATGAAGAAGACGACGTCTAAAAAAGCCGGTAAAGTCTTTGTTAAGGGAATCTCTGACGTGCTCAGGAAGAGTGGACGTAGGAGTTATCTCTGAACCACTATAAATCTTGTGCCTATCTACTTGCTTTATTTTATTGCTTTATTACTTTGTTATACTTATCAATATTTGTCTTTTCAAACATCTCCCAAAAGCAACGACACAAGCATACACTCGTTTTTTGTTTAACAAAAAGGTTTTCTAAATGAGACGGACCTTCACATTTCTGCATTTCTGTTGTCAGTAATCTCTTTAGGGATTTTGGTGTCAGATTATTAATGAATCAGACACTGGCCCTTATTATGTTAGCGCAAGAATTTGTCACATGTATATTCTCTCTATTCCCCCCCCCCCCCCACACCTATTTATCTCGTTTCGGGACCATAAATTGGTATCAAGGTAGGTTGAGCCTGTTCTAGTATCGATCTTGAAAACCTTACGTATTTTCTCTAAGATTGTCCTTGCCTTCACCAACATATTATAATGTACGAAGATTTCTCTATAGTTAGGGGAGCCCAGATACTCGATACAGCGAAATACGACGTTTGGAGCGTCGGGATGGAAGCTCATCTTGCGTCCATACAATACATGATCTATGTCATAGAGACTGGTCACATACCCATACAATCTCATAGTAACAACCTGGGATGCCAACTGCCAAACCTAAGACTACGATGACTCACAAAGAGAGGAAGATCAACAATTGCAATAGAGTCAGAGGCGGAGCCAAATATTTAGTCCAGCGGGCCCCAACTAATTATAGTTTTATAAACATACACTAGAATTTAAGAAAAAATAAATACAATCCTAAAAGCTTTTATATTGCATAACTTGGCAAAAAGTTCAAAAGCATACACGATAACTTCATAGCATTTCTCTTCTATTTTTCATTTTCTAAAATCGGTGCATAATAGCTCTATCTGTAACATTTGCAAATACATCCTTTTCGATATAAGGTACTAAGCAATTGTTCAAAAGTTTGTCTCTCATACGATAGCGTGGAGCAGCTTTAATGATCTTCATAGTTGAAAAGTTATCTTTCAACTGTAGCAGTGACAACCGGAAAAGTCAACGACAACTTAAGTAACAAATAAACCAATGGAAAAACATCATGTTTCCTTGTAGAAACCATCTTCTTAGCTAAACCCTCCATATTTCAACTCGGACGTTTTCGGGATGCCGCTAATAACCAACGAATGGCAAGTGTTTTTCCTTGTGTGGATCTTGTTTCAAAAGGAACTTGATGAGTCGATTCACCAACACATATTTCTTTTATTGCTATATAGGGAGTTACTCCACGTATTGTTTGACGTAAAACAGAAAGTGGCCTCCAATCCCTGATAGTTTTGAGAACTTTCAATAAGTGAGTGATCAATTATGAAACTTTCAAGTTGAGTTTCAAGTTCGTACAAAGCGACTTTAGAAAACTCAGATGAATGATGTTTGGCAAGAAAAATTAGCTTCTCAGAATCAAATGCATGAAATGATCTCTCGTATCAAAGCTTGTCATACATAAGAGTAGATTTGTGTTCACTTCATCAAAACGTTGAATCAACTCTTGAACTTGCATGTCAATCACATTATAAACTAGATCAACTCGGTAATGATGGTGATTCTTCATTTTCTCACTTCTTCATCTTCCCCGTCATCGTGCTACATAATCATCTACCACATTTAACATAAAAATCTCATTTGTACTACAAAATATAGAAACATCAGTCACTAAGCTCTCCCAACTATCTTCTCTCATTACTTGCAGACGTGTTTTTGTTATTTTAACAAGATCTATTGCATTAACAATATATTGATCCTTCCTTTGTAGCACTTGAGATAGTTCACATGTGATCGTCAAGATTTTCCTCATAAGATGCAACACAAACACAAAGTCAAATCGAGTTGTAACTTCAAACAAATCCATAGTTTCAGCTCTTTGTGAATCATCATTACCATTATCCCAACATACTCAAGAACATCAATAACATAACTAAATAAATAGATCGAGTTGATGAAAATACCGTAATGAGAACTCCAACAAGTATCGCTAGGTCGCTTCGATGACATTTCTTGATTCAAGCCACTTACGGTCTTAATTTCATCACTTGCAATGCCATTAAGTATCTTCTTTCTTTGCTTCTCTCGGAGAATATCTTGCGTTCACAAGAACCTTCAGCAACATTGCATAAACGTGAGATAGTATTAAAAAAAGACCCCACACATGTATGCTTTTTAGCAACAACAACAATAGTTAGCTGAAGTTGATGAGCTAAGTAATGCACATAATAAGCATAAGGATTCCTCTTAAGTATCAAACTTTTCTATCATTTGGATTCACCTCTCATGTTGCTTGCACCGTCATCTCCTTGATCTCTCAAACTGGAAATGCTTAACCCGTGAGTAGATAACAAATAATCAATACCCTTTCAAGTGTGGTTGCAATTGTGTCACTAACATGCACAAGACCGATAAACCGCTCAATGACACAACCTTTCTTATTCACATAACGTACAAAAATGCCCATTTACTCTTTGACATATACTCCCTCCGTCCCATTGGAAGCGTCTTGTTTTCCATTTTGGGCGTCCCATTGGAAGCGTATTGTTTCTAAAAAAGGCAAGAATATGTGGACAAAATTTAACTATCCAAAAGTCAAACAATATACACCACACATTATCATTTTCTTAATATCCGTGCCCATTGGAAACAAGACGCTTCCAATGGGACGGAGGGAGTATGATATATCGCGACACTCGTCAACTAATATGGAGAAAAATACATTCCTAATATCATCAACAATAGCATTCGTTGTCTCAATTGCAGTTGCATTTATGATATCACGTTGAATATGGTGATGTAACTTTAACGTTGTCAGAAGATTTTTTAACACAACTTTAGCTATTTCTTCATTGGAAGAAGTCATCATCTTCAGAAGCTCAATAAAATCCCCTTGGTTCAATCATTCTTCCGATTCATCATGTTTTCGAAATGCTAGGCCTTGCATGATAAAGGAAGCAAAGAAAAAAAACTGATGCATTTAATCTGCATGCACAATCAATCTTCGATTGGTTTGATGCCTTAGAAAGAGATGCGTGTTGGGCTTGATTCATCAAATCTTGGCATGCCAACCTACACCTATTATGATCACTAGTAAGGTCTGTAATTGATCTCTCATTCTTTCTTTCTTTCTCCAAGAACTAAACATGGTTGTTATAAAAGCATCATGCCCTTTCTCGCGACTTCCCAATGAAAAAAGATAGCAATATAGACAAAAAAAATTGCATCTTTTGCAATTCTATATTCCAACCACATCTTGTACTCATCAAACCAAGATGGAATAAATTTACGCTTTATGTTTGCTTCCATTTCTTGTGGAAAAACATGATTGCATGGTTGACGTGAACCTTCTAGTAAGTAAGCTTTGTGCACCTGCTCTATTAATCATGAGTTTGGAGGATAACTTCTTATGTCGAGTCGTAGATAGCTTGGAAGATTTTATAAATTAACTTCCTTAAAAGATGCTTGAGGTTAGAGATCAACTTCTGTATTCCCTTCCTTTGAAGATCAACTTTCATATTCACTTCCTCTGGTGATGCTTCAGGTCGTAGGACTATAGGATTAACCATTGAAGAAGAAAGATCGTTCTTTTTCGCTACAGGATTGAAATATCACTTCATTCTCTAAGAAACAATCAAGCAAAATAGCAAGTCAAATCCCTAACCTTACTTAAATATAAAACGCTCTAGAAATATAAGCTGAAATGAGGTATGACAGGAGCCAGACAGTATATCAGTTTATGAGCATAATATAATGGTTAAACTTAGTTTATAAAACTGGGGATGTTCAAAGAATGTCATCATGATCAATTAATCATTACCCATTAATTCATTGCAATTATTATCTCAAACTTTAATCAGTTAAGTCGATTTTACCATGAATTGAAAGGGAGAAAAAGAAAATTTAAGGATCATTAATTTAACCATTTAAAGTGACGAACACAAGTTATTTTATAAGAATTAAAATTCCCCTAAAATCAAAATAATAAAATTGTGAAAAATTTACCAAGTTCGTCGCCAATCACCTAGACTCGATAGCAGTTCACAAGAATCCAAATCCCATTAGACAATAGTAAACTCTCCACTGCCTTGTTGGACTTGAAGGCAAGTATTTTATTTTATTTTTAGTTTCGAAAGAATTAAAAAAAAACTTTGACTTTTTAAAGTCTGCCATCGCAGCCTTGCTGGACTTGAAGGTAAGTATATATATCATAAATATTTATACCGTAAGCACTTATTTAATCTATTTTTCCAAACAAAAATAAAATATAATTGTTGCCATTTTATGTTGGAATTTTTTTTCCGTATTATCCGAAATAGAATATTTGCTAAGTAACTAAAAATATTTTACGTATTTTTCAAATAAAAATCAAGATTTTATTAATTTTTTATTCTAACATCATTAAATTAAATGTAAAAGTTAAAATTTATTTTTCATGTAGATATTTATTTGTAAAGAAGAATGATGAGGTGGCAAAGTCTATTAATTTGAAAAATATTTTTAAAATAATTTTTTTAAAGAATATTATTTTGATAATTCACTCTTTATTCATATACTCAACAATAGGTTTTTTTAAAAAAAATCCACGGAATGGTATCACGTTTAACATGCTTAGCATAAAAAAAACACCCTAACTACCAAAAAATATTATAGGTATGTTTTTTTTACTTATGATTTAAAACGACTTAATTTTTTACCAATTTTTTTTAAAAATAAATTGTTAAAATAAACGAAAATATGAAACTAACCTTATGATTATTTTATTTTGGCGTGGCCTAAATGGTGCCCAAATTTATGTTTTTTGGCCAAATTGATCCCCAATACGATTTTTTTTGGCTAAATTGATCTCCCAAAATTTAAATTTTGATGAAGTTGGTTATTCCGTTAATTTTTCCGTCAGTTAACAGTTAGTCAACTCAATTTTTAAAACTATATTAAAGTATGATGAGGGTACTTTCGGAATAAAACTTTGGAGCATCAATTCGACAAAAAATATAAAATTACACAAAATTATATCGACAAGTAACTAGGATAAAAACAAATCATACCCCAAAATTTCCAATTGTTTACCGCTCCCTCCCCACCCCTCGTAAGGTTAATCAGCCATCCCCTTGTAATGGAAACCAATCAATGTTGGCCCGTACGATCTCAACTTCATCTGCTTAACTAAACTAAACTAAAAGCCCATTGGGGATAAACTCCGGTGATGCGCGACAACAATCACTACCTTCAGGCCAAAAGGTCCGACTTCCATAGCCTACAAAATGAAGCGAATGGCAGAAGAAATGTATATAAGTTTGTTGTAAAGATATTTTGGCCGAATTGAACCTCTAAAGTTTTATTGAGAAAGTACTTTACTATATTTTAATATATTTTTTAAAAAATGTGTAAACTAACTGTTGACTGACGAAAAATTAACGGAATGATCAATTTGGTCGAAATCTAAAATTTTGGGACCAATTTAACCAAAAAATTTGAATTAGAAAACAAATTTAACCAAAAAATATAAATTTAGGGAGGCCAATTTACCTTTTATTTTTATTTTTAATTAAATAACCTATTTCTGAAAAGTTTTTTAAGGAAACGTCTAATCCATAAAAAATCTTCCCTTAATTATATAAATTTAAAAGATAAAAATTAATTTAATACTCCGAAAGCTAAAACTTAACCGCCGATCCAAACGGATTCTCGCACTTTGAATGCTTATCGGATAGCAATTCCTATTAATTTAATCCAATTTTTCCGCGAATCCGTTGGGATATTCTATCCAAATTCAGTACAGCGCCGGAATTCGAGTTCAACACAGCACTGTTCTTATTCCGGATTTGATTTCGGCGTTGTTTTTTGTTATGGCTGCGGGCGCTAATCCTTCACCTGGGGTTCACAACAACGTTAGTAACGGCACCAATACCGGTAATACTAATGGCGGACCGAAGAATGCGAATGGCAGGGGCGTGTCGGCGACAGGGAATCCGGCGGTGGAACCGACCCAAGTACGGCTTCGCCATAACCCTGGGATATCAGTTATTTGGACGCCTGAGGAACAATCGATACTCGAAGAGTTGTTAGCAAGGTTAGTTTCTGGTTCATCTCTTTATCTAGATTAATTAATTTCGTTTTTGTGAGTTGTGCGTCTGAGATGTGCTATCGTTGCTAAATTTCTAGTATATCTGTCTTGGATGTGCGATTCTTGGTTATTAGATTGTTGTTGTAATTATGGTAGGTTTTCTTTGTTTAGTATCTTGAAGATGATTTTCTAGAACTAGTTGTTAATTTAGTGAAGATCATTTAGCAACTAATGGTAGAAGCTTGCATTAGTCTTGTTTGGTTGGGAATGCTTTTGGGTTTGCAGATTGTAGTGAAGTTAAAAACTACAAAGTTGTTAATGAGTTCCAATCGTAATTTGACCTGCATTTCTTCTTGGTTATTAGATTGTTGTTGTAATTATGGTAGGTTTTCTTTGTTTAGTATCTTGAAGATGATTTTCAAGAACTAGTTGTTAATTTAGTGAAGATCATTTAGAAACTAATGGTAGAAGCTTGGATTAGTCGTGTTTGGTTGGGAATGCTTTTGGGTTTGCAGATTGTAATGAAGTTAAAAACTACAAAGTTGTTTATGAGTTCCAACCGTAATTTGTCCTGCATTTCTTCTGTGTATGCAGACATGCCTCAGACACAACAGTTCTCCGTTATGCTAAAATTGCTCAGGCATTAAGAGTAAAGACAGTTCGGGAAGTTGTATTGCGCTGCAGATGGATGCATGTAAGATTCTCTTCTTTCAGTTTTTTAGTGCAGAGGGTAATCTTCCATGATCCATCTACCTCAGAATATTCCATGTAAACGGAAATCTGTTGATGGGCTAGAACTGCATTATTTGGTGGAAATTATGTCGTTAAGCTAGAATATTTTTAGTCTAGAATTGGAGATACTAGATGGGGGCATGCATATGAGGATAATCAAGAAAGGAAACATTGATTTTCGTTCTCAGCTACAACTTTCATGATCTGGATAACGTGTGAAATTTTGTCAGGATGATGAAAACAATTATAGTTTATGATACTGAAATGACATAAAAAAGTTCATGGTTCGATATTGTAAGTGATGACCCTTTTTGCTTGCCTACTTCAGTGATTTTGTTGAGGTATTCAAAAGCTCTTCCGAATATAACAAACTATCTACTGTTTAAATATGATTTGTGTCATTGTTCTGTAATATCTAATTCCTTCAATGTCATACAGTTCTTTTAAGATGATCTCATCTTCTCTGGAAGATATTAAAGTCTAGTTGTGAGAGGGAGTTTTTGTAATCCCATATTTCAGGAGGATGCCTACTAGAGGTTATGAGTTTGGGTTTAGTGGCCAGGGAAACAATAATTGGTAGTAGTTGTAGGTATAAATGGTGATTGTTTCTACTTCAAGTTCCATAGACTGGAGGAAATTATGTTGGATATTGCCATATAGTAATACAGAAGGGAACTGAAGTTAACACGATTCTAGAATCTTACTTTCTTCATAATCTGTGATGATGGGAAAGACGAAAAAAATGTTGGACAAAGACTTTACAGATGTGATTTTCTTTACTGTTAGCCCTGGCTATCCTGAATGTGAATGGTTTCTTGTTCGACAGAAAAAGGAGAATGGCAAGAGAAGGAAAGATGAAAACATTTCGTCAAGGAAAGCCAAAGACAGAAAGGTACATGAAACATTTAACGTTATGAACTTATGATCTCCCAAACTGAGGAGACTTCGTCAAGACAAGAGCAGCACTTTTGGGATTTCTTTGGAAAAAAATCCATTTGCTTACTAAATTTTACATGTAAGAAGTCTGTTGATCTCATCTCATTAATATTCTAACACCGTGATCTTTTTTGTTACGGTAGATTCAGGAAAAAACTACAGACCCATTGCCAACGTCTCAAGTAGCATATCATTCCAATGGTCCTCCGGCCCCTCCCTACGCTCATCCAATGATGTCAATGGACAATGATGATGGAATCTCTTTCAACAGTCAGTCTATGCACTTACCTTTCCTTCACTCTCCTATAAATAAAGAAAGCTTTAATTTGCATTTACTTGAAAATCTTCTTCTTACATGAGAGTTGATTTAGTACATATGCTCCAGTGAGATGTAGTCGATGCGTGTTTGTTAAACAAGATCATATACGTCTGGGAGTTTTAATCTTTTTAACCATAAGTTGATTGTTTTTGTTACTCATTTATGCAGTTAAGTTGTAATTTCAGGTATTGGTGGTGCTGCTGGAAAGCTACTCGAGAATAATGCTCATACTCTGGATCAAATTTCTGCCAACTTTACTAATTTCAAGGTAGATTCAGTATTTGGGCTAACTCCGCTCGATCATCCATTTGCTTTCGACTTTGAAGAAGTAGTTGAAGTTGATGTTAATGGTGTCATGTTTGCTTATCTTTGATGCAGATACACGACAACATCCAGCTCTTTAGTCACGCTCGAATGAATATCCTCTCGATCTTAAATGAGTACGTCCGCAACAGCCTCTTAATGATTTTATGTTTTGAGAATTGTTATTTTCTGCATCCTATCTTCTTGAGATTTCATTGAATACAGTTTTGAATCTTGTTTGATAGTAATCGTAGGTAGGTAGGGTTGGCTACATACACCTATTTGAAATGTGTGTTTAATTATGCAGCATGAGTAGCGCGCAAGAAATAATGAAGCATATGCCGCCTCTTCCAGTGAGGCTGAACGAGGATCTCTCCTTCTCCTTTCTCCCTCCTAATCAATATTGAAGATTTCATTACTCGAAGACAGTTTGTGTAGTTATGATTCATAGTCTTGTAAATAGCTACCTGTTTTCAACTATGAAAGTCTCGTATCTTTTGAATTAAATCAACAATACTAGTTTATGTGTGTGTCTGTCACCCTGTCACATTAAGATAGTGGCTGCGGGTTCTCGTCATTAAAAAAAAAAAAATCTAGTTTACTGTAACATCAACAAACTTCAAATCCTATTTTTCATATATTCATTGCTGTACTGCAGAAAAAAAATCAATTTTCCAGAATGAAAAACAAAAGGGAATAATAATTGATACATTTGTTATTTCTGGCTTTTACTAAAAAAAACAAATTTCTATAGTGAAAAAGCACGATTGAGTGTTGACAATAAATTGTTAAAATCTGAAACTCATATATTCTCTCTCTCCATCTCTCTCTCTCTCTTGATAATGGAGAATTACATAAAAAATCTGATAACTCATAGGACTGTATCAGTTGAGAGGCCTCCTCTCTCTACAGTGTGACTTGGCTATTTTCTAGCTTAACTTTACAAACCCAAAAACCCTTGCTCCGCTCTGTCTCAGTTCTAACGCCCACAAAATTAAGGAAAAAATCACGAGTTTACCCTTTTCCCGTATTAATTTTCAGTAGGAAAAATCTTATTTTGCTTTCTGTAATTTCCCCCTTGGATTGGGCCGGGAGAGGAGGAGTTGAACAGATGGCGGAGGTGGTGCGGCAGCTGTCGCAGGAGGAAGAGAAGCAAGCCATTAGAGACATTGCTGTTACCGCCGAAGCCCAGACCAAAGTCGGCGACACTTTCTATTTAATCACCCAAAGGTAATCTTTCCGTTTCTTCTTAAGCGTCCTGACGCGTTATTTTGTAATTTTTTTGGGTGCGGAGATGGAGTAGATCTGTGCCAGGAGGATGCGTGTATGTTTGACATTTTTTGGGTGCTAATTTTTGGTTTTAGTTGTTATCTAAGAGGGATAGGGTTTTGCTGTTTGGATGCTTCGTTGGCCACTGTGACCTTCTTCTCTTCCGCCTTCCCTTTTGTTTTTCCCCCAATTTTTAGGCCTTTATTTTATCTTTCGTTTAAGGCTAAATGTGATTGCTTGTGGAGAGGGTGAACGCAGTACTCTGCTTAACTTTTCTCTGGTGTCGAGTGGGAAGGTCTGTAGCTAAATCTCCTTTTCAGAATCCGCCCTTTATTTGTTGAGTGTTGAATTTGGCCCAAAAGAAATATGGCTGATTTTGCTTTGTTTCTGTTTCAAATTCTGAATGGGATGTATGTTTGTTCTACGTCCATGCTAATGTACACAATAGATAGTAGCAATAACAGCGCTAATTTGGTACAATCACTAGGACTTTTGTTTTGAGTTATTTGATTATTCCTAAACAATTAGGGGTGGCTGTCTACATGTTTTTTAGTGTTGGCACAAGCATAAGAACTTGGATGTCAGCCATATCATCTGGGATAGTTTTGCTCATCTTGTCATTCTTAATATTTCCTATATCTACCCTTTTAGTGCTTTGTCAGATCCACTTGTTTTGCATTTTAGCTTTTCACTTTATCATTTCCTTCTTTGTCATGATATCATGGTTACCTCCAGATGGTGGCAAGATTGGCTTGAGTATGTAAATAAAACTAGCATTGTAAATGATGGAACTTCTTCTGAGCATCACGGATCAGTCAGTTCTAGTGCATTGAAGAAACCATCTTGCATTGACAATTCTGATTTAATAGATGAAGCCATATCTGAAGATTCTGCTATCGGCGTTGAACTTCATGATGCCTTAGTGGAAGGTACTGATTATATATTGCTTCCACAAGATGTCTGGAACAAACTACATTCGTGGTGAGTTAGATGTCAATTTCTTCATTCTTCCACTATTTTTTTTGCACCATTCATTCTCTGCTTAGTATCTTAAAATTTGGAGGATGATTTTCCATTATTCATGTTTCAGAGAGATATTTAGTTTCATATTGTTCTCTAGGATATTCTAGTTGGACCTTGTTTGTGGAGCAATACTCATAAATTACTATGTTCTCTTGCTAACTGATGGATATGTGCAGTATATTCGACTGCTTAAAAGCAAAGTACTAAATTACTAATACAGCTATACTTGGGTATTGTAGCAAGTTGTATTTTCTTAAATATTTTTGTATTATGTAGATACGATCAAAAAGTAATTAAAGAAGTAAGAAGTATTAACATAACTTGTTTGATAGGTATGGAGGTGGTCCTGTGTTGCCCCGAAAAGTAATCAATACTGGTCTTTCTCAAACAGAATTGTCTGTAGAAGTTTATCCACTACGACTCCAGTTGCATTTGATGCCGAAAGGTGATCATTCTTCCATACGAATTAGCAAAAAGGTACCATTGATGTGTCCCTTCTCCTCAAGAGAAAAATCAAATTTATTTTCCACCATGAACGCCTATATTTATAAATATCTTTTTATCCATCAGGAATCAATTGGAGAACTTCACCGAAGGGCTTGTGAAATTTTTGATCTTACGCCGAAGCAAGTAAATAGTTCCTACATATTACATTCCTTGTATCTTTGTAGTAATTTTGCTTTTCATTAAAATACTTAAATTAAACTATGTAATGTCTCAGGTATCTATTTGGGATTATTTCAGTCACCAAAAACATGCATTGATGAATGACATGGAAAAGACGCTCGATGATGCAAACATTCAAATGGATCAAGATGTATGTGATTTTGTTCTGCCAATATAATTAGTTTTAGGCCGAAACATTTCCTGAAATGAGTTTACTTTGGTATGATTTCAACTGTAAGATGAATTGTGATTTCACATTTGAACTCACAACTTCATCCAGAAATTGATGTTTTCGTATTTGTTTGGAGTTGTTTTTAATTGGTTGTTATTAACTTATATTGCTAGATATAATATCTGCCTGTACCCTTTTCGATCATGTTTTGGTATTATGGTCCACTCTCGTCTGTTAAGTGGCTTTGCAGATTCCTTAAGTCCTAAGATTCCCCTGTTTAAGAACCTTCATGTATTTGTGCTTAATTGTGGTCAATATAATGGGATATTTTTCTCTAATTTGGTAACTTTGCCTAGATGGTGGTATTCTGTATGTTGGATGAGGTTCTGATGTTCCCTATTTCCGTGCAATGAATTAAACAGATTTTGGTAGAAGTTATTAACATTAAAACAGAGGGTGGTATGAGTTCCCACCAAGAGAATGGATCAATAAGTAATGGAAGCGTGACTGCTGCAACATCACATTCAAGTTTTGGAACATCTGGAGGTTTATCTGCCAGTAAATATTCATCAAGAAATGGTAATTCAGAATCCCACTTTCAAAACGTAAATACTGATAAGGCATATGGATCCAGTGGTGTCAGTACAAGAGGGTCTTCCTGTGGTCTCACTGGACTGTTGAATCTTGGGAACACTTGTTTTATGAACAGTGCTATACAGTGCCTTGTTCATACACCAGAATTTGCTCGGTATTTTCGTGAAGATTACCATCAAGAAATAAATCGACAAAATCCGCTTGGCATGGTTGTAAGTTTCAAACTTTACTGAATATCCCTGTTTCTTATTTACTCCTATTTTTTGTACAAGAATATGTGTCAAAGGTGGTTAGATTTGTCACAATCACAACTGATGTCTTCTGCTGATAATCCTTTATGTTCTTTTCATTCCATAAAATCATATGCACTTCACTAGATATAAACATCTTTTCAACTCAGTGACTTAATCTCTTGTTTGTCCCCGAATCAACAAATCCTGGATGTTTTTCTGTCATGAAACTTAAATAACTTGGTGCCTCTTTTATTAGGCATGGGCTTGCATTTAAATGAGCTTTCTGTATGGTTACTGCTGGTGGATTAAGAATAGTCACCAGCTAGACTTAATGCGAATAAGGATATTGATTCCTTGGGTATCATTTTACTGAATTAGAAATATCATGTAGGGGGAGCTTGCTTTAGCATTTGGAGATCTACTTAGGAAATTGTGGGCACCAGGACGAGCTCCAGTTGCCCCTAGGCCATTTAAGGCGAAGCTCGCTCGCTTTGCCCCACAGTTCAGCGGATGCAGCCAACATGATTCACAGGTTTGGCGCCTTTGAATAGCTATCGTGAATTAATGGTAATATTAAGTGAAGAAAGTCAAAGATGTATTCATTTCTGTACAGGAACTCCTAGCATTTCTGTTAGATGGGCTTCATGAAGATTTGAATCGTGTAAAACACAAGCCATATATAAAATCTAGAGATGCAGATGATCGACCTGATGAAGAAGTTGCAGATGAGTATTGGGCAAATCATATTGCTCGTAATGATTCAATTATCGTGGATGTGTGTCAAGTAAGTAGAGCTATACAGTTTCTGATTTTTTATTTATTTGTTTATTTATATATTTTTGCCTTAGTTTTTCCATTAAAGAATAGGCAATTAGATTGCTCTACTAGTTGGAGATCAATTATGCATTACTGTGCTGAGAATTATATCTTTATCCTGGATTCTAATAGTTATCCAACTTTGGTTTGCTTCCAGTCTTTTTCCCAACATCTTTGTCCTGCATTCCATGCTTATCTTTGATTTGTAATTTCACTTTAAAATCTTCAGTTTCTATCTTTGCTGTTGCATAACAGTCATTTTTTTCGCCTCCTTCGTTTTGTAGGGTCAATACAAGTCAACACTTGTCTGTCCTGCATGCAATAAAGTTTCAGTCACATTTGATCCGTTTATGTATCTGTCATTGCCTCTTCAGTCAACTGCCACTCGTAGTATGACAGTAACTGTTTTTACATGTGATGGAAGTGCACTGCCAGCAGCGCATACAGTAACTGTGCCAAAACACGGGCGCTGCAGGGATTTGATCCAAGGACTTAGTAATGCTTGTTCTCTGCAATTCAGTGAGAAACTTTTGCTTGCAGAGGTTGGTAATATGGTGTTTTATAGAATTTATGTGCATGTGTTGGCATCTAAGTTCATTTATCTTCTGTCATAGATAAGGGGCCACTTGATCTACCGGTTCTTGGAAGATCCAATGATATCACTATCTACCATAAAAGAGGAGGATCACCTTACTGCTTACAAGATCCCAAAAGTTTTGAAGAAAACAAAATTCCTCCAATTGATACACCGGCGGGAAGAACCGTATGTGCATTTATGAAATTTTCTTCACCAATTCAATGTAATCCTTATACTTGCTATTTCACTGAATAAACTCCTCCCCCTCCTCTTTGTCTGTGCTTTGCTGACAGGGGTACTGGAAATGCTCAGAGCCCTGTTGGGTGGAAACCTTATGGTACTCCTCTTGTCTCACCAGTATCATGCGACGATACTATCACTAGAGGTGATATCCAGCAGATAGTCCATACTATGCTCTCACCCATGTTGAGAACGAAAGGTTCAGCTTCTGTAACCATGAGCAATATCTCGGTTGTGGCTTCAAATGAATCTCATACAGATTCTGATCCAAGAAATGGAGAAGATGGCAGTTCTAAACCAATGTTGTCACAGAAGCTTCCGTTGCAGCTGGTCGATGAAAATAATGCTTGCATTGACTTAACTGTCGGCGATGATAAGGTTGTTAAGTTGTCATCATCCTCCATGTCAATTCTTGTATTTGTTGACTGGTCCCAGAAGCTCCTGGCGAGTTACGATACCAGCCACATAGAAAATCTAGCAGAAGTTTGTAAAAATGTGCATGTAAGCAAGAAAGCTCGAAATGAACCTCTTTCATTATACACTTGCTTGGAAGCATTTTTGCGCGAAGAGCCTTTGGTCCCCGAGGACATGTGGTGAGCTGTTTTTCCTTTATCCATTGCTTTGTGCCACAACTATATTACGGATATACTTGACAAGAATCATTTTTCTTGTGTATAGTATCAATAAGTGACATACTTGTTGATCTTTTCTCCTTTGTGTTGGATTGGGTCTCATTTTTTTGTCGTGATGATGAAGGTACTGTCCTCAGTGCAAGGAGAGGCGCCAGGCAAGCAAGAAGTTGGACCTTTGGAGGCTTCCAGAAGTTCTTGTTATTCACTTGAAAAGATTCTCTTACAGTAGGTCAATGAAGCACAAGCTCGACACATTTGTGAATTTCCCCATTCATGACTTTGATTTGACAAACTATGTTGCAAACAAGAACAACACACAGCGTCAGATCTATGAACTCTATGCCTTAACAAATCACTATGGTGGCATGGGCAGTGGACATTATACTGCGCACATTAAGGTCTGTCCCTTCTTTTCATGTTCTTGTTTTCGTAGGGGTCCATGGTGATTCTTCTAACTCGGCATATATTTGATTTTGCAGCTTCTGGACGAAAACAGGTGGTACAACTTTGATGATAGTCACATATCATTAATCAATGAAGAAGATGTGAAGTCGGGTGCTGCTTATGTCCTGTTCTACAAAAGGGTGAACAATGACAGACCTTCTGCGAGTAATGGCGTCTACTCTACGATAAATGGTCAAAACCTTAACACCAACAGCTAGCTAGTTTACTGGGTACCATTTGTCTGTAAATTAACTGTTACATTCCAGTTCTAAATGCTTAATAGAATCAACAGAGCCTAAAGTAAATTAAGAGGTTATAGTTAGACAAGATTTTGAGTCTGGAAAATGAAGTATTGGTGTGAGATAGGAGGTGGTGAATTTGCTGGTCTGCATCTGCATGTCTTATTTATAAAGTGGATTGCTTCAGCTATATCCCTCTTGACAACCATGTGGTACGTTGATGTATCCTTTATTATTTCAATTCAAGTTTGATTCTGCATACTTGGCTGGCCAAGAACTGGCCGTGTTTCGAGTGGCCACCCATAGCCCCGCATGCACAAAGACTTGTGTGTACTCTTGTGTGTACCATACCATAAGGGTATTGATATGTGGTAAATGTGGCTTATCTATTTTAATGGAAAATTCCAAATGTCAATACTCTTATGGTGTGGTATACACAAGGGTATACGAATGTGGTACATACAAACCGCTCTGACCCACCTGAGCTGGCTGTGCTTTCATCTTTTACACCTCATCTACTTATCATTATATAGTTTTTTACAGGGGAGTCATGATTATATAGGTGATTAACGTAAAGAGACATACTCCTTGATGTCAAATAAGATTGTCTAATCTTGATGGATTGTAGGAAAAACAATGTATTTAGTTTATCATAGGTTGTAAGAATGCGCCATATGACATTCGTTGGCAGCAATCATGTTTGTGTTGAACTCGTCCATTACTAGTTTATTCCCACTCCTACCTTCCATGTGACTCGCCTCTCATATTCTCAATATCATAAACTAGAAAACTAGACCTACTTAGTCAACAACTTTCCTTCAAATTAAAGCTATAGTTTTGTCCATTTTACAATTTATCCCCATTACAGAAATACGTACATATATCTAAAAAGAGAAGAAGAGAGAGGGGGGAAGAGAAAGAGAGATGAAGAAGGGTGAGTTGTTGATTCTCATCTTCCTATTTTCATGCGTTAATTCACAATCACAAGATTCCTGCACTACTCCTCTCACCCTCCAAAGCCCGCTCCCCTTCGACTCAACTTCTCTCCAATGTGTCCAAGTATGGGCTCCTCAAAGCTTCATCCTCAGAGTAAGTCTCCCTCTCTCTCTCTCTCTCTCTCTCTCACACACACACACATACGCAAATTAAGACAAATCCATTCCATGATTGATGATTTGTTGTTGTTGTTGTTGTTGTTGTTGTTGTTCAGTATGTGCAGGCTGCACCAAACGCGTGGAACTTCTTGCTCTCAGCACCAAACAGAAATGCATATGTTGGCATCGGGTTTTCAACAAACGGCAACATGGTAGGCTCAACCGCCCTAGTCGGGTGGGTCGGATCCGACGGCACTTCTCAAATGAAACAGTACTATCTCGGTGGCCAACGACCAAATCTCGTTACGCCAATCGAATCGAATGGCTCAGGCTTGCCAATTGGCAATTCAACCATGTTTCTCCAATCCAACCAAATCTACATCGCCTTCCAATTGCTCACCGCCCAGCCCACCTCCCGCCTCCTCTACGCCGTCGGCCAGCCGGGCCGCCTCCCTCAGGCCTCCGACTCTCTGTTGACCGAACATCAAGACAAAATATCTACCGTCTTGAACTATGCATCAGGTTAGTGGAAGACATTCTCCAATCATGCTTGATGTTTTCACGTCTGAAATCACGTCATTATGTTTTCTGGGTACATACTTTAAGATTAATTAATTAAATACATTAACTTGGATTAGTCCTAATAATATACAGCATATATTTGAAATTACGCGTTGTATACGAGTTTTAATTTATTACTAAAAAATATGATTAAAAAATTGAATGATTCAAATGTAGGGCCAATAACAAGTAAGTCAAAAATTTCTGGTGGAGGGGCAATTAGTAATTGAGTTTAGTAAAATGCCGGCTAACCGCTAACCTAACGAAACTAGACTAAAAAAATATAAATTATTTTATGAAAATATTTTATGAATTAAATAAATGCAAGTTGTTATAGAGCACTATAATATCTATATTTTTCTCATTAGACAATTTGATCAAGTTCTTCTAATGTACCACATGCCACGACGCAAATTCATGATAATTAAATACATTAACCATGTGGCTTATATTATTAAATTTTGCAAAATACAGTAAAATTAAAATTATTTTTTGGTCTGCCCATTCAACTGTTGCAGTTAGGGTGCGGAGCGGTATGTATGTATCACTTTCATATACCCTTGTGTGTACCACACCACAAGGGTATTGACATGTGACATTTCTCATTAAAACAAGTGAGTCATATTTAACACATGTCAATATCTTATGGTGTGGTACACACAAGGGGTATACGAAAATGGTACAAACAAGCTTTTGTGGGTAGGGTGATGGCATCATGATTATTATTTTACTTTAGCAATATACTTTTTTTGAAAATATTAAATTACTGTAAAACACATGCAGGCGAATTTAAAACGGAGAAACAGGCGCAGGCGAGCCTCCGACGGAGCCACGGGTTACTAAACATGGTGGGTTGGGCTATTCTGATGCCGATCGGGGCGATGGTGGCTCGATACATGAGGAAATGGGAGCCGCTTTGGTTTTATTTGCACGGCGCTATTCAAACAACGGGCTTCGTGTTGGGCGTCATCGGTGTGATATGTGGTTTCATTCTGGACGATCGTCTCAACGCCAACGTCTCCAAACACAAAGCCCTTGGCATCACTATTCTGGTGTGGGGGTGCATGCAGGTTCTTGCCCTCTTGATTCGACCCGACAAGACATCCAAGTACCGGAACTACTGGAACTGGTACCATTTCGGTGTGGGAAGAGCTCTCATACTTGGTGCTGCCATTAACGTCTTCTACGGCATCCACTTGGGGAAGGCCGGTTCTTCATGGAATGCCGGTTTTGCTGCGGTTCTCGTCGTCCTCTTCATCGTCACACTCATTATGGAGATTAGAATTTTGTCAAAAAAATGATTTTTTAAAAAAAAAATTTAAATCTCTTTATTGTAATTTAATTTGTGTTGATTGGCGTTTGGGACGTATTTCGCATTTGCTCATTTTCTTACAAAACCTTCGGCTTGTTGTATACGATTGGAAGTGGATTAAATAGAAAAATTATGTTTTATTGTTGGATAGCTTAATTTGTACTCCCTCTGTCCCGGATGAAACGTCCTCTTTCTTTTCGGCGCGGTAATTTATGCGATGTAATTTAAAAGTAAAGAATGTTGGCCCACTTGTACTTTAGAGTAAGGGGAGTGGATAGGTGTGTGGTAGTGGGTAGGTTAGAGTAAATGTTTTGGATCCCACATAAGTAATTAGATGACTAATTATTTCCAAAAAAGGAATAGGGGACATTTCATCCGGGACACCCCGAAATAGAATAGGGGACGTTTCATCCGGGACGGAGGGAGTATATTTTAGTAAATGTTCATAGACATGCCCATTTTCAAACCGAAACCGACTCAAACCGGGGGTTAAACCGGAACCGGAACCAGCATAAATTGGAATCGGTACAAAACGAAACCGTATGAACCGTAAACCATCGGTTTGCGGTTCGGTTTCGATTTACTCTTTATCAAACCGTAAAATCGTCGGTTCCAAATCGGGTGAAACTAACGATTTCACCTATTAAAATTGTGAAAGATCAAATATTTAATGAATTAGATAAATGAGTTTTAAATTAAAAATATTATTGAAGATCTAAATATTCTAATTTTTACTTATATTTAAAACAAACTATTCATTTAAAATCCTACAAAATTTGATATTTTAAAGTAGTATACAAAAGCATAAAACATTATTCTGTATTTAGTATAATTGCAAATGGATGCTATCGTTCCCAAAAAATATATATGGGATAAAAGTAGTTCAAATTTAATCACTGAAAAATATAGAATATTAAATATTGTTTAATAATTACTACACGACGAAGAATCGAAAATAATGATACAAAATTTATTTCTAAAACGATAATGATAACGAAGAATCAACAATGAGATTGTATTTATATTTAATTGTTCAATTCTTTCATTAGATTGTACAATTTTATTTATAATTTATTACTGACTTGATTAGAAACTGAAAAAGATATTTTTTAATAAAAAATTAATAAAAAATTAGTTCAGTAATTAAAAAAAATAAAATTTATGAAAATCGTGAAATCGGTAAATTGGAACCGGAACCGGCGGTTTCAAACCGGAACCATCAATCGTCTACATGCGATTCGATTTCGGTTTCAAGTTTTGGCAAACCGTAACCGGAACTGGAACCGGAACCGAAAATGAGCATGTCTATATGTACATAGATTATACTTATTACTTCCTCCGTCCCACTATTATTGTCCTACTTTCATAATCGGGTTATCTCGCTATTATTGTCCACTTTCCTAAAATAACAAAAAATATTCTTAAACAATAAATGAAGTGGACCCCTCCTATTTACTACTCATACCCACATTATCATACTCTCTATCTCCAAAAATTTATCCCTCACACGATTTTCATTCCACTCCGAATTCAAAAAATTATGATTTTTATTTTTTTGGAAACTTTTGATTATTTCTGAAAATATAATATGAAAAAAATTGATTTTTTTTATTGCCTCAACAATGTCTTAAAAAAATTGGATGGATTCTTATTTTTTATACCGAACACTCTTCGAAAATTGTGTTCGTTTCTTATTACAATTAAAACTCATAAAATGCATATTTTAGTTAAAATTTTTAATCTCTGTAATAGCGGGACATAGGGAGTATTATTTTGACACATTCACTTGTAAGATTTAATCAGTGTTTGAAATAGCTTTTATAAGTAGCTTATAGCTATTTATGCTTGAAATTGATTAAAGTTTCTTTTAAACAAAAATTGTTAGTGTTTAGAATATTAGAAAAAAAACAGGTTACCTTAGATTCTTTTTTTTCTTCTTCTAAAAAGAACACCTTAACCAACTTATGACATCTACTTATTCCGACTTATTTTAAGCTACAAAGAAGCAGAAGCATAAATTCCAGATTCCCGTCATTAAAAAGAACATTTCTATGGTGAAAAATCTTATAACCAGCTTATTTAAGCAGTTCCAAACACTGCCTAAATTCGTAAATATAAAATGACCCAATTTATAAATATGGAAATCAAAGTTCAAAAAGCAGTCTGTAAGCCCACATAGAAAACATCGGCCCATTAAGTCGCAGCCCAAATTAAGCCCGCTTGTTACACCTAGGGTTTAAGATTTATTTGAGCGTCTAATCGCAGCACTCCTTCTCTCTATTCCTGCGCCGGACCCTCTCTTTCGTTCAACAACCAAACATGGTGAGATTTGAGTTCTGTTCTTAATCTTGTTCGCGTTTGCTGTTTCTGTTCAAATTTGAATATGGGAATGATGTTGAACAAACGTATTTTCGATCATTCATTTCATTTTGGTTCTTAGACTTCGTTAATGTTTTTATTTATATTTTTAATATCTGAATTCTGTATATGAAATCTGTTGTACTTATTGTTTTGGTCCTCCTTTGGTTGAATTCTTTACTCAGAATTTGCTTCACATTTTCACTTGCAGGTGTTTGTTAAGGCCCAAAAGTCTAGGGCTTACTTCAAGCGGTTTCAGGTTAAATTCAAGAGAAGGAGACGTAAGTCGTGAAGATTGTTTAAGCTTAATGTTTTAGTTGTAACACTTCATGACTAGTTTCATAATGCAGAGGGGAAAACTGACTATCGGGCTCGGATTCGCCTGATAAATCAAGACAAGAATAAGTACAACACTCCCAAGTATCGTTTCGTGGTGCGATTCGTATCCTTAAGGCCTATGTTCTATTTCCTTTTATCTTTTCCCCAGATTGGATTTACTGATGAAATAGATTTATGATTTATGATCTAATTATTTGTTGTCGTTGTGGAGCTTGGTCCAATATATCTGTTTTAGTACCTTAACCTGATATTTAGACGAACAAAGATATCATTGCTCAAGTTCTATCAGCTAGCATTACTGGTGACCATGTTCTTGCTTCTGCATATGCACATGAGTTGCCTCGTTATGGCTTGGAAGTTGGTTTAACCAATTACGCTGCCGGTATGGCTTTTAGCTAATTCCTTTTGTAAAAATGATCTGTTTATGAATATATGAAACTTACACGTATTCTTGTGACCTAGCTTACTGCACTGGCCTTCTTTTGGGCCGCCGTGTTCTGAAGAAGCTTGAACTGGATGAGGAGTATGAAGGAAATGTTGAGGTATTTTATTATGTGACCTGTCTGTCTATCTTGTCGTGTATGCGCACTATCTTTATTGAATGCTATGGCGTCCAAAGGGACTTATTACAATTATTTTCAGGCCACCGGAGAGGATTACTCTGTTGAGCCCGCTGACAGCAGGAGGCCTTTCCGTGCTCTCCTAGATGTTGGCCTTTTGAGGACCACCACTGGTAATCGCGTGTTTGGTGCACTCAAGGTAAAATTTGGTCAACAATTGGGGTTTATTTATCTTGCAATATCATGATATGTAACTACTTCTTATTGCTTGGTAGATGTATTTGTTCTTTTGTTATTAGCCATTTTTATAAATGCCTGGTATATTTTTATTACTACTAGTTTTTATTATTCGGTATATTTTTATCATTTGTATTAGTATTTTCCCTCTATATATGCTATCTATGAGGAGTGCTGCATTGCATGTAGTATTTTCTCATTTAACCTTACTTATGATGCAGGGAGCTCTTGATGCTGGTGTGGATATTCCCCACAGTGAGAAGAGGTTTGCTGGATTTAGCAAGGACAGCAAACAGCTTGATGCTGAAGTGCACAGGAAGTACATCTATGGAGGCCATGTGGCTGCTTACATGAATGTGAGTCTTGACTGTACACCATCTTCAGTACTTGCACCTTTTTCTAAGTTTGGTTTGTCTTGATATACTTTCGATTTTGGTTGTAGTCTTTGATGGAAGATGAGCCTGAGAAGTATCAGACTCACTTTAGTGAATACATTAAGAGAGGAATCGAGGCAGATAACATTGAGGAGCTCTATAAGAAGGTACATGCTGCAATTCGAGCTGATCCTCTTCAAAAGAAGTCCGAGAAGCCGCAACCAAAGGAACACAAGAGGTAAGTCCTACTTCTAAATCTATATAATGTCATGTGGAAACGATTTATCATTTTGGATCATTTGTGGGAATACGTATCTAAGTACATTTACAATTTTGCCTTTGCAGATACAACGCTAAGAAGTTGACTTACGATGAGAGGAAGAACAAGTTGATTGAGAGGTTAAATGCTCTGAATGCTGCTGCTGGGAACGATGACGATGATGAGGATGACGAGTGAATAACATAATTTGGTGTTGGTTTTGTTGTCAATTTTGGTTGCTGCTCGTTTTTTTTCTTCTTTTTCCATAGACCCAATGGTGGGGATATCTGCTTCTTCATTTTCTGCCGGCATCATATGGCCAAGTTTAAACTATCTATTTACATTTTCAAGTCTTGAAAAGGATTTTCTTTTGTGGTAATGAGCCACCCTAATTTGCAGTAGTCTTTTTTTTTTGGATGATGAGGGTAACCTGCAGTCGCTATCGAAGTGCGTACTGGGTAAATTCTGCTCTTGTGCAATAAATTGTAAACTACACAGGAGAGTTAAACCACTTTAGACTAATCATAGTTGATAAATACACATAGCGGTTCATTTTTCGGTTTCGAACTATCCATCTTCACAGTCTTGTCATCCCAAAGGGACAATTTGCAGTAGTCTTTGATTCGTTGTTTGCATGCTTGGCTAACAGTGTTATAATCTCAGACTTAATATTAAACTATTGTGACCGTATAAACTGATTGAGTGAATAGAATTGGAAAAATTGTGGCGTGTACAGAACACAGCTTGAAACGTATACAATAACTCGTAGTGATTGCTTCACATGTCCACCAATGGTGGTGGCTCCCTCCTCTCATGATTTGAATGCTTCTCTCTTTCTCTTACAGACCTCTTTTCTTCTTCTTCTTTTGAGAGAGAGAGAATCTATTTGATGGACCATCTTTAGGTATGAAAGTGTGCTCTTGTTCCCAAGTAAATGTCTTTTTTGTCCTTCCACTTTTTTGACTCGGACTTTTTGGTTTTTGACTTATTAATCCCTCTTTTCATACTTTCTTACCACAATTCAATTAAGAGTCCGGCGGTGAAATGCCCATCTGAGAAAAGAAAAACACATTTATACTCAATTCTTATATTTAACTACACCATATACCCAAGAAGACGAAAATACTCTTACTATGGGGATGGTCCGATCAGTGAACAGAGGGCCCGATCAGGGTCCGACCGGTCGGACACGGCCGACCAAGCCCGATCAATATACAATGGACAAGGGCCGATCACTATTCAAATGGCATGATCGGTCATGCCCTATCACAAGGGCATGATCGGTCATGCCCTATCATGCCCTGGCCGATCACTATCAGGCCATGATCGGGCATGTCCGATCGGTCGGACACATGACATGGTCCGATCACGGTCCGATCATGGCCTGACACTTTTTAAGTGAGAGAAGTGAAAAAGTGGGGGTATTTTAGTAAATTTGGGTATATAGTGAATAGCTTTTATAACGTTGGGTAATTTTGTAGTTGTAATAGTCAAACTGAGTATATTGATATATTATCACTTCAATTAACCTTATCACAGCCGCAAAAGGTGATTACAGAAAGTTAATTATTAAACATAATATTCTTTTATTACATCTCTCTTCTCTCTCTCACCACGAGCAGAAAATCAAGCCTTTTCTCATTTCATAATACTCCTTCCGTCCCTAATATATATGCCTATTTTCCTTTTTTGTTTGTCCCAAATTTATATGACTATTAACAATTTTTTATGTCTAACTAAATCTTTCACTAACTTTAATACATCTAATTAATGTGAGAATTTATAAAAAGACTACTTTATCCAACTTTTCTAATAACAAACATAATTATGTCTTTAACTTTTTAGTAATTTACTTTAATTTACTCAAAATCCAATACCAATATTTATCTAACTTTTATATCATTAAATATTTTCTTAATATGTGTGTAAAGTCAAATAGACATATAAAATAGGACGGAGGGAGTAATAATTATACATAATAACTCTATGCTAGCTAAAAGGTCAAAGAAATAGAATAAACTATTATACAGATTAGACATCCAAAATTCAAACTCCGGTAATCAGCAAACATTTGGCCCGAATCCGACATAACCATTTGCCCCGTCAAAAGAGATTTGGATACCCTCTTGTTGAATATTTCCTATTATAGAAAGATCCGACGGCGACGGAGCAAACGCGAAACAGAATGTGCCTTTCTCATCCACTGGAATTAGAAAGTTCCGAGCCGGCAGCGTCAGGATGGCGCCGCCGGACAAGAAGAATGAAACAGTAGGAACCCGAACCGTTACAAAACCGTTTAAGTCGTAACAGGTATCGAATATGGATACTCCGCCAGCCCGAGGTAAGTTAGCCGTTTCGGCCAAGAATGCATCCCGGAAAGCCACGTAGGCGGCGGTGGGAAGACGTGTGACGGCGGTGCCGGTGTCCATCACCACCCCACCGTCACCCAATTCGGATAGCCTGAAGGTATCCTCGGAGATGGGCACCCGGGTCCCCCCCACTCCAAGACCCGATAACCCGAGATAGTAGAAAGTCGGGGCGCGGAGATTGTGGAGCAAAGGGACCCAAGCAGCACCCACGGGCAATACGGAGCGCCCGAATTCCAACGACCCGTATGAGCCGGTGCCCCGACTCACTAAACAGTAGCTAAACGCCTGACCCGTTTGCCCGCCCAACTGACCCACGAGCGACATGGATCCCCAGCCTAAACCCAACAACCCTGCCGCCCCGACGAACATGCCCCGATTCATATGCCCGCACCCGATGGCCACGTTCTGGACCGTGGTGTGCCCGATTGTGAGCGTTTCCAAAGCCAAAGTTCCCTTGGTATACGATCCGTCTCCATACGAAACCTCGTACTTGCACCGACCCGCATGGCAACCCGAATTCTCGACCCGCTCGCAGACCGAGGAGCTGCATGAGACTCCGGAGAAGGAGGCCGAATCGGCCGGGTCGAACACCGGGTCGGATTGGTGGTAGCATTGGCTGCATGGCTGGCATTGGACCCATACAATATCACTGCCGGAATCGATGACCACATATTGACTTCGGGCAGGGCTTCCCACGCCTATCCGTACGAAATACTCGCCGCTGCCCTGCTCCATACCGGAAACCACCTCCGCCCCGAAGTCCGCTACTTCATAAGCTGCTGCGGCGCGCTCGCCGGAGAGGCGCCGGATCAAACTGGCGACCCTCCTACCGTCTCTTTTCATGCGGGATTCGAAGCGGCGGCGGTGGTCGTTGTGCCAGGAGAAGGATATTTTGTCGCGGTGGAGCAAACGGAGTTTTACGGCGGTGTTGTTCTTGATTGGTTTTGCGGCGGCTTTGCTGTCGGAGTAGTCAGCGGCGGAGGGACGGAGATTGGTGGAGACGATGGATTGTTTGATGTCGAGATGTTCGTAGTGTGGGAATGGGATTGCATGGCCTGCGGAGGTGGTTGTAACGGTGGCGGAGAAGGCTGGTGGCGGCGGCGATAGGAAGAGGAGGATAACTGCAAGAACGAGCATCATTGCAGTGTGAAGTGAATCGATGAGAGTGAATGAAGGGCGAGATTTAAGTAGTGTGGGTTTTGAATGTGAAGGGGAAAGTGGGGGTGGGGTTGAAGAAGCAGAGAAATAATTGAGTGATGGGTTTTTCTGTCCCCCTTTATGTTTTTTTCATGAGTAGTTTACCCCTTCCTCAAACTTCAAATATTTCTTTGTAGCGGGCTATTTCATGGGCATTGCGCGCACTTCAGTAGCAGCTGCGGATTACCGTCGTCATCTAAAAAAAAAATATTTCTTTGTAAAATGACTTATTTAACTTCATATTTTTATTCCTCCTAATTCTTAATTTAGATTCATCTTCTACTAATACTCCCTCCGCCCCATTCTATTGATCTCATTTCTCTTTTTGGTTGTCTCACTCCATCGGTCTCATTTCCTTTTTCAATTAAAATACTTCTCTAACATATTCAATGGACCCCACAATTTTAGCTTACTTTACATACAAAAAATAATTTTATTAATCTCCGTGTCGAAAAGAAATGGGATCATTGGAGTGGGACGGAGGGACTACCTAATAGTAAAAGATTGAGGATCAATTCTAGGCTTTCTAGCAATGGTAAAATGTTTGAAAACTCAATTTCTCTAACAACTTTTCAGTAATACATGGTTTTTGGTAGAACTTCTAGAAAGTATAGAAATGTAATTTAAGATTAAAATAAAAGATGAAATATCATTTTAAATCAAAAATCTTAGTTAGCTGCAGAGGAAATTTAGAGAGGATAATTATCCAAGTAAATAATAATTTGAATTTACTCTTTTGTAAAATTTACAGTGGTTTGAAAAGACCATTCGGGCGAAAGTACCATCTTTCTAGCTGTCTATTGCACTTTATTTGTTTGTTTGTTTCTCTTATTCACATTTTAAATCCTCCAACAACTTTGATTAAACTAATTAAATTAAATCAATATTTAATTCATTTATAAAAAGAAATAGTGAAAATCATTTGGCATGGATAAATTGAAGCACCTCTGAACGCACACACCATTTTTGGTGGGCACAGAGACCACCTGCAGGCATGCATGAAAACATTGATTGAGAAGGCACGATACACAGCCAGACCAGTGGTCACACATAGTATATTTCATGACTCTCTCTCTCTCCTCTCTCTCTCTCTCTCTCTCTCTCTCTTCTCTCTCTCAATTTCAGCGATTCGATTGCTCTTTCTATATTGCGTATGGAACATAGGTTATGATTGTAAATATGATGCAAGATATTTTTGATGTTTAATGATATTACAATTTCTCTACAATTATTAATTACTTACATAAATATTCATTCCCTTGTGATTGTTTACTACTTATAGTTAAACCTCGATAAAGTAATAATTATGAAATCGAGAAAAAATATTCATTTAACAAGGTTATTACTTTATTGAATATTATTTTAATACATTACCTATATCGGGACCAAAAAAATTTATTATCTTAATAAAATTATTATTTTATTAAATATTACTTTATCGAGGTTTCACTGTATATTGAAACAATATTAAGCAAATAAATTAATAGAAGGGGTGGTAACTGGTAATTGGTATGAAATTGGTTTTTGATGGGGCGGTCGTGTGGGTCCCGGAAAATGGTGCAATTATAGAAGCGCACTTTATCACCGCTTCCGCATGCATGGTCTGTTGGTCTATACTTATACCACTTTTAAGTAGTATTTTATTTGAGCTCGGCGGTGAAATGCCCATTTGAGGAAAGACAAACACATTTATACCCAATTCTTATATTTAACTATACTATATATCCAAGAAGACGAAAATACCCCTACAATAGGATGATCCGATCACGGTGAACAGAGGACCCGATCACGGTCCAATCGGTCGGACCATGATCGGTCATGGTCCGACCGATCGGACACATCCGACCAGAGGGCCCGATCACTACTCTAAAAGTGGATGACATGGCCGATCACCACTCCATGGTAGGACATGGCCGATCACCACTCCAAGGGCATGACCGATCACCACTCCATGGTAGGACATGGCCAATCACCACTCCAAGGGCATGACCGATAACTACTCTAAAGTGGCCCGATCACTATCAGACCATGATCGGTCATGTATGACCGGTCGAACATTCCGATCACGGTTCGATCATGTCCGATCATGGCCTGACACTTTTAGGTGAGAGAAGTGAAAAAGTGGGGGTATTTTAATAAATTTGGGTATATAGTGGATAGTTTTTATAAAGTTGGGTAATTTTGTATTTGATATAGTGTAGATGAGTATATTAGTATAATACTACATTTTATTTTTTTAAATATCATTCATTTTGATCTTCACATATAATTTTGGGTAAAAAAGAAATTCTTTTCTACCTAACTTATGTCTTCCAACTCAATATTTAATTTTGTCCTCATACACCCTTTGAAAGATATCAAAAAAAGCCTAATTACTTTTTGTTTTTGATACAATACATAACTAAACAGAAGTGGTAATATTTAGTGGAGATTTTCATCATCCACCAAATGATATGAGTTTCCCTTCCTTTTTGTTTTCATGGTTACAAATAGAAATTCAAGTCAAGTTACCGACTCACATGTAGTGTAGTTGGTATTCCCACTTTTGCGTAAGTGGTCGATCTTGTGTAAGGTCTTGTGTTCGATTCTCGTTAGGGACGATTTGTAATAAAAATTTCCTTTAAAAAAAAAATAGAAATTCAAGTTACAAGATCTTCCATTTAGTAAATTATGCATTATAAACTTAGCTCCCATAATTTGTTTATTATGGGAGCTAATACTCCCTCCATCCCACTAGAAACGATATGTTTCTTTTGGGCGTGAGAATCAAGAAAGTGGTGTTATGTGGTGTAGATTGTTTGACTTTTTAGTAGTTAAATGTGGTCCACACAATCTTTACCATTTAAGGAAACACGTCGTTTATAGTGGGACGACCCAATAAGAAAAACGCATCGTTTCTAGTGGAACGGATGGACTACTATTTAATTGAGGCTAGAGCTCATAAATAGGAGGTTTGGACCAAATTTCCTAGAGGTTTGATAGATCGAACTCCTAAATACACCACACAATAGCATTTTTAGTATCCGTAGAACCATAATGATACGCTAGATCGATCATCCACGTTCTTCATAATTAATTAAGAACCAATTCATTCGCCATTTTCCCTTCTATAATTAATTAATTAAGTCAGTATAAATCATTGTTGAATCAACGTTACTCGACCTACGAAATAGCTCAACCATTGATCTACATATCCTTATCAAATTTTATTAGAAACAAATAAAGTTGAAATGACACTAAGCATAAATTAACGGGAGAATGAATTATTCCAATTATAAAAAATATTGAAGATCAATTGTAAGAGTAAAAACCTCATTCTCATTGAGTGTAAAACTTTAAATATAAGGAAACATTACATTTTATAATAATACTCCCTCCGTCCCATAGAAAATGTTTCATTTCTATGGGGCATGGAGATTAAAAAAATGAGATTGTGTGGTGTATATTGTTTGACTCTTTGACTTGTTAATTTTGGTCCACATATTGTTTGCCTTCTTAAGAAACAAAACACTTTCTATGAGACGACTCGAAAAGGAAAACAAAATACTTTTTATGGGACGGAAGGAGTACTAGTTAACTAGTAAACGTCAAACACATTTGGCATATTAATTTCAATGGTCCTTTAATGTTTGATTTTTGCTTAAATTAGTCTCTAATTTGAGTTTCTTGACCAAATTGGTTCTCAAAAGTTTAGAATTTGGCCAAATTTATTCTTCTGTCAATTTTCCTCTAGTCAACAGTTAGTCAATGAAATTTTTAAAAAATATATTAAAATATGATAGGAGTAGTTTTAGAAAAAAAATTTGGAGGACTAATTTGGCTAATATTTGTACATAAAAATTTTATTGAGGAATAGTTCGGTCTATATTTTAACCCAAGATTTTAGTGGGAAGTGGGACCATCGCCCAATATTTTTACCCAAATTTTTACTGAGACCAATTCGATGAATAATTTTGTTAAGTAAAAAAAATTATGTGTGAACAAGCAACATTCCACAAATCAAAATTTCTTATTAATTAACTATTATAAATATATCTTTAAGATTTTTGCCTCAGAACCAAATTTTTAACTTTTAAGACTAGTTTCCCTAAAAAAAAGTTATTTTTTTAATTAAAAAATAAATGACCACCTATGAGAAAAATCTAGGGTAAAAAAAGCGTAATTGGGGTAAAGAAACTAATCTTAAAAATTATAATTTTGGGAAAAAATATTGGTCGAATTTGTCTCCAGTAAAAACTAGGAATAAAATTGGTCGAATTGGTCCAAGTAAAACTTTAGGGTGAAAATATTGGTTGAATTTGTTATCCAAATTTTTTATTCCGAAACTACCCTTGTTATATTCTAATTTTTTTTTTAAAGAATTCATTGGCTTAGATTGACGGAAAAATTGAGGAAGAACCAATTTGGACACATTCTACTTTTTTAAAGACCAATTAACCAAAACACTCAAATTAAAACCAAAAATCAAACATTTGGAGATCATTTAAATCAATTTACCTACACATTCAAAGGAATCTCCATTGTTATTTCTAATATCATACTCATTACTACTATTGTTATTATTATCGTACATTGAATTCACTGCCAACTAAACTAGTAACTTAAAACAAAACCTCGAGTTCATTTATTCCACCAACTAAATCTTTAAAATATTATAACATAAACTTTATTAATTTAAATTAATAAAAGAAGACCTGTTCCTACTTTTTCATCTCTTAATACGTGTGGAAGGTTCTTTTAAAACGTAAAGATCGCAAAAAATCTACCTTTTCTTTTACAAAACTAATGGCGGCTAAAATAATCTAAATAGGGCTAGAATAATGGTTAGGTTTAGTGTTGGAAGACAAGTATACGAAGGTGGTATTTGGAACAGCTTTCAGTTGCAGCTGGAGTATTTGGAACCCTCAGCTTTCAGCAGAAATTTTCTATCAAATATAGACAAGATAGAGAAGTTGCATAAGCTGATATAACCTAGCTTTGAGCTACAACTTACAACTTATCTTATTTATTGGACTATTTTATCCTTTAAATATTTCTATAATTCTCAAAAAATCATTAATTTTAAAACTAATATTTTTTAGTTATAAATGTAATTATAATTATATTTAATATATTAGATAGTAATTTGATAAAAATATTTTATATTTATAAATTCTTCAAGTTTAATGAAATAATTATTATTAAAATTAAATATAATTAAATATAGATTAATTAAAATAGTGGGTTCTAAAAAGTTTGAATTTTAAAATTAATATTTTTTCTATTTTTATTTAGTGATAATTATTTCTTAGCTATGTAATTATTAAAATTATATAAAATATTATTATTATGAATTTAAGCAAATAAATAATATTTAAAATATAATAGTATGATATGTATATGCTAATATGATATACTATAAATTTATATAATATAAAAATTAATTTAATTTAATATTTATTTATTCTAAATTACAATTATTTAATAACATTGAGGGTAAAACGAATATTTTATTTAAAAACTTAAAATATGCTACTGATATCAGCAGTTTTTCAAGTACTATTTCCTCACTTTCAGCAGCTTTCAACACTTATTTTTAAACACCTAGAAATTCTCAACTCAGCAGCTTTTAGCCGCTTTCAGTAGCTTTCAACACTTATCAATAAGTTTTTTCAGCTACTCCAAACACCCACTAAGTCTGATTTTGATTTTGAATTTTAGTGAGTTTTGTGGATTTTTTTTTTGTGCATATGTATATACATATAGCATTTTCCATCAATTTAATGTTAATAATTGAAGAATTATATAAATAAATGAACCTTTTTATCCTCGATAAATTTAGAAAACATTTAGAATAATGTAAAACATTGAGATGTTTATCTTAAATAACCTTTTGTGGTCACAAAAACAAAAACCAAAATAGTCATTTTCTCAATATCAATCTCTATATCCAAAATGACAAAAAAATTCTCATTTTTGCACTTTTAAAAATTGTTTTTAGATGCACAAGAAATCAATTATTGAGGATAAATAGATTATAACCAAGTCATGACCGAGTATAATCATATAATGAAATTTGGGGATCACTTTAAATACTTTTTTCTAATAAAATCAATTGTTTACTCAAATTAAGCTAACCATGTTATTAATGTTTTCATAAGTAGTGTTTGCGACTTTCCGAGTATCGGAAAAAGCTTGAACTACAAGTGTCTCGAAAAGAGTGGGAAAAGGTTTTCCAAAAGGTAATCAATATATTAATTTGTTCAAACGGAGGTATTAATTTATTGAATTGTTTATAATAATCATCCCAACATGTTTCCATTAACACATTATCTGCTGACACACCGTATATATGGTGATGTTTATAGGTGGAAAATGAGATGTATTTTAAAATAAATAATTAATATTTTAAAGATTAATTAACAAAAAGTTGATGCACGTACATAATTGTAGGTATATAGGACAAGATTAACCAAATTGGATTGGATTAGAAAATAGATAAATATTAGGAAGTGGGAATGTCACCTTGATCAAAAAGAGTTGCACCATTTCCAAATAATTGAGCCATTATTACTACCTAAAAGTTGCTTTCCTTTAAAATAATTACATGATTAATATAATAAATTAAATATTACTTCCATTCTACCAAAAGTCACTGTCATGGATGGTTCTAAAATTAAATTTTTTTTGGAGCAATTCTGTAAGTTAGGTGGGTGATTATAGAAATTTTCAATTTCAAATACAAAATAGTAAATCTTAAAAAAAATATATGAGAAAATTCAGATTGATCAATAATTTGGAGGTGCCCCTAGATACGTATGTAACTATTTTGTTGTTATGTCAGCATTTGTAAGATCTAAACTGTCAATTTAAGGTCGAAACAAAATATATTTTTCAATTATTTTATTGTATATACTACATCTTTTTTATGTCTAAGAAATAGATTTTGTATGGGTATATATGGAATGATTTTCTTTACTAATTTCGGCCCTCTAAATTTTTTTTCTAAGTAATTAGGGAGTGTTCTTAAATAATCTTTTAACTTGGTTATTATTAGATTTATTATATATATGATGACCACGTATAAGCTTTGGATACCCCAAATTTCAGTTTTGTAACTCTATAAATAAAGGTCTATACTCTATATCCCTCATAAAGAATAGAGTATAGACCTCTATTATAGAGGTCTATAACTCTATATCCCTCTTTTTATTTCTGCTCTTTTCATTATTCTCCAGTTTATAATATATTATCAGCAAGAAAAAGTTCTACCTTAAAAAGAAAATCATCTGCAATTGAGGGGTATATATATATATATATATATATATATATATATATTATTATTGGTAAGAACCCACGTTTAACGTGGCCAGGGAACTATGCATAATTCTTATCTAATTTATGCATAATTGTTATATATTTTATACAAAAAATCTATAATTTTACACTTTTGCCCTTCTACAAAATATGTATAATGTAAAATTATATATTTTTTGCATAAGATATATCACGATTATCATAAATTATATAAGGATTATGCATGGTTAACAGTTCTCACATTAAATGCAGGTTCTCACATGATCTATTCCCGATATATATTTCCCATACCTATTCGTATTCATTACATGATTTCCTTTCCATGCACGAATTTCAAAGATTTTCAAAGATTAGTAAAACCATCAATATAAAATTGATTTGTTCATGATTTGGGAATATCAATAAACAAATTCTAGGATATGATCATGCACGTTTACGTACGTGTTCATTTATCTAAGCTTATATTTATATTATTAATAAATTATTGTTCCTAAAATAGTAGATTCATATTTTTGAAGAATTTTACATGTCCCTTAAAAAATTTATGAACATATTTTTACTTAAATTATTGATCCAATCAATTCTCTTGAAGAATACTTAAATTATTGATCCAATCAATTCTCTTGAAGAATATTACGTGCTTTTGAAGAGAATTTACAATCAATATCTTTCTATATATATTCTTTTCATATTATTTATTATTATTTTTAATTTAAAATGGTTTTTCATTTTCTTGAAAAATATTACAAGTTCTTGAAGAGCAATTAAAAAATATATGTTTTTTAAATCATTACATTGATTTAATTGTTGCTCCAGAAGCCTCACAAATCACAATTTACTATTCTCGAAAAATATTAAATACTCTTGAAGAGTTATTAATGTGATCCAGAACGAATACTTTCTCTTCAGGAGGGAAAAAACGCAAGAATCCTGTTTTTTCTATATCTAAGTGATAATCTATTTTGTTATTCTAAGTGGTTATTCTATTTTAGGTAACAGAGAACTTATAATTCTTAACTCTTGAACTTACGAATTCCTAGCAGGAAAGGGAGGGAAAGGGATACTGAATTTAAAGTGAGATAATACGTAATTAAGTCTATTCTATGCATTTATAAATAGTACTTAACATATAAAAAGTATTTTCAAAAGTTCGCATTAGTTGAAGATAATGTTAATATTGTTTTAGGTGCATCGAACATCATTGAAGGCTCTGGAAGAACTTGTATCATTCTACTAAATGATACTAAAATTAACTATGGAGTATGCCCTTTACTCAGTGAAGTCCAGAAAAACTTACTAAGTTTTAAGTATATCTGCTGCATTGAATACCATATTGAAATAATGTTAGAAGGTAGTAATGAATATCTGTGCATAAATTCTTTGTATCTGACCAGAAGCTGATAAAAGAAAATGCATCAACACGGCCATCTAGAACATATTATATATTCATAAAAGCAACTAAGACAAACCATGTCATGAACCCGAAGTTCAACGACTCAAAGAGTTTTATGCTTTAGCAAGACTGGCTTGAACATCCGGGAGCAACTATGATGTGTCACATAATTTAAAACTCAAATGGGCACAATACAAAGAACCAGAAATGTCTGTTAAAGAATGAATTCCAATGTGATGTTTGTGCGCAAGACAAGTTAGTCATTAAACTTTCATACATGAATGACAATATTGAATCTCCATGTTCCTTGTAAAGAATTTAAGGAGATGTTTGTGAACATATAAATCCACCATGTTGACCATTTCGATACTTTTTGGTATTAAGTAATGCTTCTTCTAGATGGTCCCATGTATGCTCCATTTCTAGTAGAAATGCAACTTTTGTTATACTTCTTGCTTAAATAATAAAATTAAGAGGATTCGCCTTGATAGTGCTAGTGAATTTTAGTCTCAAGCATTTAATAGTTATTGTATGACTTTTGAGATTGAATACTCAGTTGCTCATGTTCATACACAAAATGGTTTAACAGAGTCGTTTATTAAACGTCTTGAACTTATTGCTAGACCATTACTTATGAAATCTAAAATCCCAATTTTGGTTGGGGGTCATGTCTTATTGCATGCTACATCAGTAGTTCGTATTCGGCTAGTAGCCAACCGACAATATTCTCCAATGCAAATTATTTTGGTAGAGAACATGATGGTTCTCATTTAAGAATTTTTGGTTGTGTTGTCCAAGTCCTTACACCCCTATAACGTACAAAAAAGAGTCTCCAACAAAGACTTGGGGTATATGTCGGATTTGATTTGCCTTCGATCATAAGATATCTTGAACCTTTAACGAAAGATTTATCTACTGCACGTTTTGTAGATTGTCATTTTGATGAAATGACATTTTCAACATTAGTGGAACAAACCTACATCCAGAAAAGCACAAGGAAATTTATTGAAATGAAAAAACATTGTCACATTTTGATTTAAAAAGCAATCAATGTGAATAAGAAGTTGAAAAAACATATTCATTTGCAAAAGATTGCAAATCAAATTTCGGATGCTTTTTTAGATACAAGAAAATAACATTATTTTATACACTTGCTTCCAATACACCAACAAGATGTCCCTGATGGACAAACAACAATGACAACAAATGAATCTAAAGTCCGTAAAGAACGTGGTCAACCAATTGATTCCAAAGATTATGTTCCTAGAAAAATGAATGTACAAAACATGAACTAAACAATGACAAAAATAGTTAATCAAAATAATGTAGTTTCTGAAGAACTATAAGCGTCTAAAACTCATGAGATCTCAACCATTTACTTATCTTCTAATAAGAAATTGGAGAGAGAATATCTTTGTGGACGATATATTTGCATTTAATATGACTTTTGAAGTTCTAAATAAGGATCCCGAACTGCAGTTTGTTAAAGACTGTCAAGATAAAATCATCCGCCAAAGTGGAGAGAAGTCATACAAGGTGAATTAAATTCCTTAGAAAGTCATAAAACATTTGTACATGTAGCTCAAACTATGAAAATATTATCCATGATACAAATGAGTCTTTGTTAGAAAGAGAAATGAAAACCATGAAATTACGAGATACCCCCTTCATCCCACTATTAGTTGTTCATTTCTTTTCGGCAATGTTATTAAAAGCATAGATGATAAAATATGAGAGATAAGTAGTTGATAAAGTAAGAGAGAGAAGATGTGTGCGATAGTGATAAAGTAAGAGAGAGATTATTAAAATTTACTAAATTTGGAATGCGTCACTTTTAGCGAGACGTCTCAATTAGGAAAGTGAATAGCTTTTAGTGGGCGAGGGAGTACAAAACAAGACTCGTTACACAAGGTTTCTATTCGGAGACCGCGAATTGATTATAAAGAAATATACTCCCCGGTAATGGACGCAACCACATGCTTATCTAAGTGGTTCACTAAGTAGTGACATATACATGAAAATTCCTGAAGGATTTAAATTGTCTGAAGCTTATAAATCAAAACTCAAAAACATGTTTTCATTAACTATAAAAGTCGTCGTATGGGCTGAAATAGTTAGAACATATGTATTATAATAGACTTAACAAGTATCTCTTGAAAGAATGATACAAAAATGATAACACATGCCTTGTGGTTTCATTAAGAAAACTGACAATGGATCTATAATTATAACAGTTTATGTGGATTTGAATTTAATTGAGACTCCTAAAGAGCTAAATAAAACTACTGAATACTTGAAAAATAAGTTAGAGATGAAGGATTTAGGAAAGACAAAATTTTGTCTGGTTTGCAAATTGAACATGTCCCTCGAGGACTATTTGTTCATCGATCTTCATATCAAGAAAAAGTCTTAAAGCATTTTTATATTGATAAAGCGTATCCATTACCATCACCAATGGTCGTTAGAACACTTGATGTGCATAAAGATCAATTTTGACCTATTGAAGAAGGTGAAATGATACTTGGTCCTGAAGTACTGTATCTTAGTGTAATCGGAGCATTAACTTGTTTAGCTAATTGCACAAGTCCATATATGACTTTTTATGTAAATCTTCTCGCAAGATATAACTTTGCACCCATTTTAAGATAATGGAAATGGTGTTAAGTACATTCTACATTATTTAAAGGGTACCATTGACCTTGGATTATACTACCATCACAAATATCTCATACTCCTTCTGTCCCATTTATTTTCAGCGCAATAATTTAGGAGATTTGTTAGTTTTGTGTAAAGTTGTGGGATCCACTAGTAAATTGTTGTTAATAGTCTGCAGTTCCAGAAAATGAGACAAGAATTTTAGTAGGACAAATAAAATGGAAAGTATGACAATAATTATGGATAGAGGGAGAATTATTTAATCAAATAAATTATTTTTCTATTATTTTAACTTGCCTTTTACTATTAATACTATTGATGTTTGTTCTCGAATGAACATCAACTGTGATTACATCGGTTCTCATATCTTGTGTTGTTCTAATTTCCTTTATCACAAAATATATTCGGAGGTTTTACTTGTGTTGACTCTTCCAGGAATAACGTGGATATTCAGATGAATTATCAAAAGACATTTCGTGGAAGAATTTAGACAAGGAATGGACATGGTCTTTTTGGAGTCTTCAAGGAGTGTATGAGTGCTGGGTGAAATAATCGCCCACTACCATATCACCACTATCTCAACCGTCAATTGCACATTCTCGAAAACTGTCAGCATCTCACATGATTGAAAGCGGTTGCAACTGACCACGTTTCTCGACCTCTTAGACTCTGTTAAAATTGGAAATATACTTAGACAAATTTGCGCATTCCGAGAGATTTATCTGAGCTACAAGAGTCTACCATTTGCGACGAGTGTTTACGCAAACTTACTCACATTAAGGTATACACTAGAGCTTGTGAGCAGTATAGTGTAGTTGTGGTAGGGTGTTTAGAGTGTTGTATTTTTTGTACTCGATTGTATTTTTAATCCATGATTATGCTCAGTGGATTTGTTTTTGTTGCACTCGTGGTAACATCATGTGTGTTATAATTCATATAACCACCTTTGTTGGTCCCGAGTCAAACGTTCATGTGTAGGAGGGGGGGGGGGAGATTTGAATACATTTGAAAACCTTTTTTTCAAAATAGAACGCAAACAGTTCGATCAACGAAGATTGCCTACTGAATGAATTCTGTAGACCAGACAAGCTGTTCTAGATTGCGTGGACAGAGCGACTGAAGATGTTGAGCTCTGCTAGCTGACTGATGTCAGAATTCAGACGCGTTCAGCAATGCTCAGTAGCGTGCGGAAAGTGTAGGCTCAATTTAGTTTGGTTTGAAAACGTTTGTTTTATAAAAAAAATGTTTCAGTAGATTAATGCAATCAGTTAAGTTTGTTGCTAAAATTCAGTTGAATGATTTTGTAAATGGTTTTTCAGTATGAACAGTTAAATCAATGCAACAGTTATAAACACAGTGACTTTTAGGCCCCGTTTGGTTGTCAGGAAAGTAATGTTGTTAGGGAATCTGATTCTGTGGAATATGATTGCGAGGAAAATGATTAAGGAAAGTAAAATTACTGAGAAATTTGATTCCTAGGAATATGATTCTACAGAAAACAGAATACTTGCATTTGTTTGGTTGATACTAAGAAATGTAAAATTATATTATCAATAATATGAATAAAATATATTTCTCATCAATTATTTGTTAATTATTATATAATTATTTCATAAATATATAAAATCACTCAAAAATATTACTATTGATATTTTTTTATTATATAATTTATAATAAAATATTCAAAATAATTAGTTAAAAATATATTTTTTAATATTATTAACATCTTTAATAATAATAATAATAAACCTATTAAAGTACTCACTTATTTTAATAATAATATTTTTTAGAATAATAACATGATTATTTAAGAAAAATAATAATTATTATATTGCTATTATTTTTCATAAATAAAAAATTATAAAAAGACAAATAAATTAAAATATTTAAGTAATTTATAAAAATATATTAACTACAAATTATTAATATTATTAACTAATTATTATTCTATTTTTAATAATAATAATAATAATAATAAATAAATAAATAAATAAATAAATAAATAAATACTTTCCTTGAACCAAGGAAAAAGAATACCTATTCGGAACAAGGAAAAAGAATCCACAATTATTACACTATTTTCCTTATTTCTAGGATTCTGATTACTTTCCTAATATTTTGTTAAAATTGAACCAAACGCAGGATTTTAAAATCTTGGAATCAAATTACTTTCCGTGTACTACCAAACACAGGATTTTAATAATTTGGAATCAGATTACTTTCCTGAGGCAGAATCCTTGCCAACCAAACGGGGCCTTAAAGTGGTCCGGATACGCAAGATCCTATGTCCACTGTCCTGAACAAGGCAGTAGACTATTTTGTTATACTAAGTTAGTCTCAGTCGGTTTGTGCACTGGACAAACACAACCTTGTGATTATACTGAGCAAGTCTCAGTTTACATGGTCAAACAAAATATGTTTGAATTTATCTCCAACGATGAAGGAGTTCTTAACACTAAGAACAGTTCAATAAATGAACTCCTTCGGTCTAAGCTATAGATATTATAGTTGAGCTTAGGTTAGAGGGAAGGGAACAAGAAGAGCTTCTAGAGCGAAGAACAGTGATGAATAATCTCTCTGGGTTCGTGTTCTTTACTTGGATGCTAGAGGTTTGAGTTCTATGTAAGCTTGTGTTCCCTTAGAGCAAGTTGAATGCTTTTCACGTTTAGATTGAGCTCTGAAGTTCGTCGCCTATAGCTTGTGTTCTTGTTTGCTCGTTGCTCTCTTGTATATATCGTGTATATTTTCTTCAACTTTGATCTTCCTTCTATTTATAGACGTGAACTATGGATAGATCCGTTGGAGACGAACTGTCCACGTGTCACTCTATGGGTAGCTAACGGGTCTTTTGAATTTCCGCATAGTCCACTAACTTTACAGGAAAGTGGTTGACTTGCAGCTTTTGTCAGATACTTTTCCAGCTGGCTGCTTGTCATTGTTTGAGGTACATAAAATAGTTGAGACATATTCAGACCTCAAGGTTTACTGAAACTGACTTCTCTGATGTACTACCTCGGATAACTCTATTGATTTATTCTCTGAAGTCCACTGTCAGGTAAAGTAACTGACCATCTGTTGCTGAGTCTGACCGATAGATTCAGTAGGCTACTCCTGTTGAGTCCGACTCTACTGAAGGCCAAGACTCTCAGTTCAGTAAACTGCTCATGCTGAGTCCAGTTCAATTGACTCCTGAACATCTTTCAGTATGCTGCTCCTGCTAAGTCCAGCCATACTGAGCCTTCACTCCATGGCGTTGCGGCAGCTCTGAGAGACAGAAGACGGAACTACTGAACCGGAACCATGCTGAAGGCAAGTCTGCTGAGTCTGAAACACTCAAGAGACAAGGGTGATTAACTTTTACATAGAAATGGTTCAACAATCAGAATAGGATTTTGGGATCTGTCAAATCAGCAACTGGATCATATCCCAACAACCTTGTTATTTTATGTATTTTGATTTACTTTTTGTGTCTATACATTTCGAACAACATTCGAGGCCTCCAACAAAAGTTACAAATACAAAAACATACCCTAACTTTTGATTATTATTGTTTTCTAAAACTTTCAGCAAAAACAAATAACAGTTGTTCATTATAAATATTTGCAAATACACTCTTTAATTGCTTATTTAAGTTCCAATAATCCAGAAGTGGCAGTAATTGCTCGTTAATTGCGGCATTTAATTAATAATTCTATTAAAATATAATTAAGAGTGAATGAGTCGGCTTCAATAATATGGCTGTCGTGAAAATGGACGAAGTTTGGCAGACAGGATAAAAGATTCATATCGAATTTGATACTTTAGGATAAGAAAATGAGATGAGTCTTACTCCAACAAATCTATTTTTAATGACTCATTACATCAACTATTTGATGAAAATATACAGTGAAAATATGTGAAGAATAGTTTTTAAGTTGGAAAAAGAACCTGGTTGAGTAAGCACCGTATCAATTACTCCCTCCGTTCCATTTATATTAACCCCTTGCCTTTTCGGTACGAGAATTAAGAAAATAGAGCAGATCATAAAATAAGAGAGAGAAGATGAGTGAAAAAATAAGTGAAAAAAATAATAAATATGAGAGAATATAATATTTTTTTATTTTTTTTAGAAATGGGCCAATGTAAATGGGACTAACCGAAATAAAAAATGAAACAATATAAATGGTACGTAAATAAGTAACATAATTACTTGTCAGTAATTATTATTATTAGTTCATAAGTTAGGGTTTAATTAATTAAAACATTATTATCAAAGACCGTAAAAAGAGAGACCAATCATCAATAGCAGGAACAGAGTGGTCTACTTCACGAGCAGGAAAACACATGCATTATGTCAAATATGTCATGATACATCATCAGTCGAACCCAACATAGTAACAATAAATACTCAAGGGTTCCAACTTCAGATGAATTTCCTGGCTTTATTTGTTACCTAAATAAGCATAGCAAGATAACTTGTGCCTACCCGCCGACGACGAGTTTCACATGGATGATTGTAGAGTGGAATGTGAAACCTCAATTTCACTGTGTCTCCCTCCAGCTTCTGCAATCAGAAATGAAGTTATAAAACCCGCGTAAAAGGTGGAAGTAGTATGGACTGTCTAGAAGAAGATGCAAGATGGATAATACAGTTAAACCTCGATAAAATAATAATCTCGCTAAGATAATAATTTATTCCGGTCCCGATAGGAGTCAATGCACCACTAAAATAATATTCGATAAAGTAATAACCTCGTTAAATGAATATTTTTTCTCAGTCCAAGGTTATTACTTTATCGAGGTTTAACTGTACAAATTACTCACTCAATGAGGACAATTCCGGCAAGCTGACATAGCGCGGGCATGATGTCGAAGTAAGAATGCCACTATTAGTGCTGCTTTCAAGTGTGCAATCACGAGGCTGCAAAAATCTCTTTCTCAGACCAGGCATAAATCGCTATAACGAGAAACTAAAATATTCAGAATATAAAGATACAGGGCCTGACCTTAAAATCCTTAGTGAAGCACAAATAAAGTTCCTCCACAGCATCACCCGAGCATTCGAATTCTGGAGTTGCATGGAAAGCATTTTGAATGGCAGAAGTAATTCCCCCTATAGGATATTTTTCAGAACTGGATGCTACATATCCTTCTGCACTCAGAATTTCCTGCACAGTAAAAATATATTAACCATTGCGGGAAAGACCAACTATGCAACTGATTATATGGCAAATCACAAACTGCAGTGTTAGTTAAGAACTGCAAGAGTAATGTCTAGCCAAGAAGATAAAAGATGCACATCTGTGGTTGCAACAGTCACGGGTTCGAAAGTTATTCTCCAATTACGTAGGCACTATTCAATAGAGACAAAACTTGTACTAGAAATCTAGTGTTTGATTCCATTTGAGGTAATGCTTCTGTCTCCAATACATATTAATTATCGCAAACCAATAGCTGTAGCATTAGTTAACCTGTATTATCACAAATCAATAATAGTGTTCCAGTTCGTTTTTTAGTTTCAGTATGCGTAACCTGTAATTGTATGGAAAGACTAGCTCGTGGCTGCAAATCTCTTAAAGAGAAACTGGCCCACACTAAAGGCAAAGATAATAATAGTGGGTACTTCCAAATGATTCCTCATGATCCCCAAATTTCTCTTTTTTATTACCTAACAAAACACCCCTTAGTTCCCTAGTCCTGTTTCCATAGGGCATGCCTCACCCCTTCAGCCATGCATTCGGACTTTGTTAGAAAACTGATCATGTCCCTAAACTCAACACACATAAATATTTATATATATTTGACTATGGTTTTGGTTAGTTGAGCTCCTATAAGGATATGAGAAGAGGGTGGAGATGGATCTCTTTGAGACGTCCTTCGTATTAATTCTTTATAATTTGGTTTCAAGATTGGAGAGAGAAGTGAACATGCTGAAATTGGCTTTTCGAGGCAATGACACATGCTACACTTTTATTTTTAAAACTAGCCTATCATTCATGTTAAGCTCTATAATGCTTGGAAACGACATGTGAGCAGAATCAGCTGGACACTGGTATAACATATCTAAAATAAAAGAATTCTTAAAACAGCAACTAGATGATGTTGATAAAGTCAAATTGCACTTCAGAGGCAGCTTCCTAAAGTCGTATGTTCCAAATTTCAACATGTGATTCCTTTTCAATTACGTAAATAGGCTCCTAACAGAGTAGATACCATGAATCATGATCTTAAAAAACATGCATCAATGAAGATGTACAAAATTTTCCAAGGGGTAAAGCATGAACAGTTTATGGAATAGTGTCATCTTACCGTCACATTATATTTGAAGTATAAATTAAGTGCGGTGACAAAGTAACTGTATTCATCTCCAGTTACTGAAGCAGCACAAGTTCCATGTTTTTCTGCAGAACACAGGAACAAAGAAGAGAAGTTAGATTTTCTGCAGTAATTGATACCAGAAAGTTATGTGCACAGAGCATAGAATTTTCAATCTTCTATATCATTTTATGACAAACTTGGCCACTCTTTATTTTATGTTTTAGGAGATTGTTCTGAGAGAGAGGATAAAGGTAGGAGCGACTATAGGATAACTTATTATACACGTTCCACAAGAACAGTCATACTTTGTTTGTATCATTCAGTAATGCAAAATGGAATGTAGTGCAGCCTAGTCAGGACGAGCAAAAGCATAATTTGATTTTAATAGATTCAGAAATTATATGAATATCACATATCAGGGATTAAGCAATTGCATTTAGCACTCAGAACCTTATCCAGCAAACTCTATCTCATGTCAAATCTCAACGTGTGTATATGTATGATAAGCTTCATTCCTCGGATAAAAAATGAAGTGATGAAACATAACGGAGAATTATTACTTCAAGAAGATGCTTACCCCACTATTTTCCAGACATTCCGCAGCCCAAACATGAAAGGAAAAAAGAGCAATTATAAGTTACAAGTAATATCATCACGAGTTATGAAGTTCAGCAAAGATAATTAACAAACCTCGTGTTCCCAAAATAATCCTTTTCCTCCATGGCAGTTCTGTGAAGAACTACAGCTCAGAGTTGGCCAGAACTTATTCAATGCATCAAACAATGATGAGACCTGCTTATTTAGTATTTAGAAAGGTTGTGTCATTACAGTGAAAAGTAAACGCATCCTTGTGTAGCCTAAGAAATTAAGTCAATCATCTACATGAAAGAATTGAGTTCAATATACATTTATTTTTTCCAGAAATAGGAGTTCAAAAACATATACCATTAGGAATATAATGAAAGTAAAGAGTACTAGTATACGATACGACACAGATGGAGATCATAAAGAACATCCATCCGGCACAAACAAATCTATCCCCTCCTTTAAACATCTAGCTGGTTAATGCTCTATTTAATTAAACAAATCATTCAAACAGGACTTTACTTTTATTTCTGTGAGACCAAATAAGCTTGTAGGAAATTGTATCTCTGTGTATCAAACAACTATATATCCACGGAGTCCACATAGGAACTAGTATCTTCACCATTAAATAATAGTGATTGGTTTTGCACACACATTGTAGAACCTGTTCAAAGCTATCCCAGGCAGTGGCAAACAGCTTGTTTTTCTTACAAAAGTCACACTGACAAACACTATATCAATATGTCCAGAGACTACTTTGCTCACAATTGAAGGGCACAAAAAGTTTATCCATCTATAAAAGCACATGAAAATACACATACATTTAGAATATACATATTGTTGTATAGGCATAAATTACAAATAAATTCTACCTCTTTAACATCAAATGCTTTGCCCGAGCAACATGAAGGCCAAGTTCCATCATTGTAATCAGCCCAAAGTCCATCTGCAGAGAAAGAGGCACATTTGGTCATCATAATTGCATTTCTAGAGTGAACAACTAAGTTTATTTCAACTATTTTTTTTTAATTAATTTAAACAGTGTAAATAAGTGCACTTACGGATTGTAAATCCTGTCGGGCTATTCGATCTGCACAAATAAACAAAAATATAAAATGAAAAGTAGGGCACTTCCATTGTTCGAGTTTCTTAAGATAACATAAAATACTAAGAAAATATTGTACTGCAGGAAGAAATAGACAAAATACATCTCTAAAACACTATATAGATAAAGTTACTGTGCGAAATAACAATCTAATAGTAATACTGAAATTACCCTCGGCAGCAGCCATTTTGTTTACAACAGCTTTTAGTTTTGCGGCAATAGGTGCCCGGCCATTGGAGTGCGAGCTTGAAGTAGTCGAAAACTCTTTGTTCGCTCACTCCTTTCAGCAGCAATTCTCCTTCAACCTCACCAGCGTTGACTTCCACAATACAAATCAACCCAATCCAGACAACTACGGTGAAAAACAGGAATCGGTTAGCGAATCGGACGGAATCAATGAGGCGAAAAGGCATCGTGTTGCGTGAGAATGGCGATTTGGTCGAGATTGGTTTCGTTTTTCCGTGACGAAGTGAGTCTCTGAGACGGGGTTTTATTAAGGAGAAAGACCATGATATTTTTTACTGTTATTGCCGTTAAAAAAAAATATTTAAAAATACTTTTGGGCCCGAATATTTATTAATAACATTTCAGAAATTTATAATATTACTTTTCAGAGTTTTTTTTTTTTAATTTTGAAAATCATCACACTGTGCTTTTTACTGATAAATATCTTATTATCTTCCATAATATCGGGGAAAAGATATAAGTCAGTGATGTCGTTAAATTTAATATTAATTGTTGATAGCTCCTTCTGTTTATTACGCTTGCTTGTCGGGATATGGTTGAAAATAACAGGAAATGGGCCAATAGCTTATGATGGATATTTAGGGAATATTCTTATTTGAAGCACATGAGATGCGTGACTTATTTAAATAATAATTGTTGCTTTGATGTTGTATTTTAATTATAATAATTTAATTTAATTTAATTCGTCGTGGTAGGTATGCATAGTTCTGAAAATTTGTTGGTAGGTATGCATAGTTCTGAAAATTTGTCTCTTTAAGCTCTCGTTGTATGTGAAAACACTCCTCAGCTGTTCAGGGACTGTTTGGTACGAATGTGAGTATGCGAAGTTCTTTCAAGGTGTTTCATGTTTTAACAAAATATAATGCTTGATTATATATATTTATTCATCTAACTAATTTTTTTATAAAAGAAAAAACTTATAATCTTTTGTAAAAAATATACTTTCTTCGTTCCGCTATTGTTGTCCTTATTTCTAAATTGGACCGTTGTATTCAGTAAGGGGGAACATAAACAGAAATACTGAACTCACTCAGTATCAACGAAGTGGTATCAGCTGACTACTATGTTCAGCTGATAGGTTTGCGTATCAAACTTAGTATTTAATCTTCAGTACATGTATTGCATTTATTTATCGCCATTAATTAATAAAATAATTCATTAATATAATAATTTTCATTAAAAGGACGACATTTCATATACTGACTGTGACGCAATTAATGTATGTCATCTCACCTAACCCATATAAACTATAGATACCTAGGTCGAGATTATAGGCGCCACATTAATCATTACTAGTTATAACATAATCCTGACCATCTAAATTAAAGTGAGATTTAATCTGAACAGTCTAGTGAAAACCACTTCATATTTGAATCTAACTTACTCTATTTTTTAGTACTAATAATTATTTTGTAGATCCTTCATTAAAAGGCAAAGTACAAAGACAAGGTTGTTCTTGTTCCATCATAGATCAACGATATCATAGAGAATTGTGTGTGGTTCGATCCTGTCATGGCCTTCCACAAGTCGGAGTTGGACTTCATGGAGCCGACATATGAAGCTTTCACTGCGTCTGGGTTGGAGACCTTCCTTACTCGTCTACCTCTGTACTATCTCCCATGCCAGGTCGCCGAGTTTTATTCCAGCCTCAGATTTGATGATATGATGACGTGGAGATCACATCTTTTGCCTATCAGAAAGAAGATTAATTGAATAAGTGGGAAAATAAAGTAGCCACTCTTCATTTGAAGGACCGTCTCCATAAAAGTTTCTAACTTCCCAACGAAGGTATCCCTCCCATTGGATACAAGGAGATCGAGCTGAGCGCATACCTTCAGAGATTTTGTGGTCGTGATGACGTGGTGTTCAAGGCGGCCTTCCCAAAGAATCAACTTCTACCTGAATTAGAGGGCTAGCCAGCCTATATAGTTTGTCATATCTTGACCAGTTCAGCAAGATCCTTTGATCAACTTTCCGACCCGAAACTATAGCTGATGATGGTCATACATGATAGAGTGAAAGTTAACTGGGTTAACTTTTTCGCCTATGAGCTTGGGACTCAAGCTTAGAAGTTTGTCGAAAAAAAAGGATGGAGTCAGGAGACTCACCTCAGTTGGAAAACTCCTATATGGTAGTAGAGTCTCGATTATGATAATAGACTCCTGCTCAGGAAATGTCTCCTATGCGGACTTCAAATATTTTGATAAATTGATCAAGTTTCATAACCAAGCCGCTACAGAAAAGTCCATAGGTCGTGGTGCTCCAGCATTGAAACGATCAACACCTACTACTTCACAGAGCACACGAGCGGAAACTTCTAAGAAAAGGAGACTGACTAAAAAGGTTGACACTCCTCCACCCATTTTGTTGAAAGATATCATAGATTCAGATTCTGGCATGGAGGATGCCACTCTAAAATACAAGGTGAAGAGAGTCAGTTCAGAAGATACTTAGTCCGAGCAAATTATCATAACAGAAGAGCTCCATTGACTGAAACCTTAGAAGACTTACCAACAACCATTCAGACTGCTAAGAATAGAGTTGAGGAAGAAGTGTCTGATCTCAATCCAGAGATAGGAGATCACCCTGATCTGATAGACATAGCCTGCAAGGCTAGAGTTCAGATGTTTCTCCGATTTCTTGACTAGGAAATCTCTCTGAGATGATAGATCTCAGGACAGTGCTCACACTGACAGCAAAGGAGCAATTATTAAGATTAAAGATAGGGTATGGCGAACCCTCTGATGTTGCTTCCATGGATGATCTGAGATCCACTATGCTCCTCCTGCTGAGCCATAATGAAGGATTTACATAGTTACTTGTTCAAACTCAGCATCAAGATAACGAATGATAGTGATGATGACAATGCTGATAGGAATTCAGTAACCAAGGATACAGACCAGGGAAAATCTGTTGAGGATGACTCTCCTGATATTCCAAGTGATCATGCTGCTATTTGCTTCTCATTCTCGTTATTAACACATGGTACACGAAAGTGACGAAGTTGCTTTGACTATTTTTTCACGTATAACCGGAGTGTGCCCGGACCTCCACTTCCTCCATTTGGTGCCGTCACAGCTGCTACTACATCTTTTGATCCATCGCAGCCAATCATCTTTACGAGTTGAGACTAGCCAGTTCTCGCTATCAGGCCAAGCCTCTTAAATAAATCTCTACAAGGAGTATCAACAAAGGCCTGAATAAGCAAGGCAAGAAGAACTGACAATCGGAAAAAGACGTTTATATCAAATGGTCTCAATTTACAAAGGCGCAGACTGAGAAACTGGATAGATGCTCTCACTACTGAAGTCAAGAGGATCAATGCGACTCCATCTCCTGATATCGACATAATCCTCAAGGCTGCCTTAGAAGTTCAGAAGTCAATTCTTACAGCACATTTTCAACAGACACTTGAGAATCAAGCTTAATTATTCTCTGACAAGCTGTCTAAAGCAGTTCAAACGATGTTGATAACTACTAAACAAAAAAACATACTAGCTGCTGAACACATCTCTCAAGTCCTTAACCAACATGCGTCAGCACTAGAGACTTTCAGAACAGACTCCTCGTGACTGCTCACTTACTCCCTCGAGAAGCACAAAAAAGAGGACTGATACGCTTCTGAAAGTCATCCGCCAGATCAACCGCGTGATTGGGAATCCTACGCAGGAGGAATATATGATATTGAGGAAGGATTCGACATAGTTAAGAACTAAGTAGATGCCCTCAATCGCTAGGTCACAACCTTCAACACCCTATTGCGTAAAGATGATGTCAAAAATGGGGAAGGAGAAGTGAAAGAAGAAGAACTGATTGAGATTGCTAATCCATCAACACAAGATAAGGAAGGGAATGAGAAAGGTAAGTCAGTCGCTACTAACTTGACATGAGCCAAAAGGGAAAGGGCAGTGTCAAGAGTCCCTGTTATTGCTGGAGGTTTGATTTTCTCCAACTAAGAAGGAGTTCTTACACGAGGTTTGATTTTCTCCAACAAGTTTCAAACACGAGGTTTGATTTTCTCCAACTAAGAAGGAGTTCTTACAATAAGAATAGTTCAATAAGATGAACTCCTTCGAGGTTTTCTAAGCTTAAGATATTATAATAAGTGCTTAGAATAGGGAAAGGGAACAAATGAAACTCTAGAGTGAAGAACTAAAATGATCGCTCTGTGAACAAGTTCTTCACTGTGTTATGCGTTAAGATCGCTAGAGCGTTTGAATGCTTGAATGCTTTGGTTACCTGTTGTTCGATATCTTCTCTGCATGAAGACTCTTCGCTATTTATAGTCTCGAATCATGAATAGATCCGTTGGAAGAGGTCTAGACACGTGTCGAATACAACAAGAAAAACGACCATCTTCAATTTGAATGTCATTGTAGGGATGTCCTCTTTTTCAGTTTAGTAAGCAGCTTTATGGCAGAGCAGATACAGTGTTGGCAGCTCCTCATTGGTCGAGGTTAAGAGAGTTGGTGAGGTTTGTTCAAACTCCAAGAGCATACTGAGTTTGACTTCCTTTGATTCATGGGACCTTTTACTGAATTGTCTTCTACTGACATTCTTCTGAGATATCAGTACTTGGCTCGGTTTTCTTTGCAGATTCAGTGGGTTCTCAAATACCCAACTGAGTTCCATGGCGCTGAGTCCTTCCGGCTGACAAAGGATGTTCTACTGAACCTATCAGCTACTGAACTCTAGCTAGCCTACTGAGTTCCAAACATGCTGAACTCAACTAAGCTATTACATTATAAGACTCATCATTCAGCTAGGGGTTTTGGGATCTTCAAATTTTATCATACTGAATCTCATACCCAATAATTTTCCCCTATTTGATGATGCCAAAATTTTTACAACACAATTTCCCCCTAAGATTTAGATCAGAAAGATACAGAATCTAAGACATATATCATATATATATATCAACACAGAACTAAGGGAAAGCACATAGGAATGTAGGTAACAGGTGAATGTGTGTTTTCATCACTTAGATGATCAGTAGTATTAAAAGATAAAATAGCCATGTGACAATGAGTAGTTGTCTTAGGCCACGAAGATATAGAATTCCATATATGATGAAGAGTTACATGTACATTGAAATTCTATTCTATCAGAGCTACGAAAAAAAGAAAATCAGCTAGACTTCTTGAATTGTTGCAATTTGTCCTTGAAGTCAGCTGACTTCTTCTCAGGAAGATCAAGACCGTATGATGAGTAGACTATATACCTCAACTTCTTGATCTCTTCCTTCTCTTCTGGGTCATTCAGCTGAAGCCTCTTCCTCTCCATGGCAAATTTAATCTCATCCTCAATCTCCTTTCTGCAAATATTCCCTTCTAAAGTGCAAGGAGGTGGGAGAGTTCTGAATTCATGTACCTTGAGAGTTAGACCTGCTTGTTCAAGAGCGATCAGTATCTCTGCATAGACTTCTGGATTTGAGATCATCAAGAATTCTCTGAACTGCACGTCTGGTGAAGATTCCTCATTCATTGTCTTCTAGATATAGTGGCTCTTGATGAAGTCGATCTTGATCTTCTCCCATTTCTGATTGATTTTCCAAGGTACCATTGGTCGGTCCTTGGATAGATAATCCTTTTGGATAGATAATCCTTTTGATATTATTGCCTTGTTCTCTGCATCTAAAGAATTTGGAATACTTATGTCCTTCTCAGGGATTCTCTCCCCAGCTTCTTTCTCTGTTCTTTGCCTGAATGCCTCAAGGTCTGTTAATTTGACTCTCTTTTGCAGCTTGAATTTAGTGGGCCTCAGCAGTTATGTCTATGCCTCTTTCGCAAGCATCCCATATAGCTTTCATCTCTATCAACTTCAACCTCACTGGGTTTAGCTGACTTAGACTTAAAAGCTTCAGGCACTTTATCAGCAGATACGGATTTGGAAGATTGAGCTCTTGATTGCCTTGGCACAACAGATCTGAATTTCTTAGGCATTGGAGTTCTAATCTATATGCGTTTCTTCTTAGCCTTCGCTTTGCCGTCCTCCAATGCTTGGAGTTCTTTGGCCATTTTTTTGTCATAGGCAATCTGTTCATCATGCATTTGAAATTTGAGCCTTTTGGCTTTAGGGGGACTGTCAGGAGCTATAGCTTTCCCTTTAATAGCTGAACGAATTGGCTCGTCTTCGGTCAGCTCTTCAATAAACTGAGCCACTTCAGTAACTGATGCTTCAGTCGGTTCTCCTGAACCTTCCCCTTTCGCTTCCTCTCTCTTACTCTTATCTGCAACAATCGCCTCTTCAGCTTTAATGAGGGTCAGTAGTTGTTTACTTCTACTTCCTTCCCCCTTTTTGGCATCATCTATCTGGTGGCCAAAGTGGTGAACTTTTCTGCAAGGCCTGAGACTGAGAGGCTGATTGTTTCAGTCTTGGCTTCAATGTCCCTGATGGCATCTGTGTACTCATCCCAATATTTGTCGTGTTCAGTCTGGGCGACTTTGAGTACTTTAGATTTTGCTGCCTCATTCCGTTTCAGGTACGTCTCAACAAGCTCAATGGCTTCATTCTTAATTGCACGACCGATGTTGGAGTTGGGTTTGTATAGTGAAAGTAGTCTACGTATTTGCTTGTATACAATGTTTCCTATTACCACTATTATTATTCCCCTATCTGATTATTATAATTGCACAATTTAGTCCTTTATCTCACAAGAGTTAGATCATACAGTGTGTTGTAGATCACAAAAGACTGTAGCTATTGGTTGAACTAGTGAGATATAAATAGTTATCACAGTTGAGGCAACTTTAGGACAAGTTGTCGGTTTAGGCTGCAATGTAGATAAGAAGTGACTTGTCTTGGTCACTTGTCTATGTTGATACATTTTATGTATTGATGGATCGCAGTGAGACGTGCTCTTCTATTTGACCCATGTGAAGAACCAAGGTCTCGGAGACTCGGCTGATCTTAAGCTTGATGAGATTTCAGCTGAGTGCACGCGACTATCTATCACTTTGACTTACTATAGGCGAGGGTCATCCCGACCGTATATCTCTATGTATCTTAGGTGAGTGTTGTTGCGTGTAGCTCAGGCTGGTTATCTGCATCATGCATCGTATCCTATTATAGGGTTGATGATATGAGAAACTCGAAAGGTTTATCATATTAAACCCTGTAAGTTGATTAAGTTCAAGTATGATAATAAGGTCGAGTGGTACTGCTCAAGGATAAGATATTAATTGTATTAAGTAGTCAGTAAACTTAATCAATTAATGGATATTCGATATCTTAAATACGGGGATTAACTGAAGTTAAAAATACAAGCCCTGACTCAACTTTTGGGATTAAGGGGTAACTCAACATAGATTCTTTAGTGGAATGAATCTATGTTTGTGGATTAATAATACTATGGGTTGAGTATGGAAAATTAATTCACTTGAGGCCCGACTTTATTTCTTGTATTAGGTCCCTGGTCTGGCGCGAACATATATGCCTAGTTGTATGCAACATTTTCTCTCAAACTCACTAAGCTACTTAATTACTTGGAATTGTTTGGCCCTTTAGTGGATCAGAATAATTGGTAATGGTGTAGTGGCCCCTTTCACTATTGGATTTGGCTTGGGAGTCAAAGGCCCATTAGGGTTCCTTTGACTAAGCCCTTATAAATAGGGAGCAAGGGGCCACTTGTTCATAACTAGTTTTTTAGATTTGTGTGCCGTAACGTGTGAGTCCGAGTGATATTTCATCGAGAGCTTTCTTGCATCTCCATACATCTGGAGTTGAGAGTTCGGGCACGGGAACAGTCCAGAAGACCTTTTCTGGACCGAGTCAAGAAGATTGTATTCTAGGACGATTCTGACGTATATTTTTCTTTAGTTGGCTTGTTCCACGAGTGCTCCAGAGACACTCTTAGTGGTTAGTTTGTTTCGCTCTTCGACGACCTTGAGGATATCTAATAGTGCAGCGGCCATTTGATTAGAAAATGTTTGGGCCGAGACTGCAAGATTTGCTGGAATTGAGAATTCAGATCAGTCCTCTGCTTCAAGTGCCTTACAGAGGATCTCATCAGTATCAGTTTTCATAGATGTACTGATCATCTGCAATTCAGCAATCAGGTCACTCACTCGTTGAGTTTGAGCCTCAGTAGATTGGCTCCATTTTAGATTCACGTCTTTGGCAAGAAAACGGTTCTTGTGACCCTGACTCTTAAGGCATTTGTTGAGTGTTGCCACTGAAGCGTCCTTTATCTCAGCAGCTTGATAGCTAGATTTGCTTAACTTTTTTGTGCGTTGAGATGTAGAAGGCGCTGAGATGATGGCACCAAATGAAGGTGGTGGTGGTGGTGAATCATCATCATCTCTGGGAGATTTTACCTCAGCAGATCCTCCCTGGTCTGCTTCTCATCTTGTTCCGAGTCAGGTTGAGTCTGGGGCTGAGTAGGTTGTTTAGATGTGCCCTTCAGACTCAGGAGCATCAATATAGCTGAATGGAGATCATCCATCGAGGTGATGTCAGCTGGCTCTCGGTAGCCGATCTCCTCCTTAAGAGTTTGCTCCTCTTGCTTATGTACTGGGACTGTCCTTAGGTCGATGGTCTCGTCAAATAGATCCCATTTCAGGAATCTGAGACGCATCTGGACCCTAGCCCTTACTGCGATATCTACTAGATTTGAGTGATCTTGTATTTCTGGAATCTGTTCTGCGATTTCTTCAGTAGCTCTGAGCTTAGCTGTCAGTACTGAAATGGGTACTGAAGTAGAGACCTCAGTCTGAGGTAAGTCAGTAGGAATATTTGACTGAGTCTCCTCTGAGTGTATCCTTTTAACTTTGTCAGTCAGAGTCACATCCTGTTTCCCGGACTCTGAATCCTATATGGATACATGCTTAGGGATAGTTGCTTTGTTTCGACTTCCTTCAACAGCTTCCTTTTCTTCGACTGAGCTGGACATGGGTCCTGAGTGGTACGGTGTTGAGCGCTTATCGTGAAGTCCATGCCCAATAGACTTCTCAACTACTACTACGTTCGAAATTTGATATTTTTCTTATCGAAAGAGAACCAGTCAATGAATGCTACTTGTCCTTGGTAGCAGTCCTCGATCAGAATTGACACCTTGCTACCATATAGTAGCTTTCCTTTAGGGATTAGTTGGAGGGATTCTTTGTTCGCGTCCACCGTGAACTTCTAGAACTGAGCCCTCACTCACGAAGAACTCTGTCCAGTTCACCTAAACTCCATCCATAATAGCCATCATGATCTAGATCCTGACCCTGGATATTTGATCAAAAGATCCAGTGGAGCTTGTCAGAATATGATTGGCGATATACTCCAAGCCCCTGTATTCAGGGAGCAGCCTATTCTTCGGAAATGCCGCTTTGAATACGATATCCTTCTGCCCACTGAATTGGTAGAGATATATGTTGATGGAAGTCTCCTTGTATACGATCGGAGAAATCCCTTCATTCGGAAGATCGAAGCTCCTCTGAAGGCAGTCTGCAATGTCAAGTTGTGCAATCTTGGCTTCCCAGACGTTGTTGGACACTTCTTGCTGATAGGATATACAGGAGATATCCTTAAGGTCTTTGTCCTGACGCAAGTTCATATAGAACTTAGTCACCGCCTTGGAAGGCACAAGTGAGGAACCTTTGACAAAAGAGTCTGAAGGCCCGATGATTGAAGAGCATTGAAGATTGGGTCCATGCAATCAATCTCACACGATCTGAACGTGAGGACTAGCTTAAACCAGACCCTCTTGTTGCTTATGATCTCCTCCATATCAGACGGAATTAATACTTCATTGTTGGGAGAGCTCGCCATTGAAAGACTGAATCTACAAAACAAAGGTTAACACTTTAAAGTAGAGTAAGTCAGTTGCTGCAAATTAAGTTTAAGAAATGTACCGAAAGATTAGTCCGATAGAGGTAGTAGATTTCGAATGCAGTTATTTTACAAAACACTAATTTGATCGATAATGGCGGAAAGTAAGATATCAGATCATGGATAGGAGTATATATATATATATATATATCATGTATGAATATGAACGGTTTATTCGACATGCGGTTCAGATTAATCTGAATTTGAAAGATGGACGACAGAGATTTAATATTGTAAGAGGTTATAATTACTTTGCCTCCTATAATCTCGACCTACGAATCTATCATCTAAAAGGTAAGGTGAGATGACAAGCATTTAATGCGCCGCAGTCAGTATATGGAATGTCGTGCTTTTAATGAAAAGTTTTAATTAATGACATCCTATAGAGGTTAATGGTGGGAAATAAATGCAATGGATGTTGAATAAAGATATGCTGAATAAATACTCAAAACCTGTCAGCTGAACATAGTTGTCAGCTGATACCACTGTGTAGTCATTGAGCAGTTCATCATTACTAAGAGTAAGTTCCCCCCTTACTCAGTACTTCCGGGATCGTTTTGCTGAACTAAGTCAGTAGGATCCAATAGACTTAATCAGAAGCCAAAACTGAACAGAGCCTACTGATCATTAGATTCTTTCCACTCGACTGACTAAGGCTCAAAAGGCAGAAGCAAAACAGATATGGAATCAATGCGAAAGAGGCCTAGATATTACAACTGAGGCTAGGAAAAACAAGAGAAGCCAGAGATAAGCTGAAGAAAGCTGAAACCGATGCTCAAATTGTGAAAAAATAGAAGGAAGCTAGAGAGATGATTCATGAGAAAAGTAGAGAGATTTCGACTACTTCTAAGTTCTTCAGATGAGGTGCTTCTAAACACAACTTGAAGACACCCATATATCCTCGTGCTAACAAGTGGATCATCTAGAAACTTAATCAGAAGTGAGAATCTATTAAAGTTGATTTTATTAAGAGTTTCTACATTTGGAAGCTTTGGGAAGACACAGTAGATGTAGATCAACTATTTGAAGAGATGATTACCATTACTGATACTGATCTATTAGCTAAAGTTCAGAGTTGCTATTGAAAGAAGGACTACATGTAAAAGCGCCTGTATTCAGAACTCGCCCTCCTTCCATGGCAGTAGAAGGGAATGTATACATGAAGGAGACTGAGTGGGTGTTTGCAAAAGCTTAAATTATTGAACTTATAGCTTGATTTAAGGAAAAGTTGTTTTTTGGTGTTTTCAACAGCTTAAATTCGGAAAAATTCTCTAGATTTAAGTTGAATAAGTTGAAGTTGGTTAAGTTGATTTTTACCAACTTCTCCAACTTAATGGCATATTTGTAATTTCGGATAAGCTATGATTTTACATTTTACTTATAAATCACAAAATAAGCTACTACAGTATAAATTTTGCAAACACTATTTTTTCAACGTTTTCTTCTTTTAAGCAGTTTTTGCAAATACACCCTAAATTCTCTAATAAGCCACTTTTACCAACTTCACCTTAATTTAAGCACTTAAAAAAAGTTTAAGCTATTGCAAACACCCCCTGAAGAGGAAATCAAAATTGTTGTGACAAAGAAAGCACTAATCCTGAAGATCAAATAAGGTCAAGCCTAAATCAAGAACCTCAGGTCACACGTTTTCAAAGCTTATGGATTTCAACCTCTTTTATTTTAATGGAATTAGTATCACCTTTTTGGACAGACAACTAGTCATTGTCGTATTGGTCACTACTTTTAAATTAAACACAATTGATCAACTAAGTGATCAACTAACACACACTCACACTTATGCTTTACTGCTTATTTTACTTGTGATGTCTTCATATTCATATTTTGAATTGTGACATCATCAAATATGGGGAAATTGTTGTGTGATGATATAATATAAGATTTGAAGATCCCAAACCCCTAGCTGAATTATGAACCAACATAATGTAATAGCTTAGTTGAGGTCATCATGTTAGGAGCTCGGTAGGCTAGATAGAGTTCAGTAAATGCTTTAGTCTCAATAGATTATTATTTTCAGTAGTTGATGGTCTTAGTGTTTGAAGACTCAGTAGGATTCATTCGAATCTACTGAATGTGTGTTGAGCATTAGTACCGAAGGATTGACTTACATGCTGAATCTCAGAGAATGTCAGTAGAAGACCACTCAGCTAAAGTGTCTGAGGTATCAAATGAAGTCAACTCAGCATCAATCTTGGAGTTTGAACAAGCCTCACCTACAATTCAACCTCAACCAATGAGAAGTTGTCAGCATTGTACTTGCCCTAACATAAAGTTGCCCTCAAGCTGAAAAAGAGAGAATCTCTACAGTATGTTCAAATTGAAGATGGTCGTTTTCCTTATCGCTTTTGATACGTTGCTTCGTCAAGTCACCGCACTTACCACTCTCCTAAGCAATGTTGATGATGCCAAAAAGGGGAAAGGAGAGGTAAAAGAAGAAGAAGTGAGTATCATTATTGACCCCTCAGCACAAGGAAAAGACAAGACAAGGCAAGGGAAGTAGTCATAATTCCTACTATTGCTGGAGGATCTGGTGAATGGTCCTCAGCACAAGCCATCATAGAAGAGGTCGCTTAGTTTATTAATGAGGATGAGTCGGTTATACAATCAGAGGCAAAAGGCAAGGCCCCAGCTATCAGTAGCTCTCCTCCACCTCTATCACCTCCCCAAAAGTTCTGAAGTGCTAATGAGTAAATAACATATGACAAGAAAGTGGTTGAGCAACTTCTAGTTGAAGAAACATTTGCTGCCAAGTTGAAAGCTTAAAAGAAGAAGGGCATAATAATCAAGACAATAGTGTCGAAGCGAGCTAGGATTGTAATATCAAGACAATCTAGAGTCGCAGCTGCAAAATCTCAGAAGGCCAAGGATGCTGAACTATCTAAATCTGTTGAGACGCCAACTCAAGACTTAGAAGCTAAAGCTGAGAGCCCTACTGATCATCAAACTCTATCCACTAGATTGACTAAGGCTCAAGTGTGGGATTTTGTATCTTTTTTTTGTATATATAGAAGAGTTTGGGCTTGTGTGGGGGGATGTCCTGGGGGTATGGGGGGTATATAAGGGGGGGGGGGGGGATATAATGAGGGGGTTGAAAATTATAATAGAAAGGTGATAAAAAGGGGGGGGTTATGCTTAGCTCCCCCCCGGGGGGAGAAAAATAAGAAATCGTTCCCCCCTTTGGGTTTAAGTGTTTTCAAAGCCACCCCCCCCGGGGGGGCACCCCATCCCCCCCCGCAAAAAAAAACCCCGTTTCTCCCCCACCCCACCCCATTTTTTTTTTTTTTTTTTTTTTTTTTTTTTTTTTTTTTTTTTTTTTTTTTTTTTTTTTTTTTTTTTTTTTTTTTTTTTTTTTTTTTTTTTTTTTTTTTTTTTTTTTTTTTTTTTTTTTTTCTTTTTTCCCAATGGTGAAAACCCCTAGAGAACTCGAAAGAGGGGATTAGTAATACACTAAAGAGGGGGGAGAGGGGGTTTGAAGTTGGGGGGTTGTAAAAGGGAGTGGAAGGGAAATAGATGTTAATAATAAGAAAGAGTAAGTTAATTAAAACGGATATCACTTAAAAGGAGAGATAAGTAAAAACAAGCGCTAGGGATAAAGGGGAAGGAGTAGGACAAGGGAATGAAGGTGTTAATAAAACAAAAAGGAGAAAGAGGATAATTAATAATTGAGGCCATTATCTTGATGGATGATGGTGGTTTAGAATTTAAATATTATAAGGATAGATACATTATTTAAAAGTTATAAGGAATAATAGATGGGCTAAATTAATGAAAATATAAAGTAGCCCAATAAATAATAATTATAATATGGGATTGATTTAATAGAAGCCCATTGGATTAAATTAAATAAGGCTACATAAAATTAATATTAAAGGTTGAATTAATAATAGATATTTGAATTAATAAACATATTTTATTTTTGAAATAGGCGTGAGTATAGAGAGAGAATAAATTTATTTCTTCGTAACCACCCGGAGGGAAGAAAAAGGGGGGACCCAGATGAGGTAAGATGAAAAAACAGGGGAGAAAAAGGGGGAAACACACGGAGGAAGGGGTTTGGAAAATACCAGAGGTAGAAGCTAAGGCGGTGTGGGACGCTTGTGAAAGAGGCATGTACATAACAACTGAGGATAGACAGGTCAGAGAGGCCGGCTGAGATAGACTGAGAAAAGCTGAATTAGACGTTCAGATAGCCAAGACTTAAAAGGAAGCTGGAGAGATGATTCCATAGAAAAGTAGGGAGATTCTAACCACATCCAAGTTCCTTAGACGAGGTGGTGAGAAAGATAATCTCAAGACTCATCTATTCCCTCGCACTGATAAGTGGATCCCCTGGAATCTGAATGAGAGATGGGAATCAATCAAAGCTGAATTCATCAGAAGCTTCCATTGCTGGAAGTTATGGCAAGACAAGGACGCAAGTAAGATATATGAAGAGATGTTGATATCATACGATCCTGATCTGCTCGCTGAAGTCCAAGTCGTATTACAGAAAGAAGGGCTGACACTTAAAGCTCCTGAATAGAGGACTCTTCCCCCTCCCATGACACTTGAAGGTTCTATATGTATGAAAGAGATGGAAAACGAGTTCAAAGATGCAGGATTCAAGAGAGTAAGCATAGATCAAGAAACTGAAAGCATGAATTTACAGACTTTGCGGTTTACAGCCTCCAAAATAGAATTTAGCAGGGTTCAAGGCCAGACCTCAGAAGTTCAGAGCTAAGAAGGCATGGCTGATAATCTCGATTCTCTTTGTATGGTACAGTTTTCTAGTGATAGAACTGATTCTTGTACCTGTAAATTTTCATATCTTAATAGAATCAGTATCAGTTTTTGGCCGGACAACTACTCATTGTCATATCAACCACTGCACAACACAATTGATCACCTAAGTGATCAACACATTTATGCTTTATTGCTTATTTTATTTGTGATGACTTCATATTCATAGTTTGAATTGTAATGGTTTTGGCATCATCAAATATGGGAAAATTGTTGGATGATGATCTAGTATAAGATTTGAAGATCCCACAAAACCCTTAGCTGAGTGATGAACCAACATAATGTAATAGATTATATGAGCTTAGATTATTAGGAGCTCAGTAGGCTAGATGGAGTTCAGTAGCTGACAGACTCAGTATAATATTCTTCTCAGTTGTTGACAGACTCAGTATCTGAAGACTTAGTAAGATTCAACTGAATCTACTGAATGTGTGTTGAGCATCAGCACAGGAGGATCAGCCAACGAGCTGAATCTCTTAGAGGATGTCAGTAGATGACCACTTAGTTAAAGTGTCTGAGGTATAAGAAGAAGTCAACTCAACATCAGTCTTGGAGCTTGAACAAGTCTCACCTACCAATCAACCTCGACCAATGAGGAGCTACCAGCGATGTACTTGCCCTGACAAAAAGCTGCCCTCAAACTGAAAAAGAGAGAATCTCTACAGTGATGTTCAAATTGAAATTGTCGTTTTCCTTGTCGCTTACAACACGTGACTAGGTCCTCTCCAATGGATATTTTCGTAGGTCAAGAATATAAATATAGATCAATCTTCAGGCATTGAAGACACAACCGAGAACACAAAGCATTCAAGTGATCAAAGCTCTAGCACATTCAAAGCATACAAAGCGAGAACTCTCTTAACCGTAGAAATCAGATATAGTTCTCACTCTAGAGTACCATAATTCTCATTCTCTATTCTCTAAGCAAACATTGTTAGATCTTAAACTTAGATATCGAAGGAGTTCATATACGACTGTTCTTATTGTAAAAACTGCTTCTCGGTTAGAGAATCTCAAACCTTGTGTTTGAACCCCTGTAAAGTCGCTAAGACTATAACTAGTGATCTGTCCAGTCCACGGATCGAGTGAGACTTGCTCAGCATAATCTATTCAAGACCTCCTAGTAATTAAGGATAATGGAAGTAGGATCTTGTGTACCCGAACCACTTTAAAAAATGTGTGTTCTTATTTACTGTTTTATTGGATAGTATTCATCGTGCACAAAACTGCTTTGCGAAATTCATAAGTTTGGATTTTCAGTAAAACCGCTTAAAACAAGCACAAGCATAAATTGAAACAATTTTTACTAAAACGTTTTTCAAAGAGACGACTAAAATTGGGCCTACACTATTTTAATTAATAACGTATTTTGGAAATTAAGGCGGGAATTGAATACAATGCTACTGACCGTATAATGTTGAGTTTAGATACTCAAACCTATCAGCTGAATATAGTAGTCCGTTGATACCACTATGACGATATTGAATAAGTTCAATATTCCGAGAGTATTCCCCCTTACTGAATGCTTCCCTTCTAAATCCACTTGCTGACTCGGGTCAGTAGGATCTAGGAGACGAAGTTCTAGTGATTTTTTTTAATCTGGTTTCAGCTAGAGGTTTCGTCGAATATCAACTTTTTGTTTGTAAGTATGGATCTTCTCCATCTTGAAATCCTTCTTCTCGACATATCTTGAATGAAGTGATGTCTGATATCCATGTGTTTGCATCTCATGTGAAGTACTAGATTTTGAGTGATTGCAATAGCACTAGTGTTGTCGCAATAAATGGACACTTCATTATAAATAATATCATAATCTTTGAGTAGTTGTCGAAGACAAATGATTTAGGCACAACTTCCTGCAGCCATATATTCAGCTTCGGTAATAAACGTCGCTACTAGATGCCAGGGGCGGAACTAGAGGGGGGTTGGGTGGGTCGACCGACCCCCCAGCCAACGGAACTTCGATTGAATAGGGTGTAGGATTTGTATTGCCTATAGATAATTTTAGTGAAAAATGTAATTAATTACTCCCTCCGTCCCATTCCACTTGTCTTATTTCTTTTGGGCACGGAGATTAAGAAGAGTGGGTGGTTGTGTGTAGATGAGTGTGTGATTGTGTGTAAAGAGGTAGGCCCCACAAAGAAAAAGTGGTAGGTTGTGTAATGATTAGGCTTCCTTTTTTGGAAACTTGACAAGTCGAGCGGGACAGCCCAAAAAGGAAAACTAAACAAGTCGAATGGGACGGAGGGAGTATTTATTTGTAGTACAGTTGGTTAATGACTTTGTCTTTCTTAAGAGATGTCACATGTTCGAAACCGCACTCATTTAACTTTTATTTTTAGATTTCTCTCTCTCTTTTTTCTACTAGTTGTATAAGTAGCGTAATAAATATAAGAAATAATTGTTCCTCTACTTTGACCCCCAACTTCATAGCTCTAGTTACGACTGTTAGATGCTGCTTAATGGAGAACCAAAATATTAGTTTACTGTCGAAGAACTGACAAGTTAACCCCTACTTTTTCTTATAAAAATATTATTTTTAACTTTAAGCAAAATCAAGTAAGAAAGACTTATGATAATAAGTAAGTTTCAAACACCCCAATGTATTTCACTGTTGTTTTAGAAGATTCATCAAGCATCCTTGCATTTTAGAAAGAGGTGTAATTCACCTCTCTCTACTCAAGACTGATATAATGACAATCACGCCCTGCTGTGTAATTGATCTTTCAAAATCCAAATTTTTCTTGCATAAACCTCGTGGTTTCGTCCAAATGTAAATGCTTTTTTATTTCTCTTAAAAGCTAAATTTGTAGTTATTTTAAATATCATAACAACATAGTTATAAGAATTTTCTTTTACAAGTATTTTTTTTTACAAATAATAATTAAAAATCATGGCTTTGTTTTAAATAAAAGTTATTTTTGCTAAATTTACAGCTTTTCTATTCAATATATTTTATTAAGAAGAATATTTTCTGAAAATTATTAACATATTCATAATTTCCTACTTGTTAGAATACCTAAAGTATTCGTTTTCCCACTGTAACATGCGAACGGAAACTTGGGAAAATATTGGCGCAATACAACAGCCATTACCATTAATATAATGCCACGTGTTGCGTATACCTAGAAAGCCAATTGAATACCCCTCGTAAGTTTACACCCACGCTCCAGATTTTTGATTCGCCAACACACGATCTGCTCTCCAATTTTCCCTCCATTAACCAGCTCTTTAAGCTGCTCGAATTTCTTCCACAATTCTTTGATTTTCCCCCTTTCCACGTCGCTAAGTTGAGTTGACTCAAATTGGAATTAGTAATTTGTACGGGGGTTTGTTCGCGGGAGATCGCTAAAGGAACTCGGTGAAAAACCCCAAACCCCATGAAGGTATGGGCTGTAATTTGTGGTTTTTGTTGGTTTGTTAGTTTCTGTTTAGTCGGGATTGATTTCGTTGTGCTTGGAAGTGTGATTACACGTGGATTTGGTAAGTTATGTTTGTTTTTGGGGATTCTTGAAGTAGGGTTTCGGTTTTATAGTTATGGGTCGTCGGAGTTCGGTTAAAAATTCTTTCTCTGTTTTCTTTAACTGCTGTCGATTGATACTGTGTTTTATTTTATTTTAATTATAATAATTTATTCAGTTTTATTACTTGTTTTTTTGCCAGCTTTTTGATAGTTATACGGTTTCCTTGTGAGTATATATGGACTCTCCATTAATCGTTGAAGATCTAGAGGGTGGTTATGAACATTAAATGGTTTTCAGTATCGAAGTTGTTGTGGAATTTCAGTGGCTAAATGGTTTTTATTTTATATATACATACTTAGAGCAACACACACATAACATAAGCAAAAAGTTTGGAGTGTTGCTTTAGTTAGTTCAAGAGTTGGTAATATTTTAGTTTCTGATATGCCATAAGTCGTGTGAAAATACCTATAGATATGGCGTACGATACAAAATAGATAAAATCATCTTGTGGATCAACCAAGCAGCTGATTTTTCTTGGCCAAAGCTTAAGCAGCATAAGATTGCCCCAGTGTACCTGATGTGTGTGGCTTGAAAGAAGCATTTTGTGAATTCTTGAGAGGGTGTTCGTCCTAGGTGATATCATGGGGCATGGGTCTTCTTATCAAAACCCAAAAAAATAAAATTAATGGTTTAAGGGTTACGAGTTTCTTATCAGATAAAGGTTGGAGTATTGTTTTACATCTACTTATTTATGCTACCTCTTTCCTTTTCTTTTTGAGATATCTATGCTGTAAATAGCAGATCAAGGCTTTAAAACTGTTTTGTTAACTATATATGTGAACTTCAAAATAACATGGTGGTCAAAATTATCATGACCGCTTCATATACTATGTTCCAACTTTTGAGCTGTCGTGTTCTTTAATGTTTCAGTCAATCTCTTTCTTGTCTCAATGTTGTTATTATCTATTCCGGCAATAGATAATCACATGACAAGATTTTCATATTTCTCAGGATCCAATAGTTTATATGCTCTGTGAATGGAGATTAAACTTATGAAATCTTCTGGTGTATCTTTTTACATCTCCAGTTTGCACTTGTTTTCTATTGAGACCAGATCATATCCTTGTGCAGTTATATTCTTTGGTTTGGGAACTGATAAACGTTTAGTTCATGCCTTTGGTTTCACCATTTTGAAAATGTATTGTTTTTAAGTTGTTAATAAGAACTTCCTTGCTGTTGGATTCTTGACAATGGCTGTGCTCTATCTACGGCTGTATTTGTTTGCTTCTCTTCATTTATGGTGGGTCTTGTTGCTGATAGTCGAGCTTAGCAAAAACACGATGGTAGGGCTGATTATTCCATTTCTTCGTTTCAGAAAAAAGTCACCCCTGGCCGGTAATGAGCTACTTCCATGTCAGGCGCTGATTCATGGATTCTGATTACAAGAAGTTTGGAAGAGGTGAGATTGTACAAGGATAGTTGTTACCTTCTGACTACTCTTGAGTTGGGCATTTTTTTCCCTCTAGCTTGTGTCGTCTTTGAAAACTTAGATCAAATAAATGCGAGATACAACCTTTATAATTGTATCTGAATGACAATGATTTTACCTGGTTGGAGTTCCTTCTGGCTTTAAGAATTATGGGCCCTAATTGACTGTTGAAGTTACTGAGTAACTCGGACCAGATGATCCCCACCTAATCCTGGATCCTAATTGGCTACTAGAATAACTGATTCATCAATGATATCTCATGGTCACCCTTACTGATAGCTAAACATGTATTTCCTTAATTTCTTGTACGTTATCTCCTATGAGGGTTAACCTATGCAATAAGTGAACTAAATAGTTAAACTTCTTGGAGGTGGAAAGAAAGCTAGAGCCTGAAATATTTTCTATGTAGTGGCTTAAAGCTTTTTTATTAAGATATTTCCATCTGGAAAGAAATTTGGGAGGTCGAAAGCAGGATTGTTTGGACTTTGTTTGTTTGGACTAGATGATCCCACCTAATCCTGGATCCTAATTGGCTACTTGAAGTCTAGAATAACTGATTCGTCAATGATATCTCATGGTCACCCTTACTGATAGCTAAACATCTCCTATGAGGGTTAACCTATTCAATGAAGTGAACTAAGGCGTTAAATCTTCTAGGAGGTGTCAGGAAAGCTAGAGCATGAAACATTTTCTCATGTTGTGGCTTAAAGCTTATTTCTTAATAAAATATTTCTCTGGAAAGAAAATTCTGGAGGTAGAAAGGGGGATTGTTGAGATTATTTGGACTTTGTAGACTTGACATAATGATACCAGGTTAGCAGCTCATCTTTAGATGATTTTGGTAGTTCATTTGATTAATCAGAAACTGATTTTTCTTTATTTGTGTGGTTTGAATTTATATGGTTAGAAATAACAGAAGATAGGTGGTTGAATTTATATGGTAAGAAATAACAGAAGATAGGAAACTTTGGCAAGTTCTATTTCCATAGACAAACCTTGTATGTTGATATCTACTCCATGAAAATCTGACTCACTGCAATTGCTTTCTATTCGTCAATGATTCATTGTCAGCCTTAGTTGTTATTTATCCCTTTGATTTTGACTTTGCCAACTGATTTTTTTGCCTACACTTCAAATTTAGGTCCTAGAGAACTTACAGGTGCTGTGGATCTTATAAGTCACTACAAGTTGTTACCTCACTACGATTTCTTCTGTAAGAGGTCGCTTCCTCTGCCAATATCTGACACACACTACCTTCACAATGTGGTCGGAGACACAGAAATTAGAAAAGGGGAGGGGATACAGTTGGGCCAGCTCATTCAAGATGCCGCTTTATCTAGAGAAACTAATACACGTATACAACCTTTTGACCTAGATGTTCTTAGGGAATCCTTTCAGCTGCGGGAAACGACCCCAATTGATCTTCCTTCTGTGAGTTTCTTTGTAATTAAGCCTACAACTTTTCTCAGTGCTGATCAGTAGCCTTTGTACTATCTGTCAAAAGATTGAGGCTCATTTTCTTGTTATATTTTGTAGTCGGAGAAGGGTACTCCCACCATTGCTGGGAAATCAAAGAATGAGTCTAAAGATAAGGAGAAGAAACATAAAAAGCACAAGGACAGAGACAAAGATAAGGATAAAGAGCACAAGAAGCACAAACATCGGCATAAAGATCGGAGCAAAGACAAGGATAAGAAAAAACATAAAGGCGGCCATCATGAGAAGGTTTGCAAACTAGGTCTTGAAACAAAATTTGCTTTGTCGTGAAATGCATATGTTCTTTTCTTAGAATAAACTTTTAATGCCATCTATACTCATCGACTGATTTTTGTTAAAGCTTTCCAGACCATGGCTTTTCAAATCACATAATGTTACTTTGAGGTGGCAAGATGTGTAAAAATCAGAGTGAATTTATTGGAAAAGTTAACAGATTTCTTGTTTGGTTTCTGATAGCTTCTGGATTTGTTGACAAACTCTGACACACCATGACAATTATTTCAGAAGAGGAAGCACGAAGGAGATGATGACGGCAGTGATATTCATAAACACAAGAAAAGCAAGGTAACGCAAACTGGACTATTTCTGCCAGGTTCTAGGTGGACACTTTGGCATGTGAATTTTATTGTACTTGTTTCGTGAATGTTCTTCTAAACCATACATCTCTAATACATGGAATTATGCAGCACAAGAGCTCAAAGATAGATGATATGGGAGCAATAAAGGTGGCAGGCTGAAAATTTGTGTCAGATCTTTATATTGTCATCAAATGTTGGAGTTGATAATTGAGGAATTCTTTAGTTTTTTCAAATTACCTAAAGGTACATAATCATTTATTAGTGGAACCTTATGTCCTTCACCTTTTTTTTTTTTTTTTTTTTAAATCGTAGCTGTACATACTGATTATCTTAGAGCCTTAGTAGACCTCTTATCTTGATTTTACGACTGAGTGGCTGGATATGGGGGTCTCAATAGGTCCGGCCAAAGTCAAATAACCGAATGCAGAACAGTGTCCAAAAGCAGCCAAAATACTGTCAAAATATGTCTATTATCATAAAACTGTTGTTATGGCCATTTTTGTGTTTGAGCCTAGGATTAGTCGAACAAAACAATTAAACTGAGTATGCTAGCAGCCCTACAATTAAACTTTTGTAGAGGAACATTTATGTAGAAGTCTTCTAGGACTGCAGAGAGTAGTGATAGGTATCCTGCGTGAATATTCTTACTTTACTCCTATAAGATGTGCTCTGCTTCTTTATATATATTTGTATTTCTTTTTTCCATTGCAGAGCTTTATTTGGACTTACTAAAGATTGCCAAGAAGGTGAATTCACTTAGAGTGAATTCAAGGTAAAAAAAAAATTGTTGAAAATGGACTTCTCTCTATCATAACAAAACTCTCACATTTCTGTAACAATAGTCAGTCTTCATTCCATTTGTTATTTGTAAAAGATGCAATCGGTATCTGTCTTATTGAGTTTTTCCCCTTTTCCTTTGAGAAATCTAGGACAAAGGTTTCGACGTAATCTAATCAGGAGATAGGATTTGATTCTTCAAAACCCAATCAGAGGGTAGCTTATTTGTAAGGATGTGGCAAACTGTATTGTTGGATATCTTAAAAATAGAATAGATGTGCAATTTTATATGAGAATCTTTGTGACATCAAATCAGCATAAGTATGATTAATACAGGATCATTTGATACTGCAACATGATGCTTGCCTTGTGGGCAAATTGATGTTGTCTGTTCAAGAAACTCTATACCTTTCCGTCTCATTTGTCGGTTTAATTCGGTTTGGTTAGTTCAAAGAAGATACTGGACTGTGTTGTTTGAGTTTGGAATTGGTGTTTTATGGTGAATTTTGGTACTGTAAGTTGAGCACAAGAGTGCTGGCCTGGACCATGAAGTTGAGCTGATTGATGAATTATTGTTCTTTTGTGTATAATTGTGCCTGAGATAAAGCGACCGGTCATATTATGATGACCTATTGATCGTTATTGTTATGTATATCATTATATCGACCTATGGATGTAGTTGAAGCTGCAATAATTGGCTTAAATCACGGAAATGACTGGATGTCAATCGTTACTGTTAATTTTTCCTATGATTGTTTCTGGTAAATATTTCCTTACATCCTTTGATTGCCACTTTTTTTGAGTTTTTGGTGCTTTTATTTAATTCTTATATTGGTTTATGGCCCCATTTTGGGTAATTTATTAGCTTTTTATTCCAACTTATTCCAAAAAATAAGTATTTATATGCGCATTTTAGAAAGTTGATGAAAATAAGCTAAAAATAGGTTATGAAAATAGGTTCTAATATCAAATTCCAAACAAAAATAGGTGAGAAGCCACAGTTAAGTGAAAACTGTGAGTCATGTATAATTCTTATATAATTTATGCATAATTGTTATATGTTTTATGCCAAAAAATATATAATTTAACACTTTTGTCCTTCTACATAAAATATATATAATGTAAAATTATATATTTTTTATATAAAATATATAATGATTATACATAAATTATATAAGGATTATGCATAGTTGACAGTTATCAAGTTTAGTGTGGGTTTTCACCAAATTCACACACTCTTTATATATATATATATATATAATAAAGTGTATATATGAATGCATATGAAAGCAAATCACTTATTCAAATTTAAATGCTTATAAAATAAATACTTCTAAATCACAATTAGTAGTAACATTTTATGATTATCATAGTCTCATTCATCTTGTTTTGCTTTCCTTCTCAAGTTCTTTCATTCATCTTATCTTATTTAAAATATGGCAACTATTCTTCACATAATTAACCACTCTTTTTTTAGGGACCTACCCCTTTACTCATATACGTGTTGAAAAGATAGGAGACAAACTCATTATTTAATTAAGACATCAAAGCTCAAAAAAGAAGTATACACCACAATTGCTTTTACTTTCTCTTATTTTTTTGAATGACGAGGGTAACCCGCAATCGCTATCGAAGTGCGAACTGTGTAAACTCTGCTCCTGTGTAATAGACTGCAAACCACACAGGAGAGTTCAACAACCCTAGGCTAACCATAGGTGACAGACACACATATGGATTCTAGTGGAATTTGAACTCATGACTTATCGATCCCGGGACACCCACCTTCACCGTTACGTCATTCCAAAGGGATTGTTTTACTTTCTTTGGAGTTTGGAGGAGTAGCCAAACCCTAAAATTTATGCTATTTAGTAGTATGTGCTAGTGATGATATGCAACTGGATAGGTCTCTTTTCTTCCTCTTTTGCGTGGAGAAAGAATGAGGTTTTTGTAAAGCAACAATGCCAAATTTCTCTCATTCTCTTATAATGTTTTGTATGTGTGCTTTCCATTTCCTGTCTTCAATAACTACTCCCTCCGTCCCGCTATTTGTGGCTCACTTTCCCGAAATGGGTGTCCCATTATTTGTGCCCGCTTTCCTAATTTGGTAAAAAATTACTCATACTCTATCATCTTCTCTCTCTTACTTTATTACATTATCTCTCCTACTTTATCATCTTTCTCTCATACTCTCTCATTATCTTACTCATTTTCTCTCTCATACTTTATCATCTACACTCTCTCTCATACTTTATCATTTACTATCATTAATTCCGGTCCAAAACCAATTGATACCCACAAATAACGAGACGGAGGGAGGGGAAAAAAAAAACACCCCAAGGGGGGGGGGGGGGGGCGGGTAAGTATTTGGAAAGGAAAGGACAGAATATGCAATGCAACCACCATCTCCATTGCCTTTTTCTTTTCCTTTTCCTTTTCACTCCTTTCAACGGACACTAGATATTATATTCAATAAAATTAATTCTTTCTTTTTGAGCAAGATTAAGTTTCTTTCTCCATGAGACAAAATCTTGAAATGTGTGAAAAGAAAAAAAGCAAAAACATTAAAAACATTTAGAGATTATGTAGAAGATAGTAAAAGATTGAGAATGCATTGAAAAGCAAATCACTTTGGAGCTTGAGATGATGAGAGTTATTATGTTATGGATATGAACCTAATTCAATGAAATTTAAGTATATTTCTTTTTCTATAAAAGAATTATAAAAAGGAAAATAATAGGAAAGTATTTTGTCTTTACCTTCATCATGGCTGTGGTGGCATTTTGTGGCCGACAAAACTGTTGACACAAATTACTAAACTAATTCGAAATGCTAATTGTATCAAACCATCAGTAGATTAATACTTAGAACCATCAATACTCTGTAATTTATTCTAGATCGAAACAATTAATATACTCCTATTACTACCTCCGTTCCGCTATTTCTGGCATATTTTTTCGGAATGAACGTCCCGCTATTTCTGGCACACTTCCTAATTTGGAAATAACTATCATCTCTTTCATACTTTACCATCTTATCTCTCCTACTTTTTCTTACTTTATCATCTTCTCTCTCTTACTTTATCATCTACTCTCACTCATCTTCTCTCTCTTACTTTATCATCTACCAATATCTCATTCTTAATCATCTACTACTTTCTTAATTTCCGTGCCCAAGTGAAATGTATCGAAAATAGCGAGACGGAGGTAGTATAATACTCCAAAGATGCTCCTATTATTACTAAATTCATATACATTAAAAATAAAAATAAAACACTACTCTCTCTCTCATCTATTCTCTCTCTAAATTAAGATAGTAGTAACGTGCGTGTCATTTAGTTGATGCTGTTATACATTATAGAGTGTCGGTGCTGACTGAACTTACTCAGTGTCACCTAAAATTTTGTAATAATAATGAAATAAGTACATAATTAATTTTGGGCCATATAAAGTTGAAGTTATCATGCAACCTTTTCTTACAAAGAATTTAATATTTTCGCTGCCAGTATTTTTCAACCTCGGATATGAGTTGAAAACTAGACCTGTTTGATTTTAAATCACTAACAACTTGTTGCATTTTATTCTTTTATTTTTTTTTATTCGGGAAATTGTTGTGATTTTTTTCTCACGTATCCATCAATCGCCATCAGTTATTATTCTGAAACATCTTTAGTCAATTTTAGATATTTTTGAGACAGGCTATTCTTTTAAAATATTCATATTTATTGTTCTATGCTCTGTAAGACTATAATTATAACTACAGTTACTGTATATTGAACAAAAAACATTTGTGCTTTACATAATGATTTGAGTGTAATTCTTATATTCTTATATATATATATACCATACTATAATAATTTTGACATGTAACATTACATGTCAATAAATTTGCGGTGTGGTATACTTAGATAGTGTTTGGAGCAGCTTAAATAAGTTGATTCTGAGCTTTTTGATCATAAAAACACATTTTTCAATATTTGGAATAAGTGTTTCTACTTTTTTTTAACTTAAAATAAGCAAGAATAAACAGAAGTTTGTAAACTTGTCGAGGTGCTTTTTAAAAGCAAAAGTCAAATGAAATTGAAAAGCAGATGATAAAGTGTTTGCAAAACTATTTTTTTTTAAATTAAGCTATTTTTTTCTACTATTTCAAACAGTAACAACTTTTAATTAAGGGGTGTTTGCAAATGCTTATTTTAAGCACTTATCTGCTTATTGACAGCATAAGCAGTTTTTTTGTGTTTGGTAAATCTGCTTAGTGCAGCAGCTTCTCTAAAATTAAGTAACTAAACTGCTTAATTAAGCAGTTTTTTTTAAGCATCTATTGAGATGCTTTTGGGTGCTTAAAGCACCATAATTTCTGAAACTACCAAATATATCTGTTTTTTATTATTGATACCAAAAACTATCTGCTTTTGCTTAAAAGCAATTATTTTCAACTTTAAACAAAAACAAATAAGAAGTGCTTATGATAAGCAGTTGCAAACACCCACTTAATAACTTTAAGCAACTTTAAGCATAAACAACTAAGAGTTGCTTAGTCCCCATGTGATGACGTAGTGGTGAAGGTGGGTGGCTCGAGACCGAAAGGTCATGGGTTCAATTCTTACTAGACACCCCTGTGCACACCAAAGATAGCGGCTGAGAGTTCCTCGTTATAAAAAAAAAAAGTAAGAAGAGCTGCTTATAAAGCTCTTTCAAACACTACCTTAGAAATACATAAATGTAGGTTGGACAAACATATAATTTGAGATATTATTAAATTATTATAATGCAAAATTAGTCATCATTACACTAATAATTTCTCCCTCCGTCTCATAAAAAGTGTCTCCCTTTCCTTTTCGGGGTGTCCCATAGAAAGTGTCTCATTTCCTAAAAAAGAAGTGAGTCCTACACCTTTACTAACTCAAATCAATTCAAAATAATTAATTAATTACATGGATCTCATCTTTCTACTTAACAAACAAATTCTAAATAATTTATTAATTATATGAGCCCCACATCTTTAGCAACTAAAATAATTCACCTAAAACTCAGTGCCCCATAAAAATGAGATACTTTCTATGGCCCATAGAAAAGAGACTTTCTATGGGAAGGAGGTAGTATTTTACTATAATTATATTATACATCCACTGTCCACTGATTCTAGGTTGTCTAGTCTATCTACTTCTCACACTCATTCACACACTCAGTGTGAAAAAAATGTGAAAATTCTTTCACATAGAACATATTCATCATCCCTGGATCGCTTCCACACAGAGTAGCAAAATGCCCACCACCGCCACCGGCGCCGTCGCCCTCCACCACTTCCTACTGTTATCCCTAACATTCCACCCATTATCCTCCACCTCCACCCAGCAGCCCCGCCGCATTCTCCACCAGCCGCTCCTTCCGCAAGATCCATCATCACCGCCGCCCGCTCCCTCGCCCCCAAAATACCCTTTTACCACTTCTGCCCCTGACAACTCCCCCTTCTTCCAATCGTACCCCTCGCCCCCTCCACCCCCCTCCCCCGCCTCCTTCGCCACCTTCCCGGCTAACATCTCCTCCCTCACCGTCCCCGGCCCCGGCCCCTCCAAAGCTAAGTCCACCTCCTCCAAACTCATCATCGCCGCAGTCGCCGCCGTTGTTGCCGCTATCACCGTCGTCTCCCTCGCTGTTTTCCTCCATCTCCGCCACCGCGCCACCACCCGCCCACCATCCTCCTTCAATCAAGGGAAACCACCATCCTCAGATACCAGCAGTGCGGTTTCGTTCAATCGGGCTTTTAATTCGAACCACATTCCGAAGCTCCAGAGCCCTTCGCAATCCAGCTCGGAGTTCCTCTACCTTGGGACTTTGGTCAACTCACATGCCCTTGGCGGCGCCGCAAGCGCAACGACAACTAACTATCATGCAACAAATTCGCGAAAATTGGACTCGCCGGAGCTCCGGCCGTTGTCGCCGCTGAACACGCAGCGGCAGAAATTTGGTAACAATGCCGAAGTTATTTCGAGTAGAGATGATGAGAGCGAAGAGTTTTACTCACCGAAAGGCTCCATTAATGGTAGAGAGAGCTTGCTCGGCACCGGATCAGCTTCTAAACGAACTTCTGCCGCTGTCGAAGTGGAGAATTTCAATGGCTCCACTTCAGATTCTTCATCTACTCACTCTTCTTCTGCCCCTGGATCGGGATCTCCGACGCACTCTGCGTCGGCAAATAATCTGACAGAGTTGAATTCAATGCCTAAATCGCCGGACTTAATCGAGATTCAGACTGTCGCGCCCTTGCCTCCGCAAATTTCGTCGCCGCTCCAGGAATCCGCATCGTCATCGCCGCCGAACTCATCTTCACCAGATCGGTATTCGAGGAGGAGCGAAGAGAATTCTCCGAGAAACTCGAGTGTTTTAGATCAGAATTTCGAATCTCCGGCGATAATTAGTAGCCCTGTCCATCATAGCACCACTGCAGATTCAGCATCGCCGGAAACACGAGGTTTGGAGCTTCAGGAATATGCATCGCCGTCGCCGCTAGAGTTATCTTCATCGGGATCGTCGCCGAGAAACTCGAATGCTTCAGATCGGATCGTGGAAATTCCGGCGAATAGCAGCAGCACTATCGAGCACAAACTGCCCAGCACTAACGATATCCCACCGACGCCGGATATGCAAGGTTTCCAGCTGCCGGAATCTGCCTTTCCCTGTTTGCCGAATTCAGACCTTTGTGATAGGAATTTCGAATCTCCGGTAAGAAGTAACAACCCTGCAGAACAGAACGCATTTGAAATCCTAAAGGCGCCAGGTATACAACCGGAACCCGCATCGCCGGAGAGATTGATGAAAAGTAAGGAATCATCTCCGAGGAATTCGGATGTTTCCAATCATAACGCGGAATCTCCGGTAATAATTAGTAGCCACGAACACCACTTCTTGACACCGGAGATAGAATCCTTAGTGTTGCCGGGAAGATGCTTGAGTGGCGAGGAATCATCGCCGAGGAATTCAAGTGTTTCTGATGAGAATGTGGTAGGAAACATCAGCTCCACAGAGCACAATTCGAATGAAATTCCACCATCAACGGAGATGGAAGGTTTGGCATTGCCGGAATCTCCAGTCCGATCGGCCCTTGAAAGCTCGGGGACAAATGAGGAGACATCGCCACGATATTCGGATTCTTTCGACCAGGATGTTGAATCTCCGGTGAACAGCCCAGTTCAGGATGTTAATCCAAAATCGGCGGAGATTGAAGATTTGGTTTTATCTTCGCCGAGGATTTCAAATGTTTCTGATCAGAATTCGGTGAGAATTAGCAGCCCCAAACAGCATGAACTGCCCGAGAGATACTGGATGGAAAGTGAAGAATCACTATCGAATGAATATGATCAGGATATGGAGTCTCCCTCTAAAGCGAGGGATGGCATCCCCTTGCAGCATACCGCCATTGCACCACCACCACTTTCTATTCCACCACCGCCTCCACCTCCACTTCCGCCTCTAAGTAAAGCATGGTTAAGTCCAAGAACACCAACTCCGCCACCCACGCATCCTGCTGAGCCACCTGCTTTAATAAATCCCTCAAGACCAATTGGGTTCGAGAGTCCGACATTGATTTCACCAATGCAGCTTCCTTGTGTAGATTCTACTGAAGAGGTGTCGAGCTCGAGCCCCCCCAAACCAAAACTGAAGCCATTACACTGGGATAAAGTGAGAGCTAGTTCTGATCGGGAGATGGTGTGGGATCAACTAAAGTGCAGCTCATTCAAGTACCATCCTCTGCTCTTAGTTATTTGGATCTATGTTTCCAGTTTTCATTATTCATGCTTGTTGAGTTACTTGCAGATTAAACGAGGAGATGATCGAAACATTGTTCGTTGTGAATACTCCTAAACCTAATCCAAATGAAGCAAGTAGGTGGCAGGTTCTCCCCTCTCCCGGCCTTGACAATGGTGATAAGCTTCTTGATCCCAAGAAAGCTCAGAATATCGCCATCTTGTTGAAGGCACTCCATGTCACTGTTGATGAAGTTTGTGAAGGCCTTTTGGAAGGTGTTCTACTAGCATTTCTTTTCATTAGTATAGTCGATGATGTGTTTTGTTATCCGTTCTTTAATTTGCTTGATCCTTGAACACACAGGGAATGCTGATGTTCTTGGGACCGAACTTCTTGAAAGTCTTTTGAAGATGGCTCCGACTAAGGAAGAGGAACGTAAGCTGAAAGAGTTCAAAGATGATTCCCCTCTCAAGCTTGGGCCTGCAGAGAGATTCTTGAAGGAAGTTGTTGACGTTCCTCATGCATTTAAAAGAGTAGAAGCATTGCTCTACGTATCCAATTTCGAATCCGAAGTTGACTACCTCAGAAAGTCCTTTTCAACTTTGGAGGTGCCGTTTATTTTCATACACATTGTGAATTAATCTTGGGTCTATTTGAATGAAAGTTTATCTATGTATAATCAATGGCTACAGGCAGCTTGTGAAGAATTGAGGACGAGCAGGATGTTCCTGAAGCTTCTAGAAGCAGTGCTGAAGACCGGGAATCGCATGAATGTAGGAACAAACCGCGGTGATGCTCATGCGTTCAAGCTCGACACACTCCTCAAGCTTGTTGATGTGAAGGGGGCAGATGGGAAGACCACTCTCCTACATTTTGTGGTTCAGGAGATGATAAGAAGCGAAGGTGCTCGTCTCTCCGGTGAGGATGACTGTTTGACAAACAATGATGCCAAATGCAGGAGACTAGGCCTCCAAGTAGTCTCATCTCTCAGTTTGGAGCTCTCAAACGTCAAGAAAGCTGCTGTAATGGACGCAGAAGTTCTCAGCACGGACGTATCCAAGCTTGCAAGAGGAATCATGAATGTGAAAGAGATTGTTGGATTGAATCAAAGTGCCAGCAAGTTTGCAGATTCTATGATCAGTTTCATAAAGAATGCAGAGGAAGAGAATTTTAGGATTCAAGCGCAGGAAAGATTAGGTCTTTCTCTGGTGAAGGAGATAACTGAGTATTTCCATGGGAACTCCACCATGGAAGAGCCGCATCCTTTTAGAATCTTCACGGTGGTCCGAGACTTCCTCACGGTGTTGGACCGCGTATGCAAGGATGTCGGGATGATTAACGAACGAACCATAGTCAGTTCTGCACACAAGTTCCCAGTCCCAGTTAACCCGATGCTGCAGGGAGCGTTGCAGAGGCGGCAACAGCAACAGACTTCCTCCGATGATGATGAGAGTCTTCCCCTTAATGTTTGAGTCTGCTTGCTGCCTAATTTTAGATATATAATGTGTATCTATAGCAGATAGATGAACGAATTGAATTTTGGAAATCTTTGGTTCTTATAGATATACATATTGATAGTGTACATGAAGAAATTTCTCTTAACGAGATCTAGAGGCTAGCTATGTTTCACCTTAACGAATCAGCATCCATTCGAGCAATGATTCTGCGCGCTTCCTCCTCCGTTGCAGGAACCACCTTCCTGACTCTATGTCCATTACTTCTCGTCTTCGCCTCAGGGCGAAGGGTGAAGGTGAAGTACAATGTATTCGAGACCTGCAAATGGTTTACATGATAACTCATATCAAATAATGAACAAGAAATCGTGTCCGTAAAGATGATCTCAAACGGAAAAAGGCCTCCGTGTTTGAGTTAATAGCAGCTAACCTCCCTATGGTTTTACTTAGGTGCAAATTCCCCCTATGGTTTCAGAAGGTGTACCAAGCTCCCTTATGGTTTACACAGAAGTGCTATTCACCTCCCTGTGGTTTTACATAGGTGTAAATTCCTCCCTATCATTTCTCGTAGGTGCTCTAAGCCTCCTTGTGATTTATAAATTGGTGCAATTCACCCCCCTCCGCTTAAATATGGTGCAATACAATTAAAAGGCCACCTCATGGTTTAATAAATTTTTATCTTAATATATATGGTATCATCTTAACATATGTATTATATGCTTGAGGTATATTTGTCCAAACAAGCCGAAAATCGGGCAAAATAACATGTAGGGGGCAATGTGCACTGAAATAAAAACTACAGGGAGGTGTACTGCACCTTTTTAAACTATACGGAGCTAAATTACACCTTGTCGAAACCATAGGGGGTTAAATTACACCTAGCTCCTCCGTGTTCACTAGAAAGTCGAAAAGTACATAAGATGTTGCTTAATCCTAACACAGATGAACAAGACTTTATACTGATGTAAAATATCTAAAAATACCCATCAATTTCATGTTTTTATTTTCTCCACCCTTCAAATTCATCCAAAAAACTAAAGTTAAATGACAAATGAAGGTGATACGTTTTCCCTTGTGAAAATTGAAGGTGATCTATTCATACACAATGGTCTTTCACCATGTTCTAGTTTAAAAATCTTAACCATAAATACCATTATTGACACAGTCGCTACGTTAAAAGAACTTCGAGCGTGTGAGATTCACTTGATATTAGACGGCTGGGATTTGGCGCTGAGGAGGAGTTTTTACGATAAAACAAACAAAACATAGTTTACTAAACACAGAGGTAGCTTTAGTTGTTTGCGGAAATAGGAGCATTACCTCGGTCGACCTAAGTTCAGGTCTTGTAACATGAGCAACGACTTCTACATGGATTAGTGGCCGGTTTGAATCCTCAGCTTCTGTGTACAACACACACGATTTGAAACGCAGGAAATCTCCAACATCCACCTGCACTACCAATAAAGCAATCGGTCCTTCGATTCACAAGAAATCGGGTTCACAAACCATACACTTACCGGTCTAAGAAAATCGACATGATCAGCTTCCACAAAAGAAGGCATCATGCCTGCAAAAGCATAAGCTGTGGAGAAAGCCAGCTCAAACGCTCTGTGCATCAGAAAACCTCCAAATATACGGCCGTGAATGTTCCTCTGCTGCGGCTGGCAAATTAAAGAGTTCTCGAGGCAAGTATCTTTTAGAAGAATACTATCCCTATCAGCCAAGGCAGGCATGTCACAGAAGATTCTCCCCTCAGCTAGTAATGCTTCAAATCTATTCCTCTCTCCTTTATCAAACTCCCTCTCTTCATCTCTAACTTTCCTTTTTCTGAGATTGTTTCTTGCTTCCGCTGCTTCATAGAGCAGCTTCTCCCGTTCCGTTTCTGGAGTGAGCCGGTTCGCTGGAGCAGCTTTACCCGTCTTGTAATCACGAGCCACAAAGATGAAGTTGGCAGTAAGAGCAGTTGGATCAGATGTCTCTGCAGAAATGAGAATAAGAGTTTCAATGCAATCTAGAGTCACATCAAAGGGTAACAAGAGGAAGATACCAGGAGCAGTCTGAGTGACATCAAGCTGAATCTTGATAGACGAGCGACCAACCCAAGTAACTGCACCGTCTATTCTGAGATCAGCATCAACACTGATTGGCTTCCTTATAACGATTTTGTCGACTGAAGCAGTTACCAGATAGGGCGGTCGAGTATTGCTATCATCATCTGAACAGTGCTAATAAGCAAGGAAGAGGAGAAAGATTACAATAAGAAACCAACACATGGACTAATACTACTTCACTTCATATCCTGCAACCTGTCTGTATAATCACACAAAGAATACATACATACTCTTCTTCATTCATCCCACACAAACATGCCAGAAAAACCCTAATGTAGAACTGATTACACAACTATATCCAATGGCCAAGAAATCAACCTAACAAAGAATAAGCTATACACTATAAATTGAAAGTGCACTGTGTTTCAACTTTCAACTATATCCAAAATGAGATCAATCTAAAAGCAAATCGAAGGCTAATCTGTACCTTGACAGAAATGGTGCCAGCCAGAGCATCAAGATCTTCGAGCAATTTCCCAATTCTGACCTCATTCCAAGCATCCCTGTACTGCTCCCGCAAAATAAAGTCAGTAGAGAAGTTGTACAAGACGGCCATTCTACTCTGAGATGGGGGTTTTGTGAGCAACTCTGTTTGGGGAGGCGCATCGAGTGGTGGGTCAAGAAGCCGCTCAAAAATGCTGGATTTTGTTTCCCAAAGCGCAATCGTCACTGGCGAATGGTACATTCCGGGCCATAAACTCAAGGGTTTCTTGGCTGGATTTTCGGATTGGGAAGTGAGGGAGGAGAAAATGGAGATGGTGTTCGAGGGAGATGTACCGGGCTCCATCACACCCGAGAATCTTCAACTGGGATTTCCCTGAATCTCCTCCACGCAACCGTCAACATGCTGGGCATTTTATATATATATATATATTTTTTTTTTAACAGTTTTATTTATGAACTTTAAAATACCGAAATAGTATAAAATTATTTATAGAAATCTTAAATTAGAAAAAGTTAATTAGAAAACTTATATAGAGCTCGATTATTATTATTATTGTTATTTTTTATGACTAGAGTAACCACAGTCACTATTGAAGTGCGTATTGAGTAAACTTCGTTTGGATACTTCAGCTTGCAAACAATACAAAATGAGTTAATCATTCTAAACTAACCATAAGTGACAAGTTAACCATTTTGGTGAGCTGTGACTCCATGACTTTCCGGTCATAGGGTAGAAACCTTAACTCAGATTAACTTTTTTTGTGAAGATAAATGTTTTGCTATCCAGAAAGGGTGAACGAATAACATATGATTTTAATTTTTTTTAATGCGATTTAAATAAGTAAAGAGAAAAAAGACAAAATTAAATATATGCAAATTTAATACAAAATTTCCTCTATACGAAGCAATTCACTTATTCATCTAAAATTAATGAAATTAAATTTCAAACTGTTTGAAATTGGCTAAATAAGTCTCAAATTATTCAACATTTGCAATTTTGGTCATGTAGATGAAATTTCCAATTTTACCATTTTTTTATTTTTTAAATAAAAATTGATTTTCATTTAAATTGAGGGAAAATTTAACGTCGGGACTAAATTCGCAAAAATAAAGAGTTCGAGGATATAAATTCTAAAAAAAATTTGAGAACAAATTTTGCAAAATCAATAAATTTGATGACTATTTCTTGTAAATTTGCCACGGTAAAATGAAAAGATGATTCAAATAATTTTCTCCATTGTCTAACTAGGCAAGGCTAGAGATTAAAAAAAGCAAAAAATGAAAATAAAAGAAGTAAAAGTTGACTTTTCAACAATTTCAAAAGTGGTGCCACATGTCGGTGGCTGGAGATAGAGGACTAGTGGTCTCACCCCACATCAGCGTGGTGCTGTCGGAATCATAAATACAACCACACTTCCCCGCACTTCTCTTTCCTCTTTCCCAAACATTCTCTCTCTAGGGATTCGCCCATATCTCGCTTCCAAACCACGATGGTCTGAGCTTCCGCTTCTTCCCCGCAGTCCGCCGCCGTTCAATACTCTACCGGTGCCGCCATTTTCGCCTCGGTTAGTTCCCCTCTTCGCTTCTACCTCATTTTTGTAGACTAATTCTGGCTACGCATGCAGATCAAGTATCGTTTTTGCATCTAGGTCAGGTTGGATTTTAGTGATGAAAGCTCTGTAATTTCTAGGGTTTCTAGTTATAGAACTGCTATTTTCAGCTGCATTTATCAGTTTGACTTGCTGCTCGGAGCTTTTTCTTGCGTGATATTGGTGGATTATTATATTACGGTGTGAAATTTTTCTCCATCTGAGTTTTTCGGGCGTGATTGTCGCAAAGTTACCCCAACTGTTCGTCTGGGCGTGTTTTCGTTCATTACTTTTCTTTTCTATGAACAAGTTATTTTGGGTTTAGTAATATAATTTGATTTTAAGGGGGTTTTGGGGGTTCTGTGCTTGTGAAGAGCATATTACAGTTAAACTCAATAAAGTAATATTCGATAAAGTAATAATCTCGCTAAGATAATAATTTCTTCCGGTCCCGATATGGGTCAATACACTAAAATAATGTTCGATAAAGTAATAACCTCGTTAAATGAATATTTTTTCTCGGTCCCAAGGTTATTACTTTATCGAGGTTTAACTGTATCTTCTAAAATCTCGTTGATGACATAAGTTTTAGAATAGTTTTACTTGTCCTTTGACTTGCGTGTTAAATCATTTCTTTGTTTTGTATTATCTTGAATTGTTACAGGCATAGCGCCTCTCTCTTTCACAGTTTTGTTAACTTGTGTGCTTCTTTTTTGATTAAGTCAAATCATGTCATCATACTCAATCCAGCTCTCTTTTTGCTTAAACCGGAAAGCAGCCATTGTTTCTTTAATGAACTGAAAATATTGCTAGTATCTTGTCCAGGGTTTCTATGTCATGGAAGACAGCCTTACTAGCCCTGCATTAATGGATTCGACGGCCTCTAAGATACAGCAGCTTCAAAAAGCATTTGCGGAACTTGAAAGTCATCGAGCCATTACTCTCAATTTGAAATGGAAACAGCTTGAGGAGCACTTTCAGGGGCTTCAGAAATCCTTAAAGAGGCGTTTCACCGAGCTGGAAGATCAGGAAAAGGAATTTGAAACCAAGATAGTGGAATCTAGCGAGATGTTGGAGAAGCGTAAAGCAGCTGTTGTGGCCAAGGAGCAAACTTCACTCGAGAGGCTTCAAGAGAAGAGAGATGCAGCGGTGTCTGCAATTGTGTCTGCTATGGGGATGCATGAAAAAACACGTTCTGCTGCCACAATTATAGAAAATGGAGTTGAAGCGCCACTCTTGGAAGAGAAAACATCTGATGTGTTAGTTACTATGAGTAACATCTGTGATACTTCTAAATCTATTCGAAATATGAATACAGAGGTGAAATCTTATCCAGGGCTTGTGAAACTGTGTCAAGAGATGAATTCTGAGGGCCTCCATAAGTTCATATCTGACAACCGAAAGGACCTTATTACTTTGAAAGAGGAAATTCCTGTTGCTTTAAGAGCTGCACATGATCCTGCCTCTCTGGTTCTGGATTCACTTAAGGGTTTCTATGGTACAGTTATGCTGAATTCGGATGCCAAAAAGGATTCAAATCTCATAGGGCTCCGCCGAACCTGTATAATGCTAATGGAGTGCCTCTGCAGTTTAATCTTAAATCTAGATGCAGAGTCAATTACCAATATTATCTCAGATAATACTAAGGAACGAGCGAAAACTATTGCTGAAGAGTGGAAACCGAAGTTAGACTATCTTGATGTTGATGCCAGCAATGGGAATTCATTGGAAGCTCATGCATTCCTACAGCTGCTGGCTACTTTTGGAATCAATTCAGATTTTGATGATGATTGCTTATCAAAACTAATACCCATGGTTTCCCGCCGTCGACAAACAGCTGAACTATGCCGTTATCTTGGCTTGTCTGACAAAATGCCAGGTTGGTTACTCCAAGTCCCTGACCAAGTCAGTTTAAGGCTTTCATAACTCTTCCTAACTCCTAAGAAATCTTATGACATTCCGTGGTGGCATATTGTTGATTTGTGGCAAAATGGTGTCTTCTTACTATAGCCCATATTTTTTACAGTTAAACCTTCTCTGTTACAGCAATCTGTAATTTCCAGCTCATACTTTGTGTTTAAATAATTGGTGCTAATGTCTTATCAGGTGTAATTGATGTGTTGATAAGGAATGGAAGACAGATTGATGCTGTCAATCTATCTTTTGCATTTGAGCTCACCGAGCAGTTTTCACCTATTTTATTACTGAAATCATACTTGTATGAGGCGAAAAAATCGCCATCACCTGCCAAACCTGGAAATGCATCACCTGGTGTGTCAGCACAGGTATAATTCTATTTTGATCTAATTTCTGTCAGTTCTGTTCTTGAAATCTTGGACCTTTCTCCATGTTTGAAGCTTGTTCTTAATGTTTATCTGTGAATCCTCTGTTCCAGAGTGATGTGAATGAGAAAGAGTTGACAGCACTTAAAGCTGTAATTAAGTGCGTAGAAGAGCATGAGCTTAAGGATCAATTCCCTGTGGATCCACTCCAGAAACAGGTACTTGAACTTGAGAAAGCAAAGGCGGACAAGAAAAGGGCCACAGAAGTTGCGAAACCTCAGTCCAAACGACCCCGTGCCAACGGTGTTGCTCATGCACCACGAGTTGCTAATGTTGCTACTGACAAGAACTTCTACGGTAGAATGACTGAGAGGTACCCACCGTACGTCTACGACAGGCCACCGTATGCTTATGCTGGGCCGAATGACCACCACGTTCCCTCCTACGTCGCCGCTCCAGCTTACAATTTCTCTCCTAGTCATGGCAACTTCTTTGGGAACGCCTACCAGTATCACACAACCTATCTGCACTAATCCGTAGAGATGCTGAGACTCAGGAAAATCAATTGACTATTAGAGTTGACCCTCAGTTTGTGCAATGTTCTACTTAGCAGCAAATTTAATTCTTCAAAAAATCAAAAAAAATCAAAAAAAGTTATTAGGCTTGTTAATTTCTAGCATGTTGTAAAAGCTAATATCACTGTTTCTAATAGCTGTACTATTTCTAACGTTTATAATGCTGCATTAGTGATCTTTTATACCCTGTGTTCTGCTGTAGTTGTGCTGTTTCTGTTTGATCAAGCCTAGATTGACTATTTGTTGCTGCTTGGTTTGATATGGTTGTTATGTGGATGTAGATTGGTTTCTTGTTTGGAAAAATTCAGGAATTTGAGCGGAATATATGGTGCAAGTGTAATGAATAGTATCCCGTTGGGTTGATATAGCGGTGAAAATGAGTGGTCTGGGATCGAAAGGTTATGGGTTCAAATCCCACTGGAACCGTTATATATGTTTGTCATCTATGGTTAGTCTAGGGTGGTTTAATGACTATTGCACAGGAGTGGAGTTTACTCAATGCGCATTTCGATAGCGGCTGCCGGTTACTCTCATCATCCAAAAAAAAAAGTGTGGCTATTGCACAGGAGTGAAGTTTACTCTATGCGCATTTCGGTAGTGGCTGCCGGTTACTCTCATTATAAAAAAAAAAAAAATGTAATGAATAGTGGTAAACTATGAGAAGTATAATGTGTGGTGAGAATAAATCAAGAATCAAGAAATGGCATCATGGACCCTATGTGGATAAGAGATAAGGTATCAAAACCCAATCATCCAATGAAAAACATTTCTGTCTCATAAAATAACTCACAACCACTAATCTACCAGCAAAAGATACTGTTTTTTGCTTACTCTGACACAAGAAACTGGTTTTGTTGATTATATTTTGAGTTCTAACCAGTCTCTCTAGCAGTCAAGAAATCTGCCCCCCCCCCCCCCCCCCCCAAAATGGCAGCTGCTGCTTCAACCATGGCCATCCAACTCAAGACCAACTTTGCTTCTTCACTGACAAGAAGACTTGCCACTCCAAAGGGCATCTCTGGTGCTCCCTTCACAGGGAGAAGAAGCTCTTCCTTCACCGTCAAGGCTATCCAGTCCGAAAAGGTGCATCCTATTCTCTAGTAATTTCATATCGTGTTTGTATGCTACTTTAAAGATCATTAAGATGAGTTTTTTTTTTTGTTGTGCAGCCTACGTACCAAGTTATTCAACCAATCAACGGCGATCCCTTCATCGGAAGTCTTGAGACCCCAGTCACCTCAAGCCCATTGATAGCATGGTACTTGTCCAACCTCCCAGCCTACAGGACAGCGGTCAACCCGCTGCTCCGGGGGGTCGAGGTCGGGCTGGCCCACGGGTTCCTCCTGGTGGGCCCATTCGTTAAGGCGGGCCCACTCCGGAACACCGCCATTGCGGGTGGGGCAGGCTCTCTCGCAGCCGGTGGACTGGTTGTGATCCTGAGCATGTGTCTCACAATTTATGGGATTGCATCGTTTAAGGAAGGGGAGCCGTCGACGGCGCCGTCGCTGACGTTGACCGGGAGGAAGAAGGCGCCGGATCAGCTGCAGACAGCTGATGGATGGGCTAAGTTCACTGGTGGATTCTTCTTCGGTGGGATTTCTGGTGTCATTTGGGCTTACTTTTTGCTCTATGTTCTTGACCTCCCTTACTTCGTTAAGTAAGAATGTATGTTATGTTGGAATTTGAACACGAGGAAAGTTGTATATTGGTGGGTTCTTGATGGATGCTTGATGTTTTTATACTAATGTATTATGATTTTTCATAGTGTTATGTATAGACGGAATGAACTTAATACAAATATAATACTCACTCCGTTCCACTAGAAACGAAACATTTCTTTTGGGCACGAGAATCAAGAAATTGGTGTTATGTGTTTATATTGTTTGACTTTTTAGTAATTATATAGTTCACACAATTTCTACCATTTTAGGAAACGTATCGTTTCTAATGGAACGATCCAATAAGAGAAACACATCGTTTCTAGTGGGACAGAGAGAGTACCATAGAAAGAAATGAAAGTGATCATATCTAAAATATGGAATGAATGTGTTTTCATTTTTAAAGGTGTTTTTGCCAATGCTTATTATAAGCATCTTTTAATGAATATGTTTTCATTTTTAAAGGTGTTTTTGCCAATGCTTATTATAAGCATCTTTTAATGAATATGTTTTCATTTTTAAAGGTGTTTTTGCCAATGCTTATTATAAGCATTTTTTATTTAAAAAAGGAATGGTTTTTGGAGTTAATATAAAAAATCAAATTATTTTAACATATTAGAGAATTGTGATACTTTTAAGTATAAAAAACATGTCAATTGATGCTTATAAATTTAATAAAAACATCTTAATTTCAAAGTAGTTATACGTTGAGATGATTGAGAATTTCGTATCTCCATATAATTTTGTGATTACTTCTGCGTTAAAGGCGTGTGGGCTCGAAACCGATTTTGGAATGGGTAAACAGATTCATGCTCACTGTTTGAAACTCGGTTTGTGTCCGAATCGACAGCTCACACTGAAGTTGATGGAGTTGTACGGTAAATGTGGAGAATTTGATGATATGGAGAAGGTGTTCGATGAAATGCCCAAAAGAGAGAGATATTGTTGGGATGACAGTGATGATATCCTCTTTCTTGAAACATAAATTGGTCGAAAGAGCCTGTGCTTTGTTTGAACCGGTGAAGGGTAAGGATACAGTTTGTTGGACAACAATGATTGACGGGCTTGTAAGAAACGATGAAATGAGCAAGGCATTGGAGTATTTTAGGCGGATGCAGAGGGAAGGCGTAAGAGCTAATGAAGTTACAGTAGTATGCGTGCTATCCGCTTGTGCACAGTTAGGAGCATTGGTGCTTGGGGAATGGATTCATTCTTATGTTGAAAAAAATGATATCGAGGCGAACCATTTCGTTGCTTCAGCTTTGATCAATATGTACTCGAGGTGTGGGAGTATTGAAGAGGCAGAGCGAGTATTTCACGAGGCGAAAGATAAAGAAGTGAGCACTTACAACTCGATGATTGCTGGTTTTGCATTGAATGGGAAGAGCATGGAGGCTGTTCAAATCTTCCAAAGAATGATGGAGGAAGGAACTAGGCCAACAAGCGTAACTTTTGTTGGTGTTCTTAATGCATGCAGTCATGGTGGACTGGTGGATACTGGATTCAAGATTTTCGAGAGCATGCAAATCGACTTTGATATCGAGCCACAACTGGAGCACTACGGATGCATGGTTGATATGCTAGGCCGAGCAGGGGAGGTTGAAAAGGCTTGATAACTTCATTCAAGAAATGGAAGTTGCTCCAGATCATAAAATGTGGGGTTCACTTCTAAGCGCGTGCAAAGCTCATAAGAAGCACGAGTTAGGCGAAGAAGTTGCAAAAACTCTTCTTGGTGATGATTGTTCTGATACCGGGACATGCACACTCGTCTCCAACTTTTACTCTTCCTGCTGTAAATGGGAAGAAGCTTTGGTAGTTCGAGGAATGCTGAAGAAGAGGGGCATTCAGAAGGAACAAGGGAGCAGTTCAACTGAAGTAAACGGCGAAATCCACGAGTTCCTCCTGGGCGACATAAGACATCCTCAGAAGAAGGAAATCTATGCAAAACTAGAAGAGATGGATGAGAGACTGCGAGCACAAGGTTACAATCCACGAGTAGATACTTTGTCTCAAGACATCGCGGATGAAGAAAAGGAGCGAGCTTTAGGCATACACAGTGAGAGGCTTGCTATATGCTACGGCTAATATCCAGTGAACCGAGCAGCACTCTGAGGATTGTGAAGAATCTGAGAGTCTGTGATGATTCCATACGATGATGAAGCTCATTTCCAAGGTTACTACTCGAAAGATTATGAGGGATCGAAATAGGTTTCACCATTTCGAAGAGAAGTCAGGTAGATGGATTATTGCAAAACTTGAAACTCAGCACAGTCATCCGTTGGGGATATATCCGGGGAAGGTCCGGGCTGGTCCAGTCCGAGCACAGTTGAAGGTTAGGACTTAATCAGCCTGCATAGTTGAAATCTGTTAATCTGTCTGCCTTTTAGTTGAAAATTTTGCTACCAATTTGTCGTCTGATACATTGGAAAAAGTTTGCTTTAGGTTCCAGTATTAAGAAGATGATGAAAAAGTGTTCCTATCTCCATTGTGGACAGGGTTGGGAAGCTTGGTAAGTAAAAGTATCTAAATGAAACCATGAGAATGGAGGTAGGTAGTTCACTCAGTTGGACATGTTGGTGTAGGATGAGAAGGACAAGAGAATCTGCGAGCTATCGTCTGAGCTTGATGCCGTCTTGAATGGTGTAGAACTTCATGTGGAACGCCTAACCGGAAGTGTGAAGCATTTTGAGGTTGAGAAGTGAATATACTCCCTCCGTCCCGTCCGACTTGTCTTGTATTCCTTTTCGGGCCATCCCACTCGACTTGTCTTGTTTCTTAAAAAAGAAAATAATTACTCCCTCCGTCCCACAATTCTTATCCCTTTTCTTTTTGGCACGGGAATTTAGGAGAGTGGTTGGTTGTGAGTAAGATGGTGGGGGCCACAACTAAAGTGTGTGTAATAATTTGCTATTTTAGGAAAGGGGACAACAATTGTGGAACGTCCCAAAAAGGAAAGAGGGACAACAATTGTGGGACGGAGGGAGTACTATACAAACTTCTACTTTTTTTTTTGTGGGACCTATATTTTACACAATCATCCACTCATCTACGCACAACCACTTACTCATTTTAATCTCTGTGCCGAAAAGAAACAGAACAAATCGGATGAGACTGGAGGAAGTAGTAATTTACAGCTTTCTTTTGGTTATTGCGTAAATATGGTGTATGCATTTGAAGTCGTGCAGTGCAATAAATGAGTAAGTTTGAAGATGTAGATCTTTACACTTTGTATACTTAATTACTTATCCTAATAGTATCTGATTTGCAGGCATTGAAGCTTTGTGGCCGGGAGGATGCTTATAAAAGAAATAAGATCTTAATATTTAAAAGTATAGGAGTTATCCATCAAGATTGGTGGCAAAAATCAATTAATGAATCTATCAAGGAAGTTTATGAAGAAACACAAATAATTAAAATGAGTAACTGCTGAATAAAGTACTCACTTCATCCCATTTAAAATGACACGTTTTTCTTTTCGGGACGTTTGACTTAAAATGATACATTTTCTTAAAAAGAAATAATTTTAAAAAATATTACTACCTCCGTCCCGCTATTACTGTTTCACTTTTCCGAAATGGACGTCCCATTATTTCTGCTCACTTCCTAATTTGGAAAATAACTATCATCATCTCTCATATTTTATCATTTTCTCTCTCCTAGTTTCTCTTACTTTAACATCTTCTCACTCATTTATCTCTCCTATTTCTCATCTACTTATCTCTCGTACTTTATCATCTATTCTCTTAATTTCCGTACCGAAAAGAAGTGAGACGGAAATAGCGGGACGGATGTGGTACTAAATTATACTCCATCCATCCCGCTATTATTGTCCTACTTTTCTAATCGAGTGGTTCCGCTATTACTGTCATATTTCCTAAAATAACAAAAACTACCCTTAAACAAAAAATGAAGTGGTCCCTCCTACTTAATACTCATCCCCATATTATAATACTCTCCTCTCCAAAAATCTCTCTCTCACACGATTTTCGCTCTACTCCGTACTCGAAAATTTATGATTTTTAACTTTTTGGAAATTTAAGATTATTTCTTAAAATTTAATTTGAAAAAAAAAAACAAAAAAAAAATTGGTTGCTTCAATTATACCTTACAAAATTTGGATAAATTTTCATTTCTTCCATCAACCACTCCTCGAAAATTGTGCTCATTTTTTAATACAATTAAAACTCATAAAATATACAATTAAATAAAATTTCTTAATCTGCATATCGAAACCAAATGAGACACTAATAGCGGGAGGGATGAAGTATCTTACTTGTTCATTTCTCTCTCATATTTTGTCAATTATATTCTCTCATACTTTATCATCCACTTTATTAATTTTCGCACTGAAAAAAAACATGTTATATTAAGTGAGACGGAGTGAATATTATTGAATTTTGTTATTTTTCAGCATAATTCTATTTTAGGTTACAAAATTAATTCAAGCATATATAGTCGGAACAAATAAATCCACGAAACACGTTACAAAATCGAAGGGCGAAATGAAAAGGAAAAAGAGAAGAATCTAGTGGACATAACCCACGTTCCGACCGCAAGAATTCAAGAAACTAAAGTCCAAAAAGCCAAGCATCCTTCCTCCTCTTTCTCTTTCTCTTTCTCTCTCTCCCTTTTACTCCAGGAAATCCTGCGGCAACCAGCTCCACCAACAATCTTCGTCTGAAAACCCCAAACCCTCATTTGCCTGCCGTCCCACAATCCTAAACATGTCGGCGTAAGAAAACTCTCTCTCTCTCTCTCTCTCTGTATCTCTTTCTCTCTCTCTCTCAACATAATTAATTAGTGATTCAGTTTCGCTTTTGTTTTTTTTTGAATTTCTTGCAGATCTGCAGACGACTACCCGAAACCCTACTCGCCGCCGTCACGGACCCACTCGAGCGGGGCGGGGCCCGCCACGACGAGCGTCCACGTGACCGCCCTCGACGGCCTGGTGAACGTGAACTCCCTCTTCACGATCGCCGTGTTCGTGGGGCTCTCGCTGACGACGCCGGGGCAGCACAGCCTGGAGAACCCCTCCGTCTGCGACGCCGGCGTGGATGTGGCGAAGAAGCTTCTGGTCTTCGAGGTGGTCTCGTTCAGCTTCTTCCTGTTCTCTTCGCTGGTGGCTCAGGGGCTGAAATTGGCCATCAATCTGCTCAACAGCAAAGACGTGGACGAGATCTTTCGGGCTCATATCAATTTGAAGGTGCTGCGATTTGGGATGATGGCGTCGGCGATGGGATCGGTGATGGGGTGCGTGTTCTTGATGCTGTCGATGGTGAATGTAATCGAGATCAGGCTGGGAATGCTGTCGTGTGGGAGTAAATCCACCGTTCATACTGTTACGGCCTTGATTGTTTTGGTCACTTCTGCTCTTCTTTTCTACATCTCTACTGCTGTCTATGCAATCCTGCATTGACCCCTCCCATCTATAACAAGTAACAAATCAGCTTTGTTCCCATGGGATAGCCTAGTGGTCGAGGTGGTGGCTCGGGGCCAATAGGTTTTGACTTTAATTCCCACCAAAACCGCTAGGTGTTGCTTGTCATCCTGTCAAATTAAGGGTGGTTGAACCTCGTGGTTTGCATGCTACTGCACAAGGAGCGTGGTTTACCACCCAGTGCGCACCGAAGGTAACTGCTGCGGGTTTCATAAATCAAAAAAAAAATAAAAATAACAAATTAGCTTCATATGTTTCATTGTTATCAAGTTTCTTCAAGAGAAGCAATCAAGTAGAGATTCTATATTTCAACAAGATAGTGCCTAAACTACCCTTAAAAAATCAAGAATGGTCCTGTTGAATTATGCTTATTCTGGTTGGGGCTAGGAGGGAGAAATTCGTGCTGATCGGAGAGTTGAATGAAGGCGAAACAAAGAATTTTAACTCTTATAAAGGCAAAATTTTGACAGCAGAGAGTCGGTCGACCCTCCCGACCCCCCTTTAGTCCCGTCCCTGCTCTCAAAGATCAACTCCGTTTAGGCAAATTACCACCGATAACAAAAGTTTTATGCAGTATGACCACTACGACAAATAATTAGAAAACACATTAAGTAAAAGTATTATTCTAAAAATAGAAGATTTAAATTACCATTATAGTTCATCCAGATGAATCATTTCATCGTTATTCCAGCAGATTACTGATTTCTTGTGCTGTTCATTTGCTCCAAAAAGTACTTCAGTCTCATCCATGGCTTCATCCAAGCACTCTGCTAAATCTGGTTTCCAAAAATCTGATTCACAAACTCGTCTATGTCTCATAGTCTGCAGCTCTGAGGTCTTCCAACATCATGTTAGAGGAAAGTTCTCCAGAATCCATCATCCTACGAAAACGCTCTGAGAAGCCAGGACCCCAGAAAACAACTACAGCACACGTTCTATCCACCATCTTAAACATCAAATTCTTCAGAGAAAACATCATGCGAATTACACAGAACATCTTTAAGATCTCGGGCCGAGGTTCCACTTTTAAACCCCAAATTGTCAACACTAACCGCTCTGCTTTTGCCACTCCAGATTCTTACATCTTCACTGATAGGATCTCTAGCATCACTCGAAAAAAACATATTGGATTGCCGTTTGAGGAAAGCAGATAACTGGGTATTAGTATGACCACCTTCAGGAATCTCTGTAGAGATTTTCAGCACAGAGCACAACTTAACAAACAACTGGCATACTCTCAAAACATTATGCCCATGAATACTGACATGGCTAGTCTCCTCTGCTGAAAAAGAAGTTGTCACTAATTAATTAAGACTTAAGCAATGAGCTATGCATTAATCGACTCATCAAGATTAAGAAAATCAGGACAAATTTGCTCATAAGAAAGATTAAACGCAGATCTCAGTAGTATGCTTTCTAGGAGACCATACAGATGGACACAAGTATAAATCCAAATTCAACAGCAAGGGGAAGAAAATAACAATTTTGCCTACCAGTCTCAGCTTCTTTGTAAGTTATGTGATTTGATGTACTTGGGTACTTGCTTACCTTTATTAGAAACTTCCATGTCTACTGACGGAAAGAATCTCCTATCCAAATAGGAGATGGCTGATGACAAATTATTCATTTTATCAAATGATCCAATTTCCTTCATGAGATGGTTGACGTCGAGTATGTATGGAAAGACCGAAAGCAAGGAACTCATGAAGTCATCCATAGTCGGAGGAAGTGGAGCAAGGAACATTGAATGTATGAAAGCAAAATCTGAAAGCGGTGGGAATAAAATTTATTGCATGAATATTAAAATCTGGCATTCTTGGTTAAGAACAACTAGAATAATCTCAGAGCAGAGATGGACCATTAAGTGAGTTGTGCACAACAACAGGCCTCTGAGAAGAAGAAATCAGATCTATCGCCTCACGAAAGCCACGAACAAGCCTTCTCCGCTCCTCTTCCAAATCTTGAATTTCCTTCTGTATAAGCAATATGGAAAGTATTAATCTAGTTGAATCAATGTCCAACCTTGTAACAATCTAGGGCAACAATTTGTTTATACCACAAGATTGTTCTTATCTTCTTCCGAACTCGTCAAAACAACTTGAACAGCTTCTACCCCTGTTTTTTCTGGACCTCGTAGTAGTACAATATTAACAAAATCTTTCAAGGCCTGCAACTCAACTCCCAACAATTAAAAGGCAAAAACATAAGCACATGAATGAACTATAGTTCTCACTTCTCAATGCCAATAAGCTCACCTCTACTGTAAGTTGCACTTGGCGTTCACTGCAGATGTCTATGGTTAAGGCCGGTCTGGAACCATAGTGTTCAGATTTTGAAATCAGCTTCCTCAATGAACTCATCAGGTAATCTGTAACTTCAAATGAACACATTACAACACCATCGGAAAAAAAGCACATAAGAAAATGCTTTATTACTGCTCACCCTCAGTTTCATGTGGGTTGTTACAATCATTCATCCAGTTCTTAACTCGATTCTTGATCCTTTCTGTAAATATAGAATCAGCAACTGAAAAGGCTGAAGTAGATTGCAAACTACAGCTATTAATTAATACATTTCCAGTTTGTACGTTTGCAGATGATTCTTGAGCTCTAGACAAGTATGATATACCTATCAAAAGAAAATGAAACACATCCAGGTCAGAATGAATGCAGAAGGTGATAATCTAAAGATAAAAATCTAGTAGAAATAACGTCACATACCATTGTATATGCAAGCATTGAAATCAAAACCTTCTTCTGCCATCGACGTCAAATATGATGGTTGACATGAAAAAGTATAGGATGGCATCCCTACTTTCAACTCATTCCTGGGAAACAACTGGAAGTTATACCTGCACCAGAAGTGAGAGAATTGAAATCTATAGGTTATAACTTATACCTTACCCACTGATAGGTTTATTGCTGAAATACCTATCCAGTTTCATTCAAATTTAAAGAAATGATGAGGGCTTCTCAATATCCTTCCTTTCATATAAAGTAGCTACATATTACTCCCTCCATCCCATTATTAATGTCCCACTTGCCTTTTTTGGTTGTCCCATTATTTATGTCCCATACCAAATAAGGAAATAAATGAGTGGACCACAATCAATCTAAGCAAGTGGACCCCACCCCTTTATACTTTTACACCACAACTTTATACCTTTACCTTCACTATCTTAATTACCGTGTCCAGTCCCAACGGGACATAAATAATGGGACGGAGGGAGTACTACTTTTGAAGGGCCTAGGAGTTAGACAACTAAAATGCCTTCTGGACAGCCTATTTGCACCGCTCATAATCTTCATCAAAACATACAATCAAAGTAAATCCAGTCACTTAACGAGAGTGCAATATCCTAAGTCTCTTCCTTGTTGCCAAAAATACATCAGGCAGGTCTATCTCTGTAACAACAACAATAAACGAGTAACCAAACTGATCCACTGCTGCAATCAATATTCTTCCGTAACTTCAAACTCAATAATACTACATTAAACAATTAAACCTAAGAAAAAACACTAATTCAATGAAGGCTTACGGATGCGCAATGAGCTTAGAAGCATTAACCGAGAAAGGGCAAACCGAGAACTGGAGAATCTGAAATCGCTCGGCGGCGTGCCTGGCCTTCAGATAAGCCGTCTCCGGTGTATCAATTGCAAGGACCTTTTGCCACGGCGCGGAGTAGCCACCGGTTTTCTGCAACGAAACCGCTATGAAATCGGATTTGAATATGCAATCCTTTACTTCTGCTAAAGCCTCCGAGAAATTCGATTAAGTCACTTGCTTCACTGGCCAACGGTAATGGAGGCGGCGAAGGTCGGCGGTGGCAGTTTGATAGCAGAGATAGCGCCGGAAATACATTTTGCAGATAAAAATATGCACGCACACACGTTCGTGTCTAAGATTTATTTGAATTTAGGATTTTTATTTGATTATATGCCTTAAAATACATGTTTTTCAAATTTTACTTTTGCATATGAATTTTAAAATCATCTTATTCATCAGTTAAAACTCGGACAAAATTAAAGATGACATGATATTTTTAAATGTGATGTGCATGCTCACGTGACTGTCCAATAAACATAGAATAAAATTTGGTATTTTTTATTCTAATAAATATTTTTTGACTGCGACATTAATTCCACTCTGCTCGTGAATTTTGAATTTCATTTAAATTTTGCATATAAATTTAGAATTTCATTTCAATTTATATGTAAAATTCATATTTCATTTAAATTTTATTTCTTAAAACAAGTTTAAGAATACGGGAGTATTTTTTACAATAAAACCAATACGAGTAATTTTATGTATTTTCACATAAATACAATTTTTTTTCCTTTCCCAAAAGAAATAGATGAGATAAATATCATTTTACGTTGGTAGAAAAGAGAAAGATGAGAGGGGAAAAAATCGTGGGTGTCATGCGATTTTTTTCTCTTCAAATAATAAAAAATATTAAGAGAGACAGAAAAAAAAATGATAATTTTTTCGAACAAAAAATTGGTGGAATCCATATATTTTTTAGTAAGGGCATTTTTACCTTTTTTAAATTGTTCATTATTTCTCTTTTCACACTTTCTACCCAATCTAATAAGAAAGGAGGAACCAACAATGTAGTATAGTTGGTATTCCCACTTATGCATAAAGAGTTTTATAAAATCTTTGCAAATGAAATAGATTAATAGTATTAAATAATATCTGAAAATCCCGTGCCACTCCGGATCTGGGTCCGAATTTTTGGATCCACGTGAATTTATTAGGTTTGAGTCTGGATCCATAAGTCCAAGGCATATGACGAATCTAAATCCTATAATATCGGACCCCCAATCCATAAAATTGTCATCATAATATCAAATCTATACATAGCATGCTAAGTCATTCTAATATAAATCCTAAAATATTGTTTGTAATTGTTATTAGTGGTATTTTTTTTATTATAAGATCATACAGTTAAACATCGATAAAGGAATAACCTTGGACCGGGAAAAAAATTATTCATTTAACGAGGTTATTATTTTATCGAACATTATTTTAGTGCATTGGCCCATATCGAGATCGGAAGAAATTATTATTTTAGTGAGATTATTACTTTATCGAATATTATTTTATCGAAGTTTAACTGTATTTGATGCATATAAGTACTGGTAGTGGTAGACTGATAGTCAATCGACTTTCAATACGATCACTATTTCAAGTTCTTGCTTTGTAACGAAGAAATCACATCTCACAATACATGAGTTTATAATGAATTATAATAAAAAAGAATGTTTCTATTTCACTTAATGGGTGTTTGGAACAGTTTATTGAAAGTTGCTTTCAACTTTAAGCTGGTTTGTTCAACTTTAAGTTGGTGTGGAGGTGTTTGAGACACCCAGCTTAAAGTTGAGATTCTCTAAAATTGAGTTAAAAATAGAGAAGCAGCTGAAGCTACTCCACCCCAACTTTCAGTTTCAGCTTATTGCTTATGATTTTTTTGGACTAAATTACCCTTAAAAATTTTATTTAATTTTAAAAATATCTCTAACACTAATATTTATTAGAATTCTTTTTTTAAAACATAATAGTTGTGTATCTTCCTCTCTTTATCAATTATAGTATTATATAATATTTATATTAATTTTATATTTTATAATATTAAATTAAAATTATAAAACAAAAAATAAATATAGAATAAGAATAATTTTTGAATTTTATTTATTTATTATAAATTAATAACACTAAGGGCAAAATAAACATTTCCTCTAAAAAGTAACAATAAGCTACTTTTATCAGCAGTATTCCAAATACTATTTTTTCCACTTTCCGCTGCTTTCAACGCTTATTTCCAAACACTAACTGATTTTCAAATAAGTTATTTTCAACTGCTTTAAGGAGCTTTCAACACTTATTCAACTACTCCAAACACCACATTAGAGTATCCAGTCATGAGTTCACCTATTTATAATTATTTAATTCTCTATTATTAACAACGAGTTCATCTGCATAATTTATTTTGTTATATAAAGGAAATCCATATTCACTATAAGTAACCGCAACATTCATCATTTTTCCAACTGCATTCGATCTTCTACTTCCTATTTTTCAAGCCATACCATGAAGAGTGCTAGACCCTCTGATGTGGTAAATAGACCGTAAGGAAGATATAACATTCATTTATAATTTGGGAATCACAATATACCAGAGTTGTTCCTTTGATAAATAATGCTAGACCCTCTTATGTGGTAAATAGATCCATATTAACTGAGTTTTTATAAATCAAGAACGAGGAACTATCCTTTCAGATCCTGGTCCCAGCCAGGAAGTGGGAATAGAACTCCAACGCCTCCACTGGTTTGTATTCCGGCACCGTGTGTCCGGATCCCTGTCGGGTGTCGATAAAGATGAGTTTATGCCAGCAAATTACTCAATAGAAAGTTGTGTTGATATACATACCTTGACGGTAAGAAAGGTGAGATTGTTGTCATAGCCCTGAATGTACCTGCAGATGGGATTGATAGATGACTTATCTTTCGATTCGGAAATTGATAAACATAAGTTAATTACGTACCCAGCAACTTGGCCTTTCACAAACCAAGGCCTCCACTCATCAATGGTCTTATATCCAAGTGATCTTGTCCAGGCTTCACTTCCAGTAAATGGAACACACATATCATGATCCCCACTGCAACAAACAAACCAAATCCTTATTCAGTAGAACTTCTATAAGTTGATACTCGCTAAATTAATAACCTCTTTAATATAATATTTTTCTCCGGTCCTGGTTCGAGCCAGTGTAAAAAATCATCAAACTCGATAAGATAATAATTTTCAGAGAACTCCTATGTAAATATATGGTCCCATCAATATCATAAATTAGTAATAATTTAAAATTACCAATAACATCACGACAATTTTGTGCAATAGATACCAGTGTTGCCTGTTTTTTAACATCAAGACAATTTTGTGAAATATGATACCAATGTTGCCTTTTTTTTCTTAAAACATAAAATCTAATATAATATCATCTCTAACTTTCCTAAGTGCGTCAAAAAGTTCTAATTTTATTTTCTCGAACTACATCATAAAATTGTGAAAAGTCATAGACGCAATAAGTGCTTCCTTCTGCGTAACTGGTTCCAAAGTAATTGTATTACCTTGGTGTTTTTTAGTATTTATTGTCAATGAATGTTACCTATATCATTGTACTCGTTTCTTAAATGTATAAATTCATTATTTTTTAACAAGTTATTATAACTCATTGTTCCAAGATAGTAAATAGTAAAATGACATTAAAAATGATATATAAATAAACTTATAACTCCTTATATTAATCTAATAAAAACTCTATTTTCTTGAAGTTCTAAAACTCTCTCTAAATTAATAAATATTAATTTATAGATTAAAAAAAATTCTCTAAAATAATAAAATCTCACGGTTCCGATAATATTAATTTAGAGAGATTTAACTGTATATATATGTCCCATGCCGTATTTCAAAGCTTAACTGTTACAAATATGTAGGTACCTGAATATGAGGGCTCGGTAGCCTCGTGATGTGAGGTTCTTGTGATATTTGATCATACTCCCAGCATCATGGTGAAATGAAATTCGCCCTGTGCATAAAATCCACGCTCCAGCCACATCTGACTGGTGCCGTAAATTTTTCGTTAGCTCCTACTTCAAATCCCAATGAGAAAAATTAAAACCTTACGCTGTCAGCATGAAGTGCCTTTCTAACTGCTTTATCGTTCAGCCATGCATCCGCCACTTCATCATCCTACAAGTTTTCCAGAACAATAGTAGTACTGATGTGAGAGACTCAAATTAGGAACGGAGAGAGCAGCACTTACTGTGCAAGGGACATTATTTTCTCCATTTAGAAGCTGCGGCCACGAAGGAACGTATCCCTCTCTTACCGGAGCTCTAAAAGGCCATGCACGACCAAATATCCGTTTTCTAACGGGTAACGGTCTTTCAGTCTCACCTAATCTCCTAAAGCTTAGGGGCAAACTTGAATTTACGACTGTAATAATACTAGGTGGAGCGTGATAACATGGCTCGAGAATGTCGTATATGTTTAGCTCCCTGATTGCCTGAAACACTCAAAATAAGTAAATAAAGAACGTAACATGTAAATTACATATTTCCAAGATTTTGAAAAGTTGAAATTAACTTACTTTATCAACTTTAGAGAGGTTGCCCTCGCAGTTCTGATTCGTTGGCTTATAGTAATTACCATTGCATTCAGAAATAACTGCCTGCATAAAGAAGCATGAACCAATAAATTACCAAGGAATTAAAAAGTAATAAATTCCTTCAAATTCACTCTAGTTTACTGTTTGTTCAAACTGTCTCTCAGGTTAAAAAACCATGTGATGAAATGTTCGATTCTTTTCAGTATAAGATGCTAATATGCAACATCGTAATTATAGTTTTCCTCAAACTACATCGAAGACAAATGTAAGAGGCAAATTGGGGAACATAAATGGAAACTTCACATAAATTTTCTTCATGGAGGGGGTAAAGATTCGCGCTTAAATGGAGGAAATTTTTTCGTTCCTAATCCGACACTAAGTTAAGCGATTTTTTTATTTTTATTTTTATTTTTAGAGCCTCATACCTCAAAAAGTTCATCAGAAATAAGGCCCATTCCATGAGCAAATGGAACAAGAGCGTTGCCATCAAACACGTCATCCGTAACTCCATTTCCCACCAAGTAACCCTGTAATATAATAATTCATTTGCTGCATCTTTCATG